>OX104120.1:46926111-47430403 GCA_944474755.1 Limnoperna fortunei
CAACAGAATTACTTCCAGTTTATAATTTATTTCTGTCGGATTAATTGGATGTTCAATGTTAATCCTGTTATGATAACTATTAGACATTAATCCGTGAATTGAACAATTGTCCGTTTACTCAGATCAAATTGAACATTTCCGACTATCGTGACAACTGACATTAATCCGTGTAATTATTTTAATTGTAACATTGTCTTGTGCTATTTGGTTTTTATTACGTTTCCATGTTTTATGTATACATAGATCTCTGTAAAAATTATACAGCTTAAGTATCTTGGTTCTCTACTTCCACTTAGTCTCTTTGGTTGCGGCATCTCTAACTACTTCCATTTACGTGCCGGCCTCGTTTTTTTAAAATTTCAATTAATTTCAATAACTTATCTATTTGCTATATTTTATCGTTACACTTATAGTATTTGCTGCCTCTAAATACCCCAAAAATAAATTTTTTAAATAAAAGCCATTTGGTAATAAGTCCGTGCGAGACCGTTTTACGGTAGTCAAGGATGTAAAAAACCCCCATAAGTAAGTAATTATACAGTAGTCTCGGAATTACCTTTCTATAGGTAACACTTCCGAACGAGAATAAAAGTTCCAAACCAAAGTATATTCTTATATTTTTGAAGCCATAATCTAAGGGCGTAATAGGAACGAAAATTTCGTTATGCTGGCAAGCTGATAGGACAAAACATATATTGAACCGTATAAATATTTACACCAAATTGCTGTTTATGCTTTTAAAAATATGAAAATTTAAGTACACCACAAAGGTATTTAAGTGTTATTTATAATAATAGTTTAAAACTTTTGAAGAGACCGATTAACTGGCAATGACATGTGCAAATTGTGTTTATTGGTGTTCGGAAAATTTAGAAATAAAAATTTTTTATATGAAACAGTGCTTTAAATGCCAACATAAAAAATTAATCCAGAAGAGATCATTTAGTTTGTGATGTTTGTGTGTGTGTCCAGTAGTATAGTGCATACAAAGACCCTTTTCACTAAACTGTGCATTAATCTCTTGAGCGAAAATTGAACGTTTTAGCAAAAATATAATTATTCTCATTTATTTCCTATATTTATATACATGTAGCGGTAGGCATTTTGAATCGGGTATCTAGTAGTTTTGTTGTTAGTCATCAATTATTACTCACTTGCATGTCAAAACTGATGTTACTTATTGGAGCCTTACTGCAGACTGGATGTGCTCGACTGCAATGATTGCCTGTTTTCCTGCCAAAGGGCTGGTTATACCGATATCTTGGCTTCCTCCTTCAATTACAACTGGATACTTTTATATACTAGTAGCTGTAAAATGCTGAAAATAGAATAAAACTCCACCCTCATTCATGTAACAACTCTGATAGAGGTAATACATGTATTTAGTTTTGCACTTGCAAGATAAAAAAGATATGTACTTGTTAATCCACATTAATGCTTGTTTCACAACAACTTTATCTACATCCCTACATCGTTATAAAAAAAAACATCTCCTCTGAACTCAATTAGCAAATATTTTCCAAACTTGGCCAAATTAATCCTCTGTAGGGTACCTAGTCTCAGTTTTTTAGCCAGGGTGTGAAAGCATGGACAAATATGACCATTGTTGCTCAAAATACAATACAGGGGCCAACATGGGTCTTTGGCCAATAATGGCCTAAAAAAGTTGATTAGTACAGAAAACTTTTCAAATTTTCTAAATAGTCTGAAGTAGTGACGACTTTCTTTAGGAGTTATTGCCCTTTAATTGCGATCTCTTTAAAAACAATTCAGTTCTTACAGTATGGCTTGAAAACTAAATCCCATATATAGATTTTGAATGGCACAAATAATTCACAAGACAATTCTTTAATTGTCTGAAATTTACCCAACGACTCCTAGAAATTACTGCACTATACTGACAATATGTTATGAAATTTTTAGTTTTGCACTATTATTTAAAAGCTATTATAGCTCATTGAACATTTCAACCGCCCCCTCTTCCCCCCCCCCCCCAAAAAAAAAATACAAAAAACAAAACAGGATAATGACCTACAAATAACTTGTTGATCAAAAATTATCAGATAACTCCTTATAGGAGTTATCGCCCATTAATAACATTTTTGACGAAATTATCATTTTTTGCCTTATAAATTAAAAAGTACAAATACCTACAAATCAGTGTCAATTGTTTACAAATTTGTTTATGGATTAATCTTGCAAAATGCTCTTTGTGATATGGGACCATCATTTTCCAAAGTTGCGATTACAAATGTAGCTTTGCTTCAAAAGATCTAAATATCTCCACCAAAAATCTATTCTTAATATTGTTAAAATTAGCCAATCTTGAACATTAAATTTCATTTACCTAGGTTTTCTTTATGCATTTTTATTGGTAATCATTTGTCTTTTTCAACACCTTCCGTTTGCCATAACAGTATTCTTCTCAAAGTTGAGATATTATATTCAAGATGATTATTTCTTGCCTTCCACATTTGTCTATATTTGTAATCTTGTACAGTATATGTTGAAATGTTAAACAATGAATTTTGTTTGGTTAGAAAACAAAATAATTTATTTAGAATTGGACACATGTATGTTGTAATAAGGGGAGTGTCTAAGTCACGGTTGAGATGAGCGCAGCCTCGGTATCAAGCATTTCGCTGCACGTGAAGAAATCATTATTGCTTTAGATCGAGACGTGTAAACAGGAATTCATTGAAATATAGATAATTGTTTTATATAAATAATTAAAATGAAAATAATTGCTTCAATTTGATCGGTTTAAAGATGCCAAACATTAAGCGGAAAATCGGTGTCAATAAAACAGCGAAAACGAAGACACAGTCGGGGAGAAAAACAACAAGTAATTACGTGGATGCGGTGGAATTAAGTGTTGAAGATGGAGAGATCTAGAGTTTGAACAGTGACATTAACATTAATGTTCCTCAGCGTGAAGAAAATCTTTTATCTGCAGAAGTGCAAAATGTGGATCCTATTGTCGCAGCACCAACGCAAACAGTAGAAGCATCAGAGAAGACGAGGACTTTAACGACGCCAGTGCAAACAGAAAAAAACGATAGAGAAGGGGACGGCTGTGGTGTCGAAAGTTGTTTCAGCACAAGATAGAGATGAACTAGAAACGCAGAGCATTTGGACAAACTTTATAGTTACAGTTCCTACAACGATGCAAGGAGTGAGCTCAGGTAATATGAGTAATGCATGTATTACTGTTGAAAACGGTTTATGGGGTATACCTGCTACGCGAACAAATAGCTTGTTAAATAATAGCAATACAATTGGCACCAATAACGGCTTGTCATTTGGTTCACAGTTACAGGGTACATATAGTACATGTGCAGATGCCCCAAATGTATATGTAGGCGCTGAAGATGAGATATCATCCCATATCCCTTCGCAATTAAAAGATAAGATATGGAAGAATGAATACATTAATTTGGCGCTCTCACTCAAAGGTAGTGCTGAATTAACTGACTATTGTTACGGCGGATCAATCTATACGGATCCAGGTACGGGTCAATTACAAACAAAACCGTCAATTTCAAAAGAAAAAGTTTAAAATAAAGAACAATTTAGGGATGCTTTCATGATATTTATAAGTATTTATTTAAAGAAATTTCCAATGGACGCCATTCCTATGTTGCAGTATACCAAAACATTGCGCAATGCAGCCTATATTATCCCTGGAATTGGGTGGATCAATTATGATGAGCAATTCCGGATAAGAAAAGCTATGAACCCAAATACATCTTGGGGGAACTAAAATCTGCATTATGGCTAACAACTGTTTGAGCGGGATCATATAATTATCAGAGAAATGCCAATAATTTAACACATCAACAGCAAAAGATTAGATTAACTTGCCATGCTTTGATTATAACGCGGGTCGTTGCAACTGGAATCATCGCAAATACTTACATGTTTGTGCTCTATGTAAGCTCAGTTTTCATGTAGAGGCAAACTGCGATTATTTTCAACAGCCTGTGACTTTCAGTAGCTAAAAGCAACCTATTCGTCACATTTTGAACGCTCAGACACATAATGTTCGTTCCCAAAGACACAATAACCCACAAAAACCTCAACTGCCACATTATGTCCCTAGGTCATACACCGGTAAACGTTCTTAAGTTAAAAGAATTATTGTTGAGCTATCCGAATATGGATGATGCAATGTACTTCTAGATGGTTTTCAAAATTGATTTTCTTTGCATTATACAGGCCCTAGATTACCAGTTGAAGCTTACAATTTACATTCAGTAAATGAACATTTAGAAATTGTAAAAGAAAAAATAGCCCAAAAAGTGGCAATTGGCCGAGTGGCAGGTCCATTTAAAACTAGGCCTATTTCTACTCCCCGGGTATCTCCGTTGGGAATTATCCCAAAAAAGCAATTAGGAGAATATCGAATTATTCGTCATTTATCATACCCGGAAGACAATTCAGTAAATGACTTCATTGATCCATCACTTTGTTCTGCTACAACTTGTTTAATGAAGCAATTAATATGGTCCAGAAGATAGGACAAAATTCTTTACTAGCCAAGAGCGATATCAAAAATGCTTTCGATTTGCTTATTTTCAAACCAGGTGACTTTGAGTTATTAGGTTTTAAGTTAGAAGGCCAGTATTATTTTAGCAAAACTCTTCCAATGGGAAAAAACTATCATGTGCAGTTTTTGAAAAATTTGCTACATTTTTGGAATGGGCAACTAGGAATGTATCAGGGTCAAATTATATAATTCATTATTTAGATGATTTTCTCTTTGCGGGAAAACCAAATAGTATTGAATGTCAAATGAGACTAGATGAATTTAATCGAGTTTGTGGCGAGTTAGGTGTGCCTATAGCAAAAGAAAAAAATGAGGGTCCTACAACGGTTTTAACGTTCTTAGGTTTAGAAATTGATACAGAAAAAATGCAAGTCCGCATCCCGCAAGAAAATATAAACGAAGTGATTGTAATGATAAACCAATTGCTGACAGTTAATAAATCTACACTAAGAGATGTACAGTCACTAATTGGGTCACTTATCTTCTTATGTAGGACAATCAGACAAGGTCGCCCCTTCATTAGAAGAGTTATTAATGCAACAGCTAAGATAATAAAACCTCATCATAAAGTGAGGATTACCCGGGGAATGAAAGCTGATCTGAAAGTTTGGCTTGATTTCTTCAAGTACTATAATGGTATTTCTGTTTTTTACAACAAACTTTGGGTGTCAAATGCTGATATACAGCTTTTTAGCGATAGCTCATGCAAACAAGGAAATGGGTTTGGACTTTATTTTAAAGGTAAATGGGCATATGCGAGATGACCGGCTGATTGGTGGTTGAATGATACTTTACAAGACATCACGTTTTTTGAGAGTTTTTCCCATCGTAGTAGCTTTGTTAATTTAAGGTTCAGAGTTAGCGAACAAAAAGATAATTTTTAGGTCAGATAACAAAGCGGTGGTGCAAATTATAAATACCTTAACGTCAAAATCAGAGTCATGCTATTGGTCAGACGTTTCACATTCCTTACATTCGATTGTAATATCTTGTTTAAATGTGAGCACGTATGTGGTCGGGATAATATGTTAACTGACAAATTATCGCGAATCAAAGTTGATCAGTTTTTACAGATAGCTCCAAAAGCAGACCTCCATTCAATGCCGCTGATAGCAGAGATCTGGGATATGTAATAAAAACAGCAGAGTTTTTTATATATGAGGGCATAGCAAAAAACACTCAAAAGGCTTACAACAGGGGGTTGTATGCATTTCAAGAATTTAGACGCCAATACAATTTGCCAGAGCTGTGGCCAGTGCCATTGAATCAGATTATTTGTTACATAGCTTTTCATCACATGAAAGAATCGGCCTTTTCAACAGTTATTAATTATTTGTCAGCGATATCATATTTCCATAAGATACGTAACCTTGAAGATCGCTCAAAGCAATTTATTGTGAAAAATATGCTAAAAGGTTATAAAAAGAGTAAATCACAAAAAGATTCAAGATTTCCTGTAACCTTAGATATCTTAATGAAATTCCCTCAAGTTTTAAATAAGGTGCATCTAACACTTTACGAAAAGGTTTTATTTAAAGCAGCATTTTGCTTATCGTTTTTTGGTTTATTAAGAATAAGTGAACTTGTTTATAATGTAGATATTCCAATGAGAACGCTTAGCAATGAGGGTATATATCAAAGGAAATAAATTAATCTGAGAATTAGGTTTTCAAAGAACGATCAATATGGTAAAGGTGTAACACTAATCATTGATCCCAATACAAACCAGGAAATTTGTCCGGTGCAATCTGTTATATGTTACAAGCGGTTGCGACCTGAAATGACGCCACATTTCTTCTGTCATGTCGTCAAATCACCTTTGACCAGGTATCAATTCAGTGCAAGTCTCATAGTCTAAGAATAGGTAGCGCTACAACACTGGCAATGAATGGCGTCCCCCACGATAAAATACAAATGTTAGGGAGGTGGAAAACGTCACAAGTGGTGCAGTGATATATAAGAATGACTAATTAAATATTTTACAGATGTATGAATTGTTGGGTCATTCATGATACATTGGGCTAAGCAAAGAGCTGCCAAAACTTTGAAAAGGCATCTGACCCTTGACCGCATGAGGGTGAGTATACTATGGAAGGCTAAGCGCGGGATGCTTTTTGATGAACTTAAATTATCACTTTATAATGAGCTAGCATCAAAAGCGGTGCCTAAATATATAGTTATACGTGTGGGTGGAAACAATCTTCGTACAGATAGCTTGGAGAATCTCCGTAATCTCATAAATACAGATATTGATGAACTAGAAATTTCTGCCAGATACAGTTCTGGTTTGGTCTGACATTTTGCCCAGAATTTGTTGGGGACAAGACGTAGATCTCGCAGAAACTATAAAAAATTGAACACAAAAGAAAAGAATAAATAGAATGGCAAATATATTATGCATTTAAACATTTCACCGTTTGAGCCGGAACTGTATTTCAAAGATGGTGTCATTTGTCTGAAAGAGGAAAAGACATTTTTATTAATGTGTTACAAGCCAGTCTAGAAACATTCATTTGGTATCCAAGTGTTCAGTTCTTTCCTCAGAATGCCAGTTGTTAAAGTTATTAAATAAATGAGTTTCATATGAGGGTAAGAAATGTTGTGGCAGACAAAAGTGTTAAGACACGTTTGTTTGGTGCTTCAATATTAATATATAATTAAATTCAACTCGTTAAAACGTTATATTGCCATGGTTTTCAGTCCTGGAAGATAGATAGAAATATATTTATATGTATAACTTGCTAATGTGCTCAAAATAAACTGAAATGTATTGTTGTGGTTTATGAGCTATAGTGCCCGTGTTGTTGGCCTATAGCGGTTGGTTTATGAGCTATAGTGCCCGTGTTATTGGCATATAGCGGTTGGTGTCAGTGGTATCAACGTTTAACAAGCTGACCTTGTGGTTAATCCAGGCAGCATGTGTTTTTGGTTCATTTGGTAATACGGGCCTTGGTTGTATTCATAAATTGTTGTACAGTGTATTTATTGCTTTAGATCAAGACGTGTAAACAGGAATTCATTGAAATATAGATAATTGCTCTCCATCCTCCCCTGTCCTCGGCAATAAATGTGTATAGTGTTTTAACAAATACTGCTGGCGGTGATTAATTTATATTTGCACGTGGTATATCTGTTTGAATGGATACATGGACGACAGATGGCATTAGGTAAGAAGTGTAGACGGGGTCGTAAACTTGTGAAGCTTACGGACAATTAATCTTAGCGTCTAATAATGTTTTTATTATTCTGAGGGCCCACTGTGTTTTATTTACTGATTGTATGTCGTAAATTTCGCTTCAATATAAATAAATAATTAAATTCAACTCGTTAAAACATTTCATTGCCATGGTTTTCAGTCCTGGAAGATAGATAGGAATATATATGTATAACTTGCTAATGTGCTCAAAATAAACTGAAATGTATTGTTGTGGTTTATGGGCTATAGTGCCCGTGTTATTGGCCTATAACGGTTGGTTTATGAGCTATAGTGACCGTGTTATTGGCATATAGCGGTTGGTGTCAGTGGTATCAACGTTTAACAGGCTGGCCTTGTGGTTAATCCAGGCAGCGTGTGTTTTTGGTTCATTTGGTAATACGGGCCTTGGTTGTAGTCGTAAAATGTTGTACAGTGTATTTAGTATAAAGTGTTTAATAAAGGTGCTGCGGCCAATTACTTCCAATCACGTTGTGTGTTAGTTTACATTATTTTGGTTAAATATCACGAGACAATATCTTTAAATAAAACAAGTTAGAAAACAACTTTTAGACCACATCTGATACACCTATAACATATTAATCGAACATCTCTGGATATGGGTGTAGCCCATATCTATTCTTGTTAGATACACTCAGCGGGAGTTGAACTCTTATCGTTCTGACATTCTCCTGCATTATCATTCAGCGCTCTACACTATGCTAAATATAGTTTCATTAACCGAGTTGAACCTGCATCGTAAACGTGTTTTAGCGTGTGACGACGAAATACTAACAAGTTAATATATAGTATATATATATTTAAGACTTGGGAGCGCATTGGCTACTCGTTGCAAATAGATTAAATAATGCCTTCTTGTAAGGAGTTATTTTTATTCCTAGTTTAAAATTATTACATCCGAATGAGATCAGTGGGGTAATTAAAAATGTACGTAATGTAGTAGTTGTAGTATATTACACGTTGCAGGACATCAACTTCTCCAGAGTGTTAAGCCTTATTCTACAAGAACGCAACTGAGCTGTATTTATTAGATAAAAAGCACAAATGCCAAAGCTATACGGTTTTATCATTTCTCTACTACTTTGATCTATGAGTACACGACACTAAAATTACTTGACAATCAACAAATAAATACTAAACACTGTCACAACCATCCATTAAAATATATACATACAAGTGTGGACAACGAAAATAGTCTTGATTACCATATCTGTGATGGCGAAACCATCTTACGAAATAAGTACCTTGTAGTTACGGGATAATTTTTGTGAGCTGATAATGTTTTCGTGTACAAAAGATTTCATACGTGATTACGGCTGCTTTTACATGTTTCATTCGTCCCCTCTTACTTCTAGCACGGCTCTTCTGTGCGCGATTGGTTGTGGTAATATTCTTCTATTGATTACTTACTGTAAACACTTTGATGCTCACTGAAGGTTGGGGCTTTCTCTGGGTACTTTGGCTTCCTCATCCAATAAACACTGGACGCCATGATAAAATTTAAAAAATTGCTGAAAGTGGCGTTAAAACTCATTCCAACAAACATACAATTGACCTGAAGGTCAAATAAGTGATAATTTTGGTACCTGATCATATGAGGTGCAGAGTGTTTCATCTAATAACATAGATGATTATATTTTGCATGTAACATCGAACACCAGGAAACTGTAAAAAAGACAATTCAAGAAACTGGCAAATGTTAGAATCCACAACCAAAAATGTAGCCACTACAGCAATGGTCCTGACTTGGTACAGTGTGTTAAACCAGGTTTTATAGTATGCCAAACCATCGTTTCCATAACTGTAGTATGTGATTTGGTTTGTTGATTAAAATGGTTGGGTATCATATACCACCAGTCAGTAATAGGTGCATCCAACAGAATCACTGTACACTGAATGCAAAAATTGGGTAAACTATCTGCACCCATATTTTCAAACGAGATAGCATATTTTGACTAGGAAATGGTATTGATAGTAAAACTTATTAAAGACACGATGCGTCGCTTTTTCTTGTAACCTTTGTTTATAAGTTTATCCAGAAGAAATTCGTGAGGTTTGCAAAAAAATTAGTATACTCACTGCAAGCTCTTGCATACCTGATCAATTCAGAAATATAGACACCCTATGCAGGAAAAGCTGGACTATTGCTGCATAAGTGAATTTTTTTATACTTTTTAAAATTAAAATCGTCTCGTTTGTCGTAAATATGGGAATTTATGTAAGTAGTTTTGTTTCATTTCTTTCAAATGCAAAAAATTTTCTGGTTTGCAAGGCAAAATTTTGGCAAGTTTTTTTTTTTACATTATTACAAAGTTTAGTCATATTTACTTTAAAAAGTATCAACGCGATTTCAATCAATATCGTATAACCAAATTAGCCTGGTTATAAATATTGAAGAATAACTACCTTATCCCTATTTCACGAACACGTCACAGCTAAAGCACAAAACTTCCTATTAAAAATGACCATATGCACAACAACACAGAAGAATGGAACGTTACTTTTATGGAAATATTTCTTATACCGACAAACCAAACACATAAAATGAAGATTAGTAAAATATTGCTTTATCACTTGGGAGACTTTGGAGTCAAATACAAAATTTCGTTTTTTAATTGTTATTTGCATTTATTGTCATAATATCATAGTAAAACTTTTAGTTCATTTTGACACTACTGTTAAATGGAAACCTAATAATAATTTTTATCTAGATTCGATGAATTAATGATTGGGTCTAAGTTGTTCCATCAGAAATTATATTGCCGTTGAACATAACTTAATTCATCGTTATGGGAAATCCATCTGTCAAATACGATCGGATTCTCTAAGTCATAATTAAACGTTCCTATACCTGGATTTCACCTTTTCGGTCTGCTCACCTGAGTGCACACATGGTTTTTATTGGTTTCGGGTAACTCATTTTTTGTTTTTTATTTTTTTTAATTTTTTTGTGTGTTAATGTTTGTTTAAGGCTGGTTTTGTAATTGTCACTTGATATTCAGCTCTTGTTCTTCAGTTGGTTTCCTTGCTTCGTTCCAAGTTTTGCTAACGAGTTCGTTACAAGGAAACTAATGATGAAAGTTTAATTTAATCAGACCACAAAAGTCTCCAGTTTTTAATTCAAGTTGTTTTCCAATAGACAAAATTTAACTTAGAAACTCCCATTTTTCCATTCCATCACTAACATTTATACCAATTTCTTAAAATTGTAACAAAAATTCAGAATTTTCATTGGATATAAATTTGTTTATCAATAATTTCAATGGCTTTTTAAAAGAAAATTCATTGTTTAATTATTTTCAGTGTATGTGTAAACCTCTTGAATGAAAATGATTTATTCTTTCTGTGACAATGAACTTAGTACAGCCCACAAATACATTCATAAATATTAAATAGTTATGATCCTCGATGAGTCAAATTAATGAGTGTTAATTACTTCTTGTTGTACAGCCACAACAAACTGCAGATGGATGATTATCAGAGTTTGGGCCAGACGTAGGTGTGTTAGTGAGGCAATATGGGTCCTTGCGGACAGTTAAAATTATGTGTAAGCACTGGTTGACTTTACTAGTGAGTACTTCCTCGTGAGTACAAAGCAGATATTTCTTAACTAAGCACATCATCATGGTACTCTTAAAGAAATACAGAAAAACATTATGTGAATAGGAAATGTATTTTTATGCTAAATTATATAAAGAAAAACGAACATACAAAAAAATGCTAGGTAGTATTACTTTATTCACACGTAACAAATACATTGGTCAGCTAAAAGAGAAAAGAAATGTGTCAGAGTTTAACGACATGTCTTACTCTGCCATGGATAAAACTTACCTAAAACGTTAGATATCTTTACTTTAAACAACAACTTGTACAATAAATAGGATGTAAATACTTGCATAATACGTGAAGATATCTTTAAACAACTTATTGTTCAATAAATAGAATTTTAACAACAGTATTAATACAACAAATTCATCGACGACGCCACTATATATAAAACGTGTGAGATACTATACAATATTAAAAATGTACGCATATTTATAATTACAATACTAAAAATCACAACGTTTTTCAAAAGCTGCTGACCCATTAAGAAGTTCGCGAAGAACACATATACCCACACGACAATACTCAATAATAAAAATGTAATTTTTCCATTGTTATATAAGACTAAAAAAATAGGCACACGACATGCATCCACAGACGACAACTTCAATTAAAAAATTTGACCTCAGCATTTTAAACAACAAATAATACCATTTCTAAACCATGCAAATCGGGTTTATACAATGATTCATATTCAAAACTAACGTCTGTTTAGTTGCACTTACATTTTGTCGACGTAGCGAACATTGTTGGGAATATTCAGTGTCGCAAAGTTTAACTAAAGTTTAAGATTTTCCCACGAATCGCGTTGTGAATTGTAACAAAAAAGTCAGAGAGGGTCCTTTGAACCTTAATAACGTTTTTATTTAGCCAGTTATTTTCCTGAAATTTGCTGATAATTGTGTACGACATCAGTTGTCCACGTCAAAATATGTTGTCATCATATAGACTAATGATGTAATAAAAACTCAGAATATCTGTTAATATCAAGGCAGAAACAAAGAAAGCTGTACTTTAGTGTTCTTCCTTTAAAATGGTTAAATTGAAAACTAAAGAATGCATTTTAACTTAATTTTTATTTTTGCTATTTGCTAATTTTTCCAGGTCTAGTAGTTTTCCTTTTTTAACGTTTTCCTTTGACGTCCAAAAGCAGTTCTAATAAACATATTAGAAAATATATATTTTATTAAGAAAATATCAATGCACACACCGTTTTGTGTGCGAATTTAGATTCTATATAAGCATAAAATGGTTTATTGAACTTGCTACGAAACTTTGTTTATGATGAATTGATTATTGTGGATTTAAAATTTAAAAGAGACGCTATTGATCTTAAATTTCTGTTATTTTTGAAAGAATGCATGGTTTACCCAAAGATAGATTTTTGTTTTTAAAGGGGGACATATAAAGTTTTTCTTAGCGTAATACACAATATTGATGTCTAAATGTTTTTCTTATATAAATAAAAGCTTCTTTTTTTAGATTTTTTCTTCCAGTCCATGTCGAATAATCAACTTTCAATGGAATTCCATCAATCGAGTTAAATTCACCTTACAAACTAAAACGGACACAAACCTAAAATAGATACACATGGGTTCAGGTCACAATAACGTTCGTTGCGTCCTTGTATTTATGGTCATTCTCCTAAGTGAAGGTGATAAAAATTTGCACAACAATTATGTTCTAGATAAATAATAATTTATAACATAGTACCTTAATCTCTTGTCTAATGTATGGTGTATAATTAATATCAGTCGCTATGACAATTCTTATTTCTAGACACCGCTAACCATGGCGTGACTACCTACAGCAATATGAGTTTGTACCGACTAGTATATACAATAGAACAAAACGACTTTCAAGGCTACTTACATTTAAAACAAAATAAATATTCATATGCATTGCAAACAATGGCAAAATCAGAAATGTACTCAGCTATGTTGACACAAATACCCTAAATGAAAACCACGAGTTTACCTTAGTTACGCAGCTCTTGGGATGATAGCTGAAACAAACATTTCAGAATATGATTCATCGCATCGTCGGATTTGTAGCTCTTTAGGTCTTTGACAATTTTTTTTATTCGGCGGACCATATGCTCCGCTAAATCAAAAATAGCCAAAAGACGTAAATAGCTACGGATCCGCATCTACCATTTATACAAATACAGTCAGATTAGAAAGTTTACATATCTGTTGTAGTGCTTCCATTTGTAGAATCTTGAGTGCTTGAAATAGTGTTAATTGAAGTGAAATCCACCAATTCGTCTCCACATTGGCACCGGAAATAACAAAAGATGCGCCGTAAAATTTGTCTGTTGGATTTCCGGATAACAAGATAGACGAAGGGGTCTATTGTAAAGTTGAGACCAGCAAGCCTATGTATATTTCCTATGACATCTGGAGACATGTAGGCATTAAACAGCTTGTAGATTACCCAAACCTATAACAAAGTGAAAAGAACTATTTTTATTTAAAAAGGTCTTTAATCTTATATAAAAACCATTAGTGAACACAAAATGCTACATTGAAATTTACCACGTGAAATTTACAGTTATTAATTTAAAATCTAGCATAAAAATAGATATAACAATAATTTTTTTACCTAAGATGTAAAGCCTTAAGAAAGTACTACTGTATGTGTGATAACATACCATCTAAGAAAATTAAAGCCTGTAACGCCGCCGGTCATCTCATCAAACATATCAAGGTGATCAATCTTAACTGCATTAGACGCGCGTTTTGTCGTCTAATCAACACTCGTAAGCAAAAAAGAACCGACGAGATTAAAATCATGACATAATGACGTGCAATGACAATGCGGTAACTTGCTGATATAGTGATATATTTGTTACAAATTTAAATGTACATTGCTAAACATGGGTCTATAAACTAAATATAAATTGTGCTTTTTTAGTCGTGGGGATATAGTTCGTTTAGAAAAATCAAACGCATCATGTATCCGATTTCAAAATACTGAAACATTTAAAAACTAATTTCAGGGTAATGTGTTCATAGTTCACTACCAGAATATCGATAAGGTCCCAGCAACCTATTACCCATGTTTGACAAGGAAATACAACATTTTTACGGCCAGTTTACCTTGCAATGCATGTTTCTGTAGATTAAATCTTATTCTGTGGGATTTCCGACCCATCCCTTGCGCATTAGATATAAATATGCTTTCAAACAAGAAAACATAAATATAAATAAGCGGTGTTTTGCGTCCCGCGTTGAGAAAGTTTCAATTTCCATAATTCGAACAGCACCTGCATACGATGTTCATGTATTTTAGTTTATATGGATTTTATATATTTTATTTCTGTTAGCTAATATGATGTTCCATGGTAATTGCATCTTATCTTGATGTTTCGGAAACGATGCTTTAACAAAGATTGATGACTGTAAGGTTGCGCTCTACGGTCGTTATCATAAATTGATCGCCACGATTTGTCTATTCGAAGTTGTTAGTGAGGTGCGTGTTACTCATCTACACTTTTCATATTTTTCTTGTAATTTTATGCGTTTTACGAATTACGCCTTAGTATCTCCTCCTTCCCTTAAGATTTAATTTCATAATTAAAAAAATATATATAATTTTGACATTAATTTCCGTACAGGATAAAATCATGCAATATATTCAACGCCTGTGAATCAAGATTACTTTGGACTATTGTCATTAGCACGAGTTACGCCGAACACTTGTTATATATTAAAACGCTTTTCAATAGATATTCGATATATCGCCAATAAGATTTGCTTAGTGATGAAACTGTATTAATTAAATTCAGACTGCACTCATTTTACGTACATGCATTCGTAACATGTATCTGACATCGAATGTTTTTATTTTAGGGTCAGAATGATTGATGCTTTATTATGACCACTGATCACTTAAGCTGTAAGAAAAAGCCTGGAAATAATTACTTTTGATGTACTTTTGATTGTGTAAAAGAAAATGTTGATATATTTAATTAAAAATAAAATTATAGTATAAAAAATTAAATATTAATTTGCCTGGTTGTCATTATCCTACAAACAGCTTTAAAAAATAAGAATAAGTTTGTGATGACCGATTTCTTTTTTTCTCAAAAATTAAATAAAAAGATGATTTGTATTCTCTTTTCGAAAGTGCGTGTAGCAATATTTTTTTATTTAAAATTAATGAAAATTTTGTATAAGATAAAAGTGTGCATAGTTAAAGATATGTTTATTATTCAATTCGGGAAATTGTCGATTAAGTTTTTTTCTTAATATGTTATTAATAAAATATATTTAATAAGATATACCGTACAATTTAATTATCGTAAAATGAAAATGGCGGAATATCACCGAGCTACCTTACACATTTAAAAGTGAAAAATTAAAACATAGCTGTTAGTGTAATTCTTTGGTGTTGAAATGTAAAACTGAGTGCAGGGAATTCGGGTCAGGACCCCCTACATTTCTGTTCAAGACCGTAATGTGGGACGTCTTAATTGACAAGGATTGCCAGTTTTTCCGCCGATGGTCGGGCGTGTTTTACCAGGGACTTCGGCTTCCTCTTTAATAAAATCTGGACGCCATGATATAGATAAAATAATGCTGAAGACGACGTTAATTTTATGAAGAAACAGTATAGTGTAAACTAACCTGCGGCACAGCTTTTCAAAGGTTGTGTACTTTTATTGTTACTCCTTACTTAGACAAAAACGAAATTGCCCAATAAATTTTCTTTTATAATAGCGCTTATTCAAAATGTACCAAACTTTGAAACCCGCCGTTAAATGAACACAAGAATATTTCTTAGAATTAAGCATTTCGTAGTTTGAAAAGAAATCACAATCGATCTTCTTTAATATTTACAGTTATCTCAATACTTCGCAGTTGTGTTCAAACTAAAAACCCCGACTGTGTACACCTCGGTGGTCAATTTGCAGATATATTTACAACGACCTCTCGCCCGCCTGACTTCCTTGGCAATTATAAATCCGAAATACAAATTGTCATTTATTATTCTACTTACATTATACGGCCCCCAGCAGGTGACAAACACACAGGCAAGAACACCAACAATAACTGCAAAACGCAACTCTGTGGCTTTTGACGACATCACACTTCCTGTTGTCTTCTTTGTTTCAGCTAATCGTTTCCTAAGGTTAAGGACAGATATCATAACGATGGAATTACAGACAATAACAGCAAAGAGCAAGATGATTCCCAAAGAGGAGTATACGATCAGAAAACTCTTTTTCGCCGGCGCTGTTTGATATTGAAAAGCTGAACATCTGTAGGTCACTGTATTGTTCCTGTACATTGGATTCCACATTCCACCAAGGCCAATGTGTGGCATAATGCAAATGAAGGAGATAAACACAAAACCAACAAAGCCAACAGCAGACCACATCTTCTTTGTTACGTTGCTCCGGTAAAAGAATGGAGCAGAAAACGCCAGCGCTCGATCAACTGCCATTAAAACGCTGACAAATCCAGAAAATACCGGACAAAATGTCTGTGTATATACTTTGATGGCACACAAGTTGTAATTATCGACAATCCCAAAAAGTCCAAATGTGTGCCATATAAGAGTTGTACAAATCGATATCAAGTCTGTAAGACATAAAACAAAAAGCAGAAAGTTTGTCGGCTGCTTGGTATGCCTCGCCTCCGAAAAAATTAAAATCAGAGATATTATGTTAGTGAGTATTCCGGGAATTTTTATAAGAAACAGTGATAAATAAAACTCATTCGTTATACCATCAGTAATTACGATAAGCGATGCATTGGAATCAATACGTACGGTGTTATTCATGTTGATTATATTTATTATTTCGATTTCAATTTTGGTTTGTTTATATACCTTATTTATTATAATATGTTATATTTTCATTGGTTAATCCAAATAACCAGTGACAATCTAATAGAATATATCATCGTTATTATTGCTTTCTTTTAATGAATTCAATTGGCTTTGGTAGTTTGTCGTTCATATACTTTGCATTGTCTATATTATTATCTTGCATATCCAATACTAACAAAATTTTATATTTTATTTTTTTTCAAATCTTATTTAATATACACGATTTATGAAAAGCTTTAATATTTCGCTTTTGTTTTTATGAAAACCAAAGTGGATTGAATATATCGATCTTTTACAACAGAAAAAAAATCCTTTACAGTTAATAGATGTAATTGAATTTAGCATAAATATATCTATTGTGCTGAGCTCACCTCCGTTTGGTTTTACGAATGGAAAAGATTTTATAAATTTAATGAGGAAAAAACGACAGTCTTCGGAAGTTATCAACGTTGGATTCTAATCTGGTTTTGATCTGTATGTTCTTAATTACCGGTGTTTACACCAGCTTTTGTTACAAAAGAGACGTCCGTTCGTCCGTCCGTCCGCAACAAAAATTTCCTTTGCAGTTTTCTAAGCAACTTTAGCATGTAGAAGCCTGATATTTTGCATAGTGCTTTATCCTATAGGGCCATATGGTGTATAACGATTTTATGCTCCTTGGTCATCTACTTCCTGTGTACCGAATAAATTTTGGTAAGGGTATCACTAGTGAGTATTAGCTCACAGTTACATTTATTTTATATAGTGAAGTCAAATGTTCGAAATTGTATAATTGTATGATTTGTTTTACTGGTTTATGGGTAGTATCATCAGAGCAAATATTCAACTTGTAGATAATAAATCTGCAATACAGAACACATTGATGTCCGTTCGTAGCACATAATGGCGTAGGTTCAACTCTTTTTTGTTCAAACGCGTGTCAATAGTGTCCATTAGAACTTGGCATAGTGTTTTCAACCAATAAGAGAGCTATCTTTTGTAGTTCTTGTTTTAGGAAGAATGCCATAACCTTTGTTCTAATTAAGGTTTTAAAATACTGTAATTTCCGATTTTAATATTCTGTAATATATTGTAGCACATTATACTGGAATTATTATATTATACATAAATATGTTTAAATAACAATTTACAGCTTGTTACTCCTGGAAAATGTATGAGCTGCATAAGAGAATCAGAATGTTCAATTTAATGACACAATTGTCATACAAGAAGTGTAGAATCCCAGTTTCCTCATGTCTTTGCAGAGATGAATATCAGCTGAAAGCAATTCTTTGTGTATGCCTGACGAATGAAGACTTGTACTCACTTAATGCGTCAATGTAGACCGTCTTATGCAAATACTTAATCTATTCAAATGTATCATTGTGTATTCCGTAAATTGTCAAAGCAGGAAATGGATATTTTATAGTGTGTGTGGGCTTTTGTGAGACTTGCAAAGGATTTCTGAACAAGTGTGTGTATAAAAAGAGAAAAATAGTCATTTTTTTTAAAATTTAATGTTATAGCAAGTGCGTTGTAGTGAGTTTTGGATCAGGGAACTAGATACTGCAATGCCTTAAAGCTGCAATTGTAACAGAAGCAAAAATACAAATGTCCAACCACTAAAGCAAATTCTGAGTGTAAATATTCCCCGATAAGTATAATGACCTTCTTTGTCATCTTGCACAACCCCTGCATCTACACTACATTTGTACCACTCTCTCTACGCATGTCAACTGTTTAAATCTTCTTAGGATTATGCACTTGAGGTTGGAGGAATAGGTCCGTTTAATCTAAATATAGATGAACAAGCATTTTTTTTAAGACATAACTTCGTTTCGTCGTTTCTAAACTTTCCAGACAGAGCCCGTAAATCTTCAATAACAAACATTGCAGGACCTAAAAATTTTAACATACCTCCAACAACCTACTGAATGCACTTGTTCGCATTCTCTTTTCATATACAATCGCTATGACCATATCATGACTGGTGATCTGAACAGCATTGGTCTCGAGAACGATAATCGCAGAACGTTATTTCTCATTGTCCAAAGTTCAGAGAACTTAAATTTCAAAACTATTATGGATGCAGTCAGAGGATATGCCAGGGAATGGAAGAGAGGAAAGGAACAAGACCCAGATCAAGATGTCTAACTGGATGAGAACAATAAGGTTTTTGGTACAAAGTACAACGTGACGTCTTTGAAAATTTACTACGGCAAAGAGTCTGAAGACTTACCATACTTGCATTTGATTCCATAATTACATAAAAATCCTTACAAGTAAAGACACATAGCCGGCTTATCTGCGTGCTGTAAAAGAGTTGTCAAAACGGCTGATTAAGATATTGTCTGCTGTGAAAGAAGAACAGCAAAAATACTGTAAAACCGTTTATTCGCTAAGTAATATTAATCATATGTGTAACTTTTGATAATTAAAATCAAGATTGATATGTAAAATTTTATCTGTTGGAACATTTGATTTTTCAACTCTTTATACCACCTTGCCACAAGAATAAAATCCTGTCTTATGGAAATCATACATAGAGCCTTCACTTCCACATATGCCTACATATATGTAGTTTAAGGTTACAACTAAACGTTTCTTTTACTACTAAAGAACTAATAGGCAAATTATGCTACAGCGAAGAACAGGTTAATAGTATGTAAGATTTTCTGATCGACAACATATTTGTAACTTTGAAATATGTGTTTTTAGCAGACAATCGGAGTTACACTGAATATTCTTAGTCGTTGGTTTTGGAGTTTCCAGGTTTGGAAGAGAGAAATTCTTCTACGTAATATTAAATACTTATAGATTATTTACGTTTTTTGAAACGAGATGCATTTTCTCGTCGTATCTCATCGAAGGGCGACAGCCCTGAGATGAGATGGCGAGAAAATGCATCGAGTTTCAAAAAACGTAAATAATTTGTTTATCGCTGTTTTGTAACATTGTGACGTCACAGTGTTTACTCAACGACGTCTTGACAGCGAGCTGAGATGGGCGTATCTCACGCTAGTAGAGTGAGATGGAAAAATATCGCACATAAAGAACAAAGGAAAATACTGCAAAATAGCGATAAAAGAAGATAGCAGAAGCTAGGTCCTTGAAATTTACATATTGATATATTGATGATGTCCTTACAATTAACAACATTCAGTTTGCTGAGTGGCTTCCGTTAACATATCCTTCAGAACTGGAAATTAAAGAAACCACAAATAAGCTTCATCTACCTCATTTCTATACATACACCTAGAAAATGGCACCAACTGTCATCTTAGCACAAGAATTTACGAGAAACGAGACGATTTTAATTTCAAAATTTTACAATTGCCTCACATATGCAGCAATATTCCAGCTTCTCCTGCATACGGTGTCTATATATTTCTCTACTGATTAGGTATGCAAGAGCTTGCAGCTAGTATACTGATTTTTGATTCATCAATTTCTTTGTATTACACCTATAAACCATGGTTATAAGACAACACAAAAACTCACACACTATAGTAATGAAAGTTGGAGATTTGCATGCCATAAAGACCAACATTTCTTTTGAAATGCCTGTAGTAAGGAAAGACCATTGCTGTAGTAAATATATTTTTGGTCGTAGGTTTTGGAGTTTCCAAGTTTCTCAGACTTTGATTTGTGGATTGTCTTTTTTCGCAGTTTTCTCGGTGTTCTGTATTTTGTTATAACCTTCATTGCTTGCATATGTATAATAAATTGTATATCAAAGTCGGAATGGTTTTATTTCAATTATTCCAATAAAATACATCACTCAGTTCAAATTTCTAAAACGTATGGCATATTATCGATCATCCAGACGCATATATAGTTGAAATCACGTTATTGTACTTTCATTAATAGGCAAAGACAAAACACTTATTCAATTTTTTGGGCCGTGTTTTTAGACCAGAAAAACCGTGAAAACATGCCAACACTTACAAAATTTTGTCGCAACTGTGTGCTTCTTAAATAATTGTGCACAACAATAATAGTTGTTTAATTAATTGTTAAATTAATATTTAAATGAAAATGTGCAATTTTAAACTTTTATATGCGTCTTCATATGAGTGGAAGTAATTTACAAAAATTAAAATATCATCCAATCAAATTCTTACGCAAATGATAAGGCGCTAGCATAATCATTTCATTACTGTGATGAATCTAGACGCTCAAACTGCAATTAAAGCTTCTCGAGACTACTTACGGCACTGTCAAGATGATGAAATTGTCTTCAGCAACTTATGTTGCAAGAAAAGAGACTCATTACTAAATTAAAATCCCTTTGTAGTTCGGATACGGCTCAATAATGTCAATTAGCCAGTAAACTGAATAATTACACAAGAATTAAAATATCACGTTATGATAATTTGTAATAAATTTACAGTGTAGTAAACAGATATCTATTGGGCTAGAGGGGCATATGCAAAAAGCAAAAATTTCCAGTCGAGAGACCATCAATATCGATTCAAGACTAGTATTTTTCTATATGCCTCTTCCAGACATTAGATATCTATTTAATTACACCGAATATTATACTGCTACCTTTAATTTACAATAGGCAACACATTAAACTTCCAAGCAAAATGCATTATAAAATGAAGTCTTTAACTTGCCTTGCTTGCCTTATTCATATATTGAAGAAACTTCAGAAGTGAGCTGAATTTTTAGGTTGACATGTTAGAGAAAATAAAGTTTTTATTTTTGTAAAATGTATACATTTTATAAAAGATATTTGTAGTGAATATCATAACATGATTAAATATGATTCCAAACAAAACAAAGACTAAACATTTTTTTGGAGTATACCATACATGTATACAAATTTTATATTACAATTATATTGTACAGTAGATAAAAGACCACAGCTCTGACCTGCATACATTTTCATAACATGTCAATTTAAAGGGTAATACAAAAATAGCTCTTTTTTAGTGGCAGAAGTTTCCCAAACATATTGTCGCACACTTTGATCATTCCTGTGTCCAGAAATTGATTTACTGTGTGTCTACTTTCATAACCTGCCTCACTTAGAAGAGTGAAACTATAATCATAAGTACTTTCCAGATAGCTCTATTTTCTGGGATATGTGTAATTATACTACCTAATGTGTTTTTCAAATGGTTTGTTTAAAAAAAGTTTCATCGTCTTCAAGATACGAATGCATAGGTCTTTGCCTTAGAGCGATATTTCTCTTGTTGAGTTTCATCGTCTTCAATATACAAATGCATAGGTCATTGCCTTAGAGCGATATTTCTCTTGTTGAGTTTTATCGTCTTCAAGATACGAATGCATAGGTCTTTGCCTTAGAGCGATATTTCTCTTGTTGTGTGTTACAACAATAACTTCTTGCAGAAAAAAACAGGACATAGAGGCGTTACCTTGGCATACATTCTGCCTTCCTCAGATTCATAAGATTCCTGCTCCACGTCTTGATTATTCTAAGTAAGCTCGGGAACCATTTTATGCGCGTACTCTTTACTCTTATTATTAGTCTTCACTTCCAAGTCTGTCAGTTTTATTTTCCCAAGAGTTTTTTGTTCCCGTCTACAAGAACAAATCAGATCTTCGAGCTATTCCTATTTTAATAGTCCCCATTTGTTTGTGTGTTTTATGTTTGCATAGAACTCCTGTTGATTATCAGCAGCCGAAATGTGTGACAAATCTGTGCTTATTCCTTAGATAGACGCTAATCCAGTTGCAACTTTATGGCAGATTGAATTGTCACTTCGCCTTTGGCGGCTCCAAATCTCTCTTGGGGACTGCCACCATCCGTTCCAAAATCTTTCTTGTTTATTTTCAGAATCAATCAATATTAATATGTCATATACCGTTACTTTACGCGATAATCTACAAATTGTGACACGCTGAGGCTCGAGAGATTGAAACGAGTATATACAGGGTAAACAGTGTATTTAAAGGTTAAAAAGTATATATACACTTTTGTATTTACGCTGGCGTTAGCAAATATTCGTCTATATTCATCCGGAGCATTTATTAAGTGAAAGATATACAAGAAATACCACGACAATAAACCGACTAGAATCCAGGATTTTTATATAAGTTGTAACAGGCGAGGATGTAGAGATTATATAATAATGCGCACATTAATTACATTATTGTGTTTATTTTTCTATATAAACACAAAAACTGTTAGGATATATACAATGTTTGTGTTTTGGTATTAGGTAATATTTTGCAAATCTTTTGAAGCATAAAAAGTAACACTACCTTACTATACTATAAACTGGAAAACTATTAAAAAAATTAAGTATCGATATTTGTGTTAAAAGTTTCGTTTTTCCTGGTTTTAAAGAACACATAAAAAAGTCATGTTAATATAATATCTGCCAAAGTGGAAAACTGTTAACTGCTCAACAAATAACAAAAGACTAAGAGATTTAAACCTTACCTAAAATTATGTTTGCCGGTTTGTATTAAGTAGACTGGTACACAGACAACGTCTGTTGAATCGAAGCGTACGTCCAAATTTAATAGAGTTGTATTTTGTTAACTGTACTAAACCCTCCGAACATATTTGTCATATATATTTGTAATTCTCCCGTGACTTTAACTCTTGTTGTTCGGCCGGCTTCCTTGCTATTTTTCGTATTACAAATGAAATTAAATAAATAAAATCATTTATATCAGTAAGTGCAAATTTGATGGATTTTAATGCAGTAACATTGCAAACAATTTAGGGTTAATCCCATTCATTTTCGTTTTATGTCAACGACTCAAGAATCTATCAAGAATCCGGATATAATAAACATATACAAAACGACACAAAAACTAAAAATACAAAAAACGCCAAAAAGTGAGTCACCCAAATCCAATAAAAACCATGGATGCAGCCAAGTGGTCTGGACAAGTAAGCAGTGCCTGCTCTAATAAGACACATATAAAGTTTCTTATTGGCATGTCTAGGACAAAGTCAAATCTGGGAATAGGAAAGACTACCTATGATGCAGCGCAAATGTCCGATCGCATTTAAGAGGTGGATTTCCCATAACGATCAATTAAGTTATGGTGACGATAATAGTACTTCTGAACCTAGGTACAGCAATCATTGTTTGGGTAACTTAATAGTCAACAGCAATGGGCGCTCTAGAAAATCGGAATAAAAATCGCAGGACCTAGCATAACGTATAACTTGTGAAATGCGCTGGAGCTGCTAGAATGTTGCCATCGATAAACTGGAAGTTGATAATTAGAAATTCCTCACGTTTATCGTTCAGTCTAGTTTGTAGTGTTCCCGAGTCTAGAAGTGGGTCTATGTAAGAGGCCAACCTAAGTGCATTAGTGGTATAAGTGGTATCTTAATTGACAACGGCTCTGTAAATGGACTTTGAATGGGGGAGGGGGGAGGAAATTAGTTCTTATTTTGATATTTGGCTGCGCCGAACTGTAGCATGTACAGTGGTTTTATTATTCAATAGAATTTTGATATTTGAGCTGTATTTAAAGCAGTTTTATATAGAAATGACAAATAAATTTATATATATAATTTGTTAAATGTATCAGCTGTTTTTAGCTGATTGTGCAAAGCGCATTTCTGGACTGTTTAATGGGTGTTTGTGAGTTTCCTTGAGTACCCTTCGGGGTTTCTAAATTTGCAAAAAAATTTATCGGACAGAAACGTTAATGTAAAATAGCTGAAATTATTTCGCTCGTTTTGAGTGGTCGCTCATAACTCCACGAAACTTGGTGCCTAAGTGTGATCAAAACATGTTAATGTTTTCCCCTATACGCAAAAAATAAAGAGGCCGTTGTCAATTACAAGCTCGCTAGGATAAATTGAAAGCAAATATTCATCGAATTCAGCTTAGTGTTTATATGAAATAAGCTTTTTTTGTCACAAACTATGTTCTAAATAAAGGATTAATAAAGACCATTTATACTATTATTTACAGTTTTAGTATTCTGTAATGTGCTGTAACGCATTATACCTAAGATTATGAATATATATGTTTAGACAATGAACAGCCTAACACAATGTAATGATGCGTCTGTGAGCTACGTTAATGCAATAAGAACGCTTAAATTAAATTTAAATTTTACAACTTTCAAACAAGAAGTATAGAATTCCTATTCAGATCTGCTTGAAAATAGCAACTAGATTCCCCTAAATTACGTTTTTTCCCTTATCAAGACAATTCACAAAGACAATGCACATTATAATCGTTCGTAGTCTTTTACGGAAATAAGGATCTGTTCTGTAGGACGACAACAGATGAGTGCGCGTGAACTTATACCAACTCGATCGTCTCCTCGAAATCGGTCATTTACGGAGAAATAATGTTTTTACAGCGATGAATATAAGGTGAAGATCTTTTGGGCCTGCTTGACAAATGAAGAAGACTTGTGCCCACTTCAATCGTCCATTTAGTATTCAAATACTAACTGGTTTTTCTATTCATTTATATCATTTTATGTTTCAAACAAGCAAGTTATGAATAAGACTGTTTATGGGATTTTGTAAGATTTGTAAACGATTTGTTAACAAGTACGTAAGAAAACTAGGATTTTTTAAAATTTCTTTGTTATAGCAAACAAATTGTAGTTGATTACGTACGTAAAATTAAACGTCAATTTAAGTCAATTGAACATTTACCACAGCTCAAATAACCGACGACAGAATCGTTACTCTGAGCGGAAATGTCTTTTAGGAACTCATGTTGCAAGTAAAGAGAACTCTCTATTAAAATCCCTTTAAAGTTTGTAACGGATGCGACTTAATACTATCCATTAGCAAGTAAAAACAGAATAATCACACGTAAATTAAAATATCACGATTCTAATAACCATGCTATATTTGTGACATTTTATTAATGAATTTACGTGTAATGTTTGATTTGTCACGCGAGGATGCAGAGGTTATTTAATAATTCGATTATTAGACATAATGCATAAAATAAGAACTGTCGCTAGATAATTCTAGAACTGAAATTATATAAAATGTTTGTGTTTTGGTATGAAGGAATAATTTGCACATCGTAGAAGCAGGAAAAGTAAGACGCTTTTACTATACCGCACACTGGATTACTTTTTACAATACTAAGTATGCTTGTATTCAAAATGTCGTTATTCATATAATTAGTTAATAAATGTCATAATCAACGTAGCACTCAAAAAGTCATGTCAACATAATATCAGTGGAAGACTGTTAACTGCTTAGCAAAAAACACATGCATTAAGATGTAGACCCAAGATAAAGGGATGTCTGCTGGGTTGTGCCAAGTCGACTGGTATACATTTGAATTGGAGCGTAACAGCATACGTCCACATTTGGTACAGTTGTGTTTTGTTGGCTGTACTAAACCCTACTGCAACAGATTTAATTATCTTTCAAATTAAAATATTATAAATGAAAATGTACAAAAAAATCATTAAATAACAATATGTTCAAATTTGATGAATTTTACTGCAGTAATGTTGCAAACAATTTATTTAGGCTTTCTGACATTTATTCTTATTTTAAATCAGCGACTTATGAATCCGTTATCTATAGTGTAATTAATAAATTGTAGGAGAATACTGACTTTTGATTAGCTGGAAAAAATTGTCTTGCAGAGAAAAATAGCATCGTGATGTGGACACGAACCCTTTTAGGTCTTATATTACTTCACATAAAACTAAGTTTTTGCGTTGATCTTTAAAAAAATGTCAAATTACATAATTAAAATTGTTGCGTTTACTCTAATGTTTGAATTTGTTTATAAGTATACAGTACAAAAAATATTTTTGTCCAGGAATAACACAATTTCAATTGTGCACATTAAATCCACTACGCTCATTATGCAATATACAAAACGAAAATTGTGCTTTCCATCGATGGAGAAAATATTTTTTGTTTGGTACTTGTTATTTTCTCTGAACCTTTACCCGCTTGATAAACTTGGCTTAACACTGTACTTCCAAATGGACACTATAAATATTTCTTTGTGACTGTACATCTGGACGACTGTGTTTATGAAAATTAACAAAAAGTGTAGGTAGATTAACTTTTCTAAGTATATAGTTTAGTTTGTTAAACAATTCTTTTTTTCAAACGGATTGTCTATACGATAAATAGACTGTATTTTTCCTTAAAAGATTAAACCAGATGTTATGTGTGTTTTACCTGTGTTCCTTATAACAATACATGTATAAGCACTGTATTCTTAGTGGTTTTTGTAACGTTTGCAAATCTAACGAGTTCATGTTTACGATTATTTGTATTCTAAAGAATTCTAATGTGATCATTTTTACCTCCTCAGGAAATGTACAATTTGTTTTTATTTATCCGTTTCACCAATAAGATTTCAAATTGGGTTCACTGTAGCCACTACCAAAGGCTAGTTTTTCAGTCCCTTTCAAATTTCCAATTTTTTCTAGTTTTAGTCAATTGGTCCATCCCCTGTCCTCATTTAATAACTTTGTTGTAACCTACTTCTGTCCTAATAAAGCCAACATACTCCTCGCAGGAAGATAAACAAATATTAAAATTAGGTAAGTTTTAATATCATTGTCGTTTATTTCCAATACTTTATTAAATATTGAAAAAATAGATGATATTCCTTTTAGAAATAAAAACACTTACTGTTAAATGCAAGATTTAAAGTAAGCACCTTGATGTAAACTTGTTAATAAAACAAGTTAGATTGCTTGTCATTGAGTAAAATCTTTTTAAAGATTGAAAAGGGCTGTTCATTTAATAAGCCGTCACAAATAAAAAGAGTTCGATAATGACTATACCTTTAACATATTGGTTAAGAGGATATGTATTCTTTGTTTAGACTTTAAACTGGAAATAATCTTCTCACAATAAGCGCCATACCGTTCTATCCCCTTTAAAATTACTAGAAAAACAATTTTTACATAGGAAAATATAAATTCTTTAGTATTCCTTTAATATTCCAAATATCAACAAATTTATGTATAACGATAATTGGAATAGATGAATATTTTGTAATGTGTTTGAGAATTTGTATGTCACGTACACAGAACATTGTTTAAATCAAAGTCGTCATGTATTTATCCAGTTTAAAAAAGTTACAACCCACCATTTGTACCAATAAGCTCACAATTGCAACAATGGACAAATAAATCGTCTGAATGCTTTATTTTTGGAAGTGTAGTTTCCGATGAGACAGACTTTAATGGATCTTTTTCGTTACAAAGCATTGAAATTCTAATTATCAGGTAGTAAATACAAAGTTGCTTTCCGTGCCAAAGGATCATAACTTATTTCTGTTAACCTTTTAGTAAGAATGACCGAATCAACAAAGTTGTCATCAGCATTTAAGGAGCACGATATCGAGACAAGCTAACAATCGAAATATATGACGTTCAACACGTGGCCACAAAATGAAAATAATACCAAAACATAAAACAAGCAAAAAATCATTCATCACAACCTGAAAACTAACGATGGGCAACTCTAATCTTACTTTAGGAGTGAAGTCAGACGCTATTGAACAGGACGTGAACCATGAATCTGGTCAAGCGTTGAGTTCTCTAAAGATTCATTCATGAGGTAAAATTGAAAATAAAATTACGACATTCCGTCACGATAATTCAATTCATGATAACAACCTTTGACTTACTTCTGAACGATAAAACTCTCGTTTCAGTTATGTACTAGTATGTGGCTTAAAGGATGACATTCAGATATCTAATCTTCCTAGTACGAAGTCACATATAGAAGAACCAACCCGCGGTCGTCTAAAAACTGTTCAATTCTTCATGTCAATTAATTAACAGACTGTTATTAAACTTGGTAGAAATGTTCCTTTCAAGGTCCGTCCTGAGTGTATTGTAGGTTTTTAAGTGCTAATTAGTTACAAACGTTAAAAAAGCTTTTACCCTCAATGTCCAAATGTTTTGTAGCATGTTATTAATAATGCTTGCGATATTTTAAAACAAAATTCATAATTTCGTCTTGATTTAACGAAAAACATGGTTTCCATGGACAACGTTTGTTTTTGATGTGCTGATTTTACATAATTGACTTATGTAATGTCCTCTATTCAGATTCTACATTTTGTCCTTAAACATGGATATTATGGAGAATACTTTAATTCTTTCCTTTGTTCAGTTTCTATGACATGACAAAATGTGCCCGTGACTATGTCTGTCACGGGTTAAAGAGCCAATCGAAATTATTAAGAACTGATTATCATCATGTACATTAAAGGCACTGCGAAAAATAATAATTATAACTGGTAACTATTCTGGTAGTTTAGGCAGTAAAGTCAAGTCAAAACTTTATATATCACCAATACAATATTATAAACAAACAGAAATTCAGACACCAGATAACCTTAGATTAACCCTTTTCCAAAATAAATATAAGTTCAGACATTCAGCCAGTCATGATACAACGCACAAGTTCTTGTTATGAAATCACTAGGGATCTCTTTTGACAATCTACTCAAACCGAGCCGGATGCAATCGTCTGATTTTAACACAAACCTTCTGCCTAATAGCCCTATTCGGATACGTGGTTTGGATCCGCAAGGTCAAGCAAAATAACAAGACTTTTACCTAAAACCTTCAAAAATCAATGATTGTCGCAGGTAACTGTATTGAATAATTCAAACAGTATCTTAATCAAATGCAAGTTAGTTTATTTCTTTGTGATAGCCGTTTTTGTTTTATTCCCCCTAAAAGCGTCGGATCTGGCGGAAAAGTTCCACAGACACCCTCTAACTATCAAGTAAAACAGCAATATTTACCCTATGTAGTTTCTACAAGTTGTGTTTTCTTTGCTGTACGACGTTTAGCGAGGAGGAAACCTCTGAATCCCTTCCAGTCCTGGAACGATGCATCCATTGATAATGCATTCCGATCTGGTTTTCTTAAATAGAAGTTCAGCTGGACATTTATGCGATCGGCAAATACTAGTAGATCCACATTGCAGCTGCTAGTAAAATCATCAGAGCTTTGATTAAAACTGAAGGTAGAGTTTTCAACTGCTGTTGTCTATCGTATGCCAGTCCCCCTATTCTCTGACTATCGCGTACTGCTCCCTAGACCTAATTGATTATTTTGGATTCCTTGTTTAATAGAGCTTTCCAATTCTACTGTTTTAGCCGTGTTGTCCACCAGTTTAGCTCTGATATTACCTATTGGTCTACAGCAATATAATAGTCGTATTGTAAGGGCTACAGCAAATCCAAATGGAAGAGATCAAATTAACATACATAGGATTGCTGGTCACAACTTTACAATCGTCTATCTTGTTGAGAATAGGTTCAATAAATATAAGGACGCGACGCACGTTATTGTGCCCCTGAACGTAACGTAATTTTAGCTTAAATTTAACTCGCTCGATTGACAGATGATTCGACATAGATTAAAAGAAGAAACTTAGAAAAAAATCTATATAAGACAAAGTTAAATTTAGATATAAAAAGTGTGTAATTACGCTTAAAACATTTTTTTTAAATATTGCGCTCTATGAGAACTAAAAAGTGTCTTGAGTAAAAACCATGCCTCCTTTTAATTAAATACCAGTCCATAAAGTCAACAAGTTGTTCTTCTATATTAAAAAAAATTGACATAAGTTTAAAATTGTCCGCAATAGTTAATTCATAATAAACATAGTTATGTAACCATTGAACGCTTATATAGTATCTAAATTCGCACAAAAAACGGATTGCGCATTATTATTTTATAATAAAATATATTTCTAATATTTTTATTGAACTGGTTTTGGACGTCAACGTGTTTGTTTGATCGTTTGTTTGACGGTGTTTAATTTTTCAGCTATATCATGGCGTCCAGTTTTTATTGGGAGAGGAAGCCGGAGTACCCGGAGAAAACCCTCGACCTGCGGTAGGACGTCAAAGTGTAAATCGGACAAAAATCCTTGTTGTACTCTAAAATTTCTTGGAAAAAGAAAAAAGAGAAAACAGCTTATATTTAAAATATGTTTATATTTTTTAGTGTTCAAACTAAGCCTACACGTAAAGGAGTTGTAATAAAACGAGGGGAGAAGTGTAAAAATGTGTTCCTAACAAACGTGATTATACTTGGTTCAATAAGTAGCGTTTTGACAAAACACGCGAAAAAAAAAACAGAATAGCAAAATTTATATTTAAGAAAAAATGAATTATTAGTTATCAATTTAACCATTTTAAAGAACGAACGAACAAAAAAGTACGGCTTCCTTTGGTTTTGTTTTGATATTTGCAGATATGTGAGTTATGATAACGTCTTCGTTCTATATAATAACATCATATTTTGACGTGGAAAACTAACGACGAACACAATTTTTAGGACTACACAATTATACCGAATATCAGGAAAATAAGTGGCTAAATAAAAAAGTACTTAATATTCAATGTACCCTGTCTGACTTTTTTGTTACAATTCACAACGCGATGTGTGAGAAAATCTTAAACAAATTTGAGTTTGCAATAATTCAAGTATTTAGTTGCCCAAATGACATATATAATTCGTTTTAATTAAAAAAAATGTATATTGACACTTGTTTCATTTATGAAATGTCTTTAAACTTCAAAAATATTCTTGCGACACTGAAAATTCCCAACAACATGCGCGACGTCAACAAAATGTTAGTCCAACTGAACAGACGTTAGTTTTAAAAAGGAATCATTGTATATACCCGATTCGTTTGGTTTAGAAAAGGTATTATTTGTGTTTAAAAAGCTGAGGTGAAAAATGTTTTAATTGAATGTCGTGTGTCTATTACCTGCCTTATATTGCAATGAAAAATGGCATTTATATTATTTTGATTATTATTTGGGAATAAGTATTGGAAAAACAACAAGTGTTTATCGTGTACTTTTTAATGAGTCAACAGGTTTTAAAACTTTTTCATTTTTAATATTGTAATCAAAAATATGTTTTCAGTTTTAATGGCGTCGTCGATTAATTTGTTGTGTTGAACGATTTATTGTACAATAAGTCGTTGTGTACAGATATTTGACGTTTCAAGTAAGTTTGATTCATGCCCAAGTAAGACATGTCGTTAAACTCTGACACATTTCCTTTCTCTTTTAGCTGACCAATGTATGTTTTATGTCTAAATAAAGGCAACACTACACGGCATATGTTTTGTTTGTTGTTTTATAGCAGAGAAGTAAATGTTGCTATCGATGAACTGAAGATCACATTTGGAAAGTTGAAGTCATCATGTTTGTCGTAGCCTTGTTGGTAATTTTCATCAAATCTTTTTCTGGAAGTATGTCTTACTTAAGTATGGCCAACTTAAGTCCATTGGTGGTGGTGTTTTTAGTTTTTAAACCATTAATGAACATATATATTAATATGGCATAATTCTTTCGTTACTACTTTCAATTTTACAGACTTGAAAAGTAAATAATGAAATAAACTAATATTAATTTTACGATTATGGTGATATATAACCTAAGATTTTTAGAAAAAAAAACAGGTTGTGTTCTATATCCCTTTTAGATTTTATATGTTTTTGGTTTATACAGAGCTGTTTAAAAGGTATAATGTTTGTAACCCAGCAGGCAATTTTTAAGAGAATAAGTGTGCTGCACAAATTCATGTCTTCATGGATATCAGATACACGCATACTTTAATCCCGAGTCGATCTCTATTCATCTTCATAAACACCCTTCGGCACAACATTTATGGCCGCACCGTTCCGTACTTGGTTAATGAAGCAATATCCTAGTCTTCTTACTATGTGTTTGATTTGCTGGCATGAAACATTTTTCCATAATAGTAATGTAGCCATTTACGGTATTTTTGTGTATATGGTCATTTGTAATAGTATTTTTTTTTCCTTTAGCTGTGACCTGTTCATGTAAATAGCGATAAGGTAGATTTTTCTTCATTATTTGTAACCAAGCTAATTTAGCTATCCGATATTGATTGAAATCGGGTTGATACTTTTTAGTGTTAATCATAAATAATATGACAAAACTTTGTAATGCAAAAAACATCTTGCCAGAGTTTTGCATTAGAAACATGAAAAATTTAGCATTCGACAGAAATGGAATCTTATAAATAAATTCCTTATAAGTAGGGACCTTGACAAGATACATTAATGGTCAGAGAAGTGGCTGGTAAAATTCAATCCAAAAAAAGGCAGAAAACTTAATACTCTCCTGTAAAAAGTAAGGAAACGGGGTGAACAATTTAACGTAAATGGGCGATTACAAAATCCGCATTCAGACAACCATATGCACACCAAGAAACAGAAACTAAAAATATAAAAACAAGAAAGCGAGTAACCAGAACCCGACCAAACAGTTGATCTGGACGAGTAACTAGCATCTGCCTATAACTAGGCTCGCGTTAAGGTACTCTTTATCATGTCTAGAAAAAAGTCATCAAATTCAGGAATACAAAAGAATACTTATTTCTCAGCGAAAATGAAAGACGTATATGAGCGAATTATTTCCGATAATAAAGTAATGGTGACAACCATTCAACTACTGAAGGAAAAAATCATAAACCAAAGTACAACAAAACCTTTGTTTTAGTAGCTTAGTGATGGACTAGAATATACCGATCGCAAGATCTAGCATTACGTATACGTTGTAAAATGTATACACGTGATATACTTTTGGGATTTAAAAATTGTAGGTATTATGTTCTTGGTTCAAGACTATTTGTGTCTTATAGAACGATCTTTATGAATACAATCAATCTCAGGAGCCGAGGTCATATCCGCTCCGTTCTATACTTCGTAACACTACGCTAAGGATATCACCACTGCCACAACAGCTTGAACTTTCCCTATAAAATCCACACACTAATCGGTCCAAATTATAGAAATATTAAGAAAATCCAGTCTTGCACGATGCACGCGTTTAATCATAGTTAATTTAAATTTAAATTTGAAAAGTAAATTAGGTTGAATGATTTGTTCATTACGGAAATTGCAGACATCTTCTTAGATAATCTATTAGATAATAAGACACATCTTAGATAATCTCGAAATAAACATGAACTGTTATCTATTTTTATAGATTATTAACCCTTATCAATGTTTTAGTAAAAATGAAATTTAAAATACTATTTTAAATATGAAATCAATTAAACAATTAGTTATTTTTGTTTAATTTTTAGTGTAATTTGACATTTAAAAAAACAAAAACAAAAAAAAACAAAACAAAAAAACACACAAACTGTAAGTTTTCAGATGAGTATTATATGACGTCAACGGATGCATTTCTTCATTCCGATTATTTGTGTTGACTAATTGTATACAGTATACTGGAATACAACAGCACAGTTTTGTTTCTATAAGTAAACAATCTCAAAGTAAAAGCTAATTCAACATGTCATAACAATAGACCTATCTGGCAACAAGTCTGAACAACTAAATTTTCTACATGTTCCACATGTTATTTCACACATGTTCCAAACGGTATTTGTTAAACGGTGTTTCCAAAGAATTCGGCATTTTTTCCTTTAAAAGTGAACCAAACGTCACATGCCTTTTTACAAATACTCAAATGTCAAAATAACATAGGTTTAATTTCATATACATTAGTTAATTGATTGGAAGCTTTACGCTTTACGTCAAGCGAGCAGTATTTCAGCTATATTCAGGACGAAAACAAGTTTACAAAAAGTAAATCAACAGAAAACAGGGGTAGGATGGAAAACAGTAAACACAATTTTGACTAAAAAAAAAGAATGGAGTACTGGAGAGGGGCGGATAATTTGTTTTTTCTATTTGTAATTTCATATTTGTTTTATTCGTTGACTTTGATGGTATTGAATAGATGCGATGTCGTAAACCGATCATGGGAACTAGTGATGTTTTCATCTCAAGTTTAGCACTGAGGAAGATATAAAATACAAATATCTCAGAATACTTAATTTAATTAATGCGTGCCCCAATTCATTTCAGTTGTAGTAACTGAATAGGCAATGTACCGCTTTCTGCATTTACATGTATTGTATCACGAGATATTACATATATATCTAGTTTACTGCGTACATTCTCTTTCGTAACATTAGTTTTCAATCTGATGTAAACACCGGTAATTAAGAACATATAGATCAAAACCAGATTCAATTCCATTATTGATAACTTCCGAAGATTGTCGTATTTTCCTCATTACATTTATAAAATCTTTTCCGTTCGTAAAACCAAACGGAGGTGGGCTCAACACAATAGATATCTTTGTGCTAAATTCAATTAAATCTGCTAACATCAGGACATTTTTCTGTTGTTAAAGATCGATTTATTCATTCCTCTTCGGCTTTCATATAAACAAAAGCAAAATATATAAAAGCTTTCACAGCTATTACATAAGATATAAAAAGTATAATAACAAACCTTCGTCATTATTTAATAAGCAAGATAATAATATAGACAATGCAAATTATATGCACGACGAACAAACCAAAGCCGATTGAATTCATTAAAGGAAAGCAATAATATAGATGACAGATTCTAGTATAGTGTCTCTGGTTATTCGGATTAACAAATGAAAATATATCATATTATAATGAACAAGGTATGTAAACAAATAAAAAATGGAATAAAAATAAGAACTAATATCAATATGAATAACACAGTGTGTATTGATTTCAGTACATCGCTTATCGTTATGCCTGACGTATAACGAATGAGTTTTATTTATCAATGTTTCTTATAAAAATTCCGAGAATACTCACTAACAAAATATCTCTGATTTTAATTTTTTGTATGAACATATATTTCACACAGCATGTAAGTAATTTATCAACTAACACGAAAAGTAAATTTATGTTTGAGACAGCATTTATATCTAATATATAAATATTACATGTCTGACAATTTTACTGTCACCCTGTCAGACATGTAACATTTATTTTATTATACCCTTTTTCCGAAAAACTATTCAAACCATGAACAACTTTATTCAATCACAGGATGGTATTTAATTGATGTATTATGGTAATGAAACAGCAATTTAACAATAAAAGTAAACTAACAGTATCGAGAATCTTTAAATCTTACTCGTTTATGGTAGGAAAATGATTGTTGCTTGACATTATTGTCGTCTGTTTACAACGGAAATGTAAAAATAGATATTGCGCATGCGCGAATGGTACAGTATAATTTTCGAACATTCCGTACATATGGTAGCGGGTGACAGTATTTTTAGCGGGTGACGGTATTTTTTCGACAGTAAATTTTTTGTTGACAATACTTATATGTCACAGTGGCCTATTGAAGATTAACATTGTAAATGAAATTTAGTTATAATACTATGGCATGTACATAACAGCAGATGTTCTTGAGTACATGTATATTGTTTTGTTGATGTGCATTTATTATACTTTTTGGACACTTAATCATCACTTTTTGAAAGTAAAGTCGAAGTGTGAATTGCGATTTGACATATAAAATGGTTCAGATCCAAATAACAATGGCACCAAACGTCCATCGTTGAGCGAATCTGTCCTATTTAAACTCTTATTCAATATAGTAAAAGTTTAACTGATGAATGACTCAAGGTTCAACTTAAAAGAAGAATAGATCACAAAAATATAAAATCAAATGAAACTATAAATGATGGATTATTATTAATTGCAGATAATAATTCAATGCGAGGTATAACAGATTAACTATTCCCATTAAACATAATAACCGTTAGCCTTGTTTTCTACCTCATCGTCTTACATTCTAACTATCCTTAAATTATCAATTTATTTTGGCTGAAAATTAATCGAACACATTATGTTGACTCTTACATTCATTTTATTTCACTTTACTAAATAAGAGACCTGGCTTGGGCTATGCTGCTCTACATTAGCATAATTTTATAAGGACAGCTGGTTTTCAGACGATGTTCGGATTGGGGTGTTTCAGATTCTAAGATGGAGTGGATGTTATAATTTCGCTAAAAATTGCTGTATAAATGGCTGAAAATTGCACTAAATTTTTTTCACAAAATAAAAAAAGGATCTTTACAAAATACTGATTGAACCAAGAGATTATTATATTACATCAAAATATAGTTTGAGGTTAAACAAAGTGACTTTTTCAGTAATTATATTACCAAATACAAGACCAAATAGCGACAACAAAGAAAGAAGTTGCTTGAAAAAATGGCGGCTGACCAAACTGGACATACCGTCTTGTATGGAGATATTAACATGTTTTCTGGGAGTTAACGCCTTCTTAGAACAACAAGATGCCGGACTGGAAATTGTCTTGTCCAGGATATAGGAAATCCTGTCCAGGATAAAGGAAACTTATCTTTCAGCGAGTATTCCCCACAAAATAGACGGATAGAGTTTAACCGAGATCCGAAATCCAGCCCCTATCAGATGTAAATAATGGTTACAATGGTTACTCTCAAAACAATAGTACAATCGATGATGGATGTGATATCCCGTATTCCCAAGAATTTATTCATAACCAAGAATTTATTACGATGTTAGATCAAAACCTTTTAAACCTTGTCAAAAGAATCGTAGGTTTACAAACTTATCAGCCTGCGAAGTAGACAGTGTGATACATCGACGGTCACCTTAACTGTGCTGACATACTGATAGAACTATGAATAACTATTCAATCAGTCAGTGCAGCCAAAGTGTATTTGAAGTAATTTTGTGCGAAAGGTGTTTTCTGACGTCAATGGGTAAGCAACAAGTTGTTAAAATCTTAACTCCAAGAAAATTCGATTATGAAAAAAGAAGCTGTGACATTTGAACTTTTATGAACATAAGCTCAAACCAACATCCATGCATTATCTGTCAACTATCAATCGTTGATGTAACTGCATTAGTAAATCGTGCCCACTTCTCGACACCTACAAGTGTTACTATGATAAAGTTGTATTGCAGCTTTTTAAAAAATACTCCCTTGATTTTTGAGTAACCGACATAATGGGTATTCAGTCTGGTCGCATAGTTGGTGTTGAGCTTAGAAATCCAGTCAAGGGTATTGTCTACTTTATTTTTGGCGTGTATTTGTACTCCGACGATTGTATCGATAACTACAATAATGAGGTCGGTATTTTAGAAACCCTATGTGCATACTGTACAGTAGTAACTATAGTAATCTATTATCGTAGGCAATATGAACGCAAGTTGTATAGATACATCATTGCATACGGATAAAATCTAATGTATTATTACAATTCATTAAGCGTTATAACTTCTTATATGCAGGAGGGTGGTAATATTAATTATACAGGTCCAATATATACATATATAACAAAGCAAACCATGATTGAGTATTATTTAACAGTAATGTTCTGAGACAACTGACTTCTAATGAAATCCTTTATGAAGGTCGTTTAGCAGCACGTCAGACCACCTTCACATTCTAGTAGTAATTGATCCCGAATTCAACCCTCTTCGCGTAATAGACAATATCTCCGGCATGGCACAAAGTAAGTGAAAAACAGATATACAGCTACGAAGCCAACCTAACTGATCCGCACAATTTGAATCCAGCACTGGTAAAAACTTGATAAACTATAATAGATTTTTTAATGCCATGCACGCTTATACAGAAATGTCAATTCCAAAATGTGGCTATAACCGGCACACAAAACCTTACTGGACAACAGAGGTAAAAGTTGCTCACGAAATGAGTCGTAGTTGGATACAATGAAATTAGCTCTGATTGCTATGACTATATTGCTATTATATGTTGATTGTTGTTAATACCACTTACGCTTATATTCTTTAACAGACCAGAGGAAATTGCAGCTTTCCTTAACCCACAATAACAAGGTTTTCAGCAGCATCTTAGTTGTCTAACGGCATAAATCTTCAAGAAACTATTTATCATAATGAGGAAATGTCCAATAATGTGTACATTACCCTTCTTGATGGCAAAAAAAGCATTTGACACTGTATTGGGTAATGGCTAACTGTGTAAATTAAGGAAATAATGTGTAAAGGGTAAATTGCGGCAAATTATTGACGACTGTCATATTAATACCAACAGTTCTATTATTGTAAATCAATGCCAGTCTGATTTGTTAATTGTCAAAAAAGATGTTCGACAAGGAGTTGTAATGTCGGGCTTATTATACTTAGTGTTTATAATGAATTAATGTACGAGTTAAAATACGTTAACCTAAAAACTGATAACAGATAGCAATTCTGGTCAATGAACAAAATAATTGTAAACATCCCATTTCGTTCTAAACGAACATGGTTATTTTGTGTTTATTTTGTGTTGTTATTGCCAATTCTCTTTTTTTCTTTAACATGTTTAAGCGATGACGAGCGTGATTTTCTTACTTTATGTTACCGCTTAGGGAAGCCGTCTAAAACCGTTAATATCCAGCAACCAATGGGAAATTACATTGAAATGTACAGGGCAGTCATCTGGCTATTTAATTTACGTATCCAATGCACCTTTAAGCTCGTTAAGGTAAATCTCGATGACATCTTATATAAAGACAGAGTTCTTTAAAGGCCTTTAAAGAGTTCATTACTCGTCGTCTCCTTCTCCATACTTCAAAGTTTTAATAGAAATTTAAATCCTGTTATTGAAAGAAATCCTGGTCCTACAGTAAAACATATTACCAATTCCATTTCTAATATCCCACTAGATGCAATCTTAATATGTAATTTAAATATTTGAAGTATAAGAAACATTCTTTCTTAGAAAACTTTACGGACCAGTTTGACTTGGTTATTGTTACTGAATCTCACCTAGACTAAAATATAAACGATGAAGACCTGAAAATTGATTCCTTAATTTTAAAAATTATTATTCGTAAGGATAGAAACAATTTTGACCGTGGCTTGCTTATCCATGTATAGGGCGATTTTTCAATAACGTGAAAAGGTGCACTCGAAAACAAAATTGATGAATCGTTATGGGTGGAAATTAAAGGTTAAGGTTAACTATTCTTACCTTGTTGTACTTATCGACCCCGAATGAACGGACAATGACTACAGCAGTCTGATTTGTGGTGACATCGAATTATCTCCCTTCAAAATATTCATGAGATGCAGTCACTTGGAAAGACCTCCATTTTCGTATTGACGCGAAGTTTTTGACTGGACTTGAAACATGTACACAGCTAATACAGTTCAACTCAAGAAGACACAATACTATGATATTCTAAGACGCGAATGCTTCCTCCGTCGAGCAATGACAGCAGAAAATTACAGTCTATCTAAAACAAGTAGCTATAGACATTTTTCCATCGTCAAGGAACAACTTTAGAAAATGTTGACAGACCTTTGAAAATTTTTAAAACACTGTTCCCGATGTAGTCACAAATCGGATCTTCTATAGGACAAAGGTAATTATATATAGATTTGATTTAAGTTTGTTTGAAGTAATTTTAACGTGGTGCAAAAAATCGCAGCACTGTCCGTTGTCAAGTAATTAAGGGAGACAAGTCTAAAAGTGAGGTAAAGGTCAAGTGATTCACGTCCGGTAATTGATTGTGGTATGGCAAGCCGTGTGAGCTAAAAAAATGTTTTTTTTTAATCTTATTTAGGCTATTACTGATAACTTTAAAATACTTTGCATTACCAAATTATTTTCAGATTCTGAAATTGTCATTTACTGTTTTGTTCCTAAATGAAAATCAATTTTTTTTGTAGAGATGCTCTGTATGTAGGTAACCTGCAATTGAATCAAGGTCTGGAGATGGTTTATACTAGAAGGCGTCATCATGCGCAAGCCTAACTATCCATGGTTGTATAGAGACCACTTCTACCACCTCTTCCAATCATCATTAATACTTAACTGACGTATTGAATGTGCTTGAGAATGCATATTCATGAGACGGTCTTATGCAGGAAAAAGATTGTGCTTTCCAAAATTAAAATATTTGAACAGTTTTAATAATGTGTGTTCAGTTATTTCCCCAACCGAACTTTAATGTGCCATTGTCTTGCAGTATTGTTCATTGGCCTGGTCGTTTTATGGTCTGATGAAAAACCCCCAGTTTATAACCGTGTACTTAATTTTTGAATCAATGGACTAAGTTTAAAATTCACTTCGTGTGCTTTTGTTTAAAATATCTACTCGGAAACCCTTTTTTTGCAAACTCTAAGCAAAGTTGGTCTGAATTATCCTTATCTAATGGTGTCTAGTATAAAGTCAGATAATTTTTTGGAGCCACCAAACAACCAAATGTCAATGACTGAAAATAGAAAATAAGATATAAAATGCAAGTAATTGTTTCATTTTTTTTACAATCTTGATAGATAAAATCTGAAAAAAATGCATGCACAAAATAATCGGATCAAATTTATTCAAGTAGAGCATAATTGTTAGATGTCTTCTAAAAGGTGTTGCTGGCATTTATGACTATGTGTGGGGTTTTTTGGTGTATTTGGCTATAATGAATAGGGAGAAACCAATATACAGACAACAGTTTTAGAGTACTTACGTAGTGGACAAGTTTTGATAATACTCCATGGACATATACTTGTGGAAGATTCATGATGCATATTTTGCAATGTTATTTTGGACCCCCCGCCATAACCATGCAGATACGGAATTTCAGCAATGTTAAATGTCACGATTTCAAAAAATCCTCCTTGAACAAATATTGTATGCACAAATTACATTTATCTGTGGTTTTTGGACGTTTATTTTCTGGTTTGTTTTACGAAGTTTGGGGGGGGGGGGGGGTAGGCCGATTTTTACTGCTGTTATAACCCGAAGTTAGTTTTGTGATGTGTCGGATTAACGCCAAAAAAAGCGAGGGTACGATTATTTGTTCTAGCGTGGGGGGGGGGGGAAGGGGGCGTTCATATTTATTAAAGAAATATACAGCAAGGACAGCAAATCACTTACGTCAGTGTGAATTGAATTTCTTTCTTAAAATTTAGATCATTTTCAAAGGTTTTGTCTTGCGAACTTGCGACTTATTAAGTCCGTGCCACGTTTTGCACATAAGATGTTGGCCTTCTAGTGTTAATTGTTCTACCTTATTGTCCCCACTTGAACGTAAAAATGTAGCATTTGCATGAAAATAAGTAGACCGAGAACCCTCTGCCATCCAACGCTCTTATAAACGCTTTTTTGTCCATGCTTATACAGTTCAACTAAACCAAAAAATAAGTATTAGTCATACAGGGATTGCTGTTCTGTGCCATTTATGCTAACAATTATTTTATCGAACTATTTGAAGAATTTAAAAAAATAATAATAATAATACACTTTCTACCAACATATTAGCTATATACACAAGACATTGTCATTGTTTATAATAAGTATTAATTTGACGCACAAGAGACGGCAGATTAAAAATGTTATAAAACGTTCAATGAAATGTTCGGTTATTATAGAAATTAAACTGCTAAAACATTTTCAACACAATCATCGTGTAATAGAAACAAATTTAGATTGAAAATAGGGAACGATACGTGGCTTGAAGTAAATTGCTGATAGTTCAATAAATTTTAGTGAAAGAGAACTAGAGCGAATAATCGTACCCTCGCACAGAATGTGACGAATGGTACTTTGTTTTGCGAAAAAAAAACGCTTATTTTTATGTGTTACTTCATTTTAAAAAAATAGATATTATCGTCATTATTTTTTACTCTATTTATTTTCAAATTTAAACACCTTTAAAATAAAATGTACATCACTAAAACGAGACTTTTTACATAACCCAATGGCAAATCACACGCACCTTGTTCATCTGTTTCATATACGAACACATCGAAAATTATCACACATGAATGAACAGCAACGGAAATAATGCTCGACTTTGAAATTTTTTTTCTCGAAAACGAAAGGTCGTCACAAAAATTACACATGTGAAAGATGAATATTTCAGAAATCTATGGAATTTTTTTCATCGAAATTAAAATTGTTGAATTTTTTTGCAGCACTTAAGAATACACCCCCTGTTTTTCATGTTTTCTAATCAAAACAGAGGTATTAAATATCCGTTGTTCTTGTAACTTTGCAAAGTTGTCTTTAATTTTAAAACGAATAGATGGTATACGAAAACTTTTGTCAGTCAGTGTGCTAAATAACTTAATTTGCATGGCAACCGAATAAACATGGGTACATAACTTTTGTACCTTGTATAGAGCTCCGATTCTATTGTTATAGTTTCACCGGAAATCTGACTGACAGGACACGACCAAATCATTAAGTTGGGCTACGAGATTAATTAAAACATCGTAATAAACGGGAGATTTTTATTTCTGACTCATTTAATGTTGATAATAATAAATTAATTAATACTATGAACTTGTTCAATTTAACGAATGTAATCTATAAGCCAACACGGAAAACGGATCATATTAGTACATTAAAAAGTTATAAAGTTCCCATTAAGCTTAGTTTGACTGAACTTTGGAGGTATCATATAAACTTCACTAGATATCATAATATAGATAAAATATAGTAAAAGATTGCCGTCCAGCTGAACTGGTACAGGGGCCTTGGAGGCCGAGTGGTTAAGGTAGTTTAACCTTGCTATTGATCACGTGGTATGTCAACACTGAGATTGTGGGTTCGATTCTCACTGCAGGCAGGTTGTACTCGACTATAATCTTAATTGACAAGGATTGCTAGTTTTCCTACCGCAGGTCGGGGTTTTCTCCTGGTACTCCGGCTTCCTTTCCATGATATACCTGAAAGTTGAGTTAAACACCATCAAACAAACAAACTGAACTGGTACAAGCTCCTGACAGCCCCTGTTATGTGATTAAATCTCGTTATTTTTGTTTTGATTAATTGTGAACAAAGTTTGAGGAAAAGCCAAGCATGGTGACAGATTTGAACGATATTTTGTCGTCACATATTGTAATAAATGAACCGTGATTTATTTGAAGATACCCCAAATTGATCTCATTAAATTTGTCTTTATTTATGGGCTTTATCCGACCTGACTTTTGTGTGTTATGTATGAGACTAGTTAGATCAAAGATGATTTAAACGGCACATTAAACATAAACACTAATGTTTTGTAAAGTATTTAACTTCTATCTATTTTGTCGCAGTTTGGTCTTGTATTTGAAAAGTATAATTAGCGAAAAAGTCATTTTGTTTAACCTGGAGCTATTTTGTGATATAATATATCTAACTCTTGATTCAACCAATATTATGTATAGATATAGTGTTTTTCTGGATTTTATTGAAATGGTTTAGGGTCATTTTAAGCCATTTTCAACATTTTTTAGCAAAAAAACCCCCAATTCCCGCTGTCCTTATATAAAGTTATGCTAACGTTAAACACTTAGGCACAAGCCGAGCCTTTTATTTAGTAGAGTGACACTATATTTGAGTGTTAACATAATGTGTTAATTTTCAGTAAAAAAAATCATAATATAAGGATAGTTGGAATTAAAGACGATGAGGGAGAAAAGAGGGTAACGGTTATTATGTTTTATGTGCAAATTTAATCTGTCATAGCTTGTAACAAATTATCATCTATAGTTAAAATCAAATAATCCTTCAACAATTGAAAGCTATTATGTTATTTAGTGGTACTAAGTGGTAAATATTTAAGTCCAGTAAAGTAAATAAGTGGAGACCAATTGTTTACTTTTTTACTGTTAGCTGTAGTTTTAAATCACTTCTATCTGTTATAAGCAAAACTATGACCTTGGGGACATCTTACCTGTTACAGAATACAAAAATTTAAGAATTTCATGCAGAGTAATGTATATATGACCTTATGTAACTGCATCGTGGAAAAATAAAGTTTCGTTTAGCTCTAAAACTGATCTTAGTGAAAAAAATTTATATTTTGTGATTTATTCTTAATTTAAGTTGAACTTTGAGTCATTCCTCAGTTAAAATTTTACCATATTGAATAAGAGCTAGATAGGAATGTTTCGGTCAACGAGGGATGCTTGTTATCATTGTAATTTGGATCCGAACCATTCAATGTTTTCCCGTCAAATCACACTCATAATTCGACTTTGACTTTCAAAACGTGATGACTGAGTGTCCAAATTCGTCTAATTCACCGTGTATGTTCTTGCTAATTAGTTCGCATAAGGGTTCTTTAAACAAAAAAAACGTCTTAATGTCTCGGGTTTTGTTAGTTACAACAACAATAAATGGCCACCGACTGCGTCTCTTTTACCGAAAAAAAAAACAAATATTTACTCGGTACATATCTTTACATAACTATATGTACACAGCACTTAACACTATTACATTTTGTGTTTAAACAAATATTATCGAACGTACTTGTATGTTATAAAACCTTGTTTTACCATAACTTCACGCAACTTTGCATGGCTGTGAAATTATCCCATTAGTATAAAGGCGATCTGTTACAAATGTCTTTATTCAATGACTATTTTAATGTGAATTGATATTTATCTGAATGGTACACAATTATAACAAGGTAACTTCGATTGTGTCGCAATGGCGTTCCGTACCACTGGTTCTAACAAATTGTAAGGTATAAAAGATGATCGCTTCAAATTACTCTACTAGTTAACGAATAGTTCTTTTCGCTCGCCATGGAGCTACCTAAGAGTGTAAATACAACATGTAATTTATTTTGTACTGGTTAATATTTATTGTCACTTTAAAAATTGCCGTAGATATTTAACCAGATAAAGATAGTATAGATACACCTGCCGTTGTCATAAAGTAGTTCCTTATTCAGTTTGAATACATTTTTCTAATACTTGGATTAGTGAAAAGATGAGATATTCAGATTCAGAAAGTAAATTTTAACAAATTTGATGCAATTAATTTGAATTTAATGTCTACTTCCGGTCGTTTGAAATAAACATGAAATGTGGCATTGAAATAAACATAACAACGGAAGGGGATGACTACGACAAGATAGAAATACCTCTCTGTTTACGAGAATCTTCGAATACAGTTTTCAACGTGGTATCGGAAAACGGAGTTGTGACCTTGCCAGACAGATATGCAAATAAACTGAGGAGATCCGCCGATCCTTATGAAATTTCTAACGGGAATACCTCGATTGGGGACGACTTACTATCGAGAGAAAATGATTTAACCACAGCACTGAAATGGATTAAGCAAGAAATTGTAAGTAATTTGTGTTAAATTGTTTGCTCCTTAGAATGATACCCCCAAAATCCAAGGCACAGAAATATGACATGGCTTCAGCTGATTTATCTTTTTTTACATACTAGTATATAAAGATTTTTATATTAGTTGCACGTTTTTAAGTGGTCCATATAGGCACCATCTTTTACCATGGCAATTATTCCAATCTTTTCTTGCGTCACACCAAAACTACCTTTCCTTCCTGTTTGATAGCTTCACTTTTGTTAACTTGATTATAGCCGAAATCATGTTCACATGGCATTAAACAACAATATTTAAACACAAAGTCGTTATCTCATAAAAAAATCTACTGTTGATAATGTATGCAGATGCTCTTACTGGCGATTTTTATCAAGATACAGATTATAGTAAATCATACAATTAATTTGTATCAGTTTCCATGTGTCCTAATTAACACGTCAAGATGTATTCATTAGTCATTTGTATTACGGCTAACCTTTACAAAGGGTAGTTTTTGGTATATTAAGGTTTGTGTATTGCAGCTTTCAATTTCACGTGATAAGTTATGATCAATCTTAATGAAGATGTGAGGAAAGGTACATCACTCACAGTTATCTTCATCAGTCCCGATAATCAAAAAAGCCAATCTAAGATGGTAGGAATTTGAGGTTAGATAAAGGCCTAATTAAAGGAGGAATTTGAGGTTATTTTAAACACCGTGCATGGGAATAATATTAGCTTTATTAAAATTTTGAATTTTTTAGAAGTAGAAATGTAGCTTAATCATGGACAATATATGTAGAATACAATATATATTTCTATTTTCAAAGTACATTCTTGTTAAATTAACGACTAGCCTTGTAATGTTTATTTACTATTTTGAAACGCATTTTACATACTTTTTCTTAGTGTCAGATCGAATTATTTGGCTTGGTTTTATTATAAGGATAAAATCAACATTACAATAAATAACATTACATCACCAATGTTACAATACAATGTCCTTAATGACATCGCATTACATTACATTAAAATTTCATGCTTTACTACTTACTCATAAGTGTACTTAAAAGTTTTATAAAATTACATACAGAAAAATACAAAACGTGCATTGTACATTGTATGACTATAAAGAAATTGGGTTTTTTTTAATTCCTTTAAATTTAAATTGTCACGGATGAAACACATTCCCTTTGATATTTGAAAAGTAGCTAAATTCTGTATTTTATTTAAAAAATGTCAATTTAAAATCTTTCACTTGCTCGCCTCTTTCCATTATTGAACAGAAACGGGTATTCTGTGAGAGATTTTAATGGTAGCTGTTGAAGGTTATTTGTCTGAGCCTTAGAAATGGGTATAATGCGAGTCTGTTTGGTGAGTAAGAATAAAGTTCATATTGTCTGACAGGGTACGAATTTATTTTTGATCATATAACTATAAAATACATAACTAAACCCGGATGAGTATTTCTCAATGTATCTATATTCAAGTAGTACATGTATATTATTATATAATATGAATAAAGGCGCAGTCTTAATGCGGTCATCGCACATTTTATGGTTTATAAACCATTAATTATTGACGTGACGTTTTCTCTTATGTGTTGCGGAGTCACACAAATGTCAATTTCAACTGCTTTTCAGAGATTTAAAAAAATTTGTCTGACGTGTTTGTATTTAAAAAATAGACACTTTAATTTTATTGATGTGTAAATGATTTTTGTGTCTTATATAATATTTTCTTCGGATAGCTCAGCTACCATCTGAAATGGGTTTGCTCATAAGGATCACATGACTTTCTTTCCATACCCGCATATAACCGTATAGCTCGCATAGATCTTCGTTGCTCGCTGTTATATTCCGGTTTTACGAAATCAACAATAACTGTTATTTATCCGGCAATCATTAATGGCGCTGTATAATGAAGGTAACCGAAGACATGTCTGATCATTTTGCTTTATTCGGCAATACCACTAACAGTCGAGCAATACTCAGCATAACCTCGCATTTCTACATGTTTTGTACAAATAAATTATATATTTTCTGACAATGTACGAATATTGAATATGTATTGCGCGCAATACAATATCACTTAAAAAATCCTGACTTCATTGACGCGTTAGAATGTTGTGTTCTGATAAATTTTAAAGTAATGCTATACAAAATATTCTAATATGACGTGCATTAAAGGCTTTGAGACCACAACTGTGGTAAAAAAACGATTTATCTATTAGCAACACGCGCTGAGAAGGGCGTGTTTTAAATGGCTGTTCCAATTACAAAACTGTAACTCCACCGGAAAGCTATTGCTTATGACGTATAAATCTTATAAATAGCTACACGCGCTATAATTATCCGTTGCAATATATTGTGTGTTACATTGACGGTACAGACAGTTTATGGCGGAAATGATGTTTTCTATAGGTACGAAAATATTATAAATGTACTCTAATTGTCTTATTAGAATAGAAATAATTCACGGAGGCTGTGATTTATTCGTTAATATTTGTCGGAGGAGAATATTACACGAGATTGCTAGTTAACTTTATTTTCTTCAACGAACAATATTCGTGCAGTATATTTAAGAAATAATTCACGGAGGCTGTGGTTTATCATTGTTTTACCACGGGGTGACCATTTATGTCGTATTATTTTATCCCGAGCGAATATTGTTCGTTGAAGAATATAAAGTTAACTAGCAATCTCGTGTAATATTCTCCTCCGACAAATATTAACGAATATTTTCAAATAGTCTTTAACTTTTTTCCTATTCTCAAAAAAATAATAATTGAACAGATAAATAAATAAATGACACGCAGCTTTGGGTCATATATCTTGAAAATAAAATGCTCTAGATAAGGTCCAATAATGCACAACTTTGTAACTCGATCAAAAATAACCCTGTTGACAATTTATACATATTGATTAGTAGTCAATAGAATATACATCACTTTGATTGATAATAATTGGACGTGTTCGAAATTCGTCATTTTTTAGAATGTAGTGCTAAATAATTATTATATGATGTTATTTATTATAACATCAATTTTGTCAGGTTTTGAAGGTCTTTTGATGAAATACTAATGATTCATGTACAAAAATGTTAGGGAAATATGTTAAATGATGTTTTTAACTGTTTATTTCCACTGTATCCTAGCTTACTATCGTCTTACTTAAATGTATGCCAAGTCCTGAAGAAGAAATGGTACCAAAGTGCATTGAAACGTAAAAGAAAAAAATGCTGGTTTTATGTAAGATCCTTCTGTTGTTCGACAAAATACCACTACGTAGAATTTATACAAAATATAATAGCTGCATATCGGCTTTACATATTACATTACATGGAAGGACCCATGATTTCTTGTTGAAATTAGGTACAATGATTCGGAGAGGGTCTGGGGAGCCCTTTACGCCCCGAGCATTGGTGTCCCTTAAAGCTCCTGTTATTATGTTTGTTTTTGTACTACGTTATATGTCTGTTATTCGGAAATGAATTCGTTACAATGCTTTGACAAATTTGGGGAGGGGGTACTAAATTGCTCTACTCTACTCACTATAGTAGCTTTCTACAGGAATTACATTGCAATAAACTTGTAGGTGTAAAAGCTAGATTAAGAAGACTTTTAGAAAAAGGTGAATACAGAAAACATAAAGCATTAAATTGAAAGTGTTTTGAATAACAATTAAGCCAGCGGTTTCCCACAGTTCAGGTGAACACTTTGACACCCCACATATTATAGATTCACGTAATAGCAGTACGGAGGTAATCCAGATTGAATGAGTAAAATGGGTTCATCCAGTATATATTCTTCTAAATACATTCAATGGTGTGAATAAGTGGTGATTTTATTACACTGTTGTGTGCCACAACCGACAGATAAATATATTGTCCTTGAAACTCGCAATAAATATATGTATGAAATATGTAGCATTATTTGAATAATAAATATATTACTGTAAAGCTTAACGTCGTTAATCTCTAAATGCACGTTATTTTTGTCCGTCTTATAATTTGCATAATTGGTAAAAATAACGACGTTTACATGTTGCTGCAGTCCAACTAACTTCTGATTGGGGTTTCCAACTATCAGACCCCAATACCGTTACTATATCTGGTGTGACTTTGTTGTTTTTATTTTCAAACAAAGAAATTAATTTTAGTCCATGTCAATTTCATTTTTAAGTCTTTTTAACTAATATGTGTCTTCTACTTCACTTTTTTTGCTGGGACTATACTAGGAGCGTTCCCATACACGCCAATGCTTTGGATTTTGCCCGAAACCTCCGGAATTTGTAACCCGTGTCCGGGCTACCGGGTAGGTTGTTGATCTCCGGGATTTCTTATTTTTTCAGGAATAAATATAAAATTTGTGTTAATACAGCCTTTCTAATCCTGCATTAACAAAATACATGCGTATTTCAGCTCAAAAGCATGAAGACACTCTCAAATACCATAGAAATACTCTAAAATATGTTGGCAAGTATGCGTTCCCAGTAGTCTACCAGCACAGCGCGTCCAAGGTTGGTTGATAAGGGGGTTGTCAGGTCATAATACGGAAAGCCAGGCCGCGGACCGTAGTCGGTTACGTGTTTGGAAAGAGCCACGCTCCTTGCACGATAAAGACCCCTTTTGTAGATATAAAAAAAGAGTAGGATCATTGCAGCCGCTACAAAAGGGTCAATTCTCTGCCCCTACACAATACTTCATACTTTTCAAGTGGCAGTCTAAAATGTGTTCCCTATGTCCCATCCGACCACTTTTCTGTTGATTTTTTGTTTGTTGTTTTCGTCCTGAATATGCTGAAATACTGCTCACTGGACTTCAAGCAAAGATCAAAACAATTAATCATTTTTTTCTGCCGACTACTATTTGAAATGGTTTACATATAATAAAATCTTAGGGGAGGGCCTACCTATCAATTACCCGTGGACGCGTTGGGCAACTGTGGGTAGAACTATGTAAACATTTGATCTTCTTAAAATAAACAATTTGCAGGTTGTTACGTAGAATTTTAATTAACAAGAAAAAAACAATTCTAAAAATTCTTTATATTCAAACAATATACCCTGTCAAATTGTATAAAACTTAACTAGTATGATTTTACGTTTGCTGTTCGTAAAGTAGGCGTTCAAATACCACCTGAGTTGAGATGTTTAATTAAATACCTTCGTTGAATGAAAAATCCCTAATTATTTATTAGATTAATTCAATTTGATGTCTAATCATAAAATTTACGTCCGTTTAGTTTATCTAATTTTGAATTCCTCCGTTTAATTATAGTAATACAAAGCCATAATTCAGCATGGCAGATTTGATTAAATATTTAAAGAAAGGTTTTTAATCTTAAAACCTCCGTTTTATTTATTCATACATCTTTGGCCTTTTGGTGTGAAGGTACCTATTAGTACCGGTAAATAAATGGCTTTATTACTGGATATTTTTGTTTATTTTCATTTACTTATCAGAGATCATCTGTTAAGATTTATTTTAATAATAACTGACTGTCAAGAACAAGTATGTGACCCTATTTATTGTTATTGAATCATTCCGCTCTATATAAAGTCATTCTGTAATGTAACAGATAAAATACCTCCAAGGAAGATCTGTCTATAGATATATAATCTTTTATTTGTCAGAAGTTATATGTATGTATATGCAGATACATTGCAATGCACTGTTATGCAAGTAATACAACGACAGGAAATAATATTCGTATTCGTCCTTATTTTGGCACAATTACCGTGAGTGGATTGATGTTTGATTGAATTTGATGTGTGTTTTATTTTTATTTAACTTTTTTGTTTTTTTAATTTTTTTAAATTTATTTTTGCAAATTTCACGACATAGCCCAAGTTATAAAATTGTATAAAATATACAATAAATAAACTCGAAATTCATTTTGATTTTTTTCCTTTGTTTCAAATCTTTAATATAGATTTGTATTGTCAGAACCGGAGAAACATATATGCTGGACTTCAAAAGTTAGATAAGCTGTCAAGTAGTAGTCTAAACGATATTAGAAAAGTTTAAACATGCGGGCAATATTTGAAGTAGTCCGTTATGGACCTAATTTTGTCTTACTTGGAATAAGATGAGGCGGATTTCTCTTAAAATATTATGTATTTGGTATGCTTTTTGTTAATTTTAAGGAAAAATACCTGCCTGTTTAGAAACGATCTACGACTCAAGTTTATCAATGTCTCATTTGATGACTCTCGTTGTCAATTACAGGAACATTTCTTTTAAACAAGAATTTTTCGAAGGTAATCAAAACGATAACACTCATTAAACGTGTACAAACACGCTCTCTTTTGATCTCTATAATATTTATAAACTTTGATTGTAAATACGACTTAAAATTGCTTGAAGCCTGTCATTTCTAATGATATTAATGTTTAAGTATTTATCGGTGAATCGAAAGGTTATTTCACTCTTGAATTTTACCTTGTCATTATTAGCTCGCATAACTTATAACATAAACTATTATTTTCTGTAAAATTCTTTATTCGTCAAGTGAAATTTGAACATCGTGTTAAAATTCCTTTTACAGATATATATACCAATGTAGAAAATATGTCGTGTTGACATTAAGATTTATTTCAAGTATTTATTTTGAAATTAAACGCCATTTCAAAACTAAAATTTATCATACAAAGGCATCTCCAGGGTTGAATTCAACATAAACATTCGTGTTCATGAAAAGGTAAGGTTAACTGAAATTGTACGCTATTTCTACTGAACATATAAATTTTAATGAAAACAATTAAATTAAAAAATACTTTTGAAATTCACACGATCTTTGTAATAACAGACGAAAAGACTTTACATGTTTTACATATCTTATGTAAGCGTGAAAAAAAACACGGTAATTGAAAACCAGTTGTTGATTTTCAGCTATATCATGTCTAGACAAAACAGTCTATTGTTTATTGCATGCGTCTGATTAAAAAAACCGGTTAGAATTTTGTTCTGCCACTACTTTACTTTTAAAGTTTCACTAACCAGTCTTTTATTTTAACTGTACAACACAATCTTAACGTGGGGCGTCGGTGCCCGAGTGGTCAAGGTAGTTCGTCTACTATTGATCCCGTGGTCTGTCAACACTGAGATTGCGGGTTCTATTCTCACTGCAGGCAGGGTGTACTCGACTCCAATCTTAATTGACAAGGATTGCCAGTTTTCCTACCGCAGGTCGGGGGTTTTCTCCGGGTACTCTGGCTTCCTCCCCAATAAAAACTGGACGCCATGATATAGCTGAAAAATTGCTGAAAGTGGCGTTAAACACAAACAAGAACAATCTTAACGTATAGATGGCCTGGTGTTTAGGCTATTAATGAACGTGTTAACATTGGGTAACAAGTTTGATAAAGACTTCAAACAAAGTCTGCCGGACTCCAAACTGAAAATTTTCCAGCCTAAGATCTGGGTTCTTACCAGAAAATCCGTCTTCACACTCAATAAAATCAAGATGACATGATATTGATGGAAAAATGCCGAAAATGACCCATTCAAACAAACAAATTTACGTAGAAGATGTTTTACACGATTGCCGTTCTCGAGTAATGTATGTTCTACAAATACGGAACAATAAGTTTTCAATAAAAACTTTGATTGGCTAAATTAAATTGATAAGTCAAATGTTTTTTTGTGAAAGGACTTGAGCTATTTTAAAAAGTCGTTTCGCAGAAATGTCTTGAGAAATATCTGTAACACAAAAACAGCAATAGGAGTTCAGATTCAGTTAACTAAAAAATCGATTTAATAAGCCTACACGAATAACAGTTAACATGGGTCGTCAATAAGACAGGCCCCGATACCAAGTATAACCTCTGTGGCAATAAATTATCTGCAACTAAGTAAGGTTTAATAAGATCTATTATGGCTTCCCTTGAAGGTGAGGCCTCGGTAGCCGTGTGTTTAAGGTAGTAAGCCATCTGCTCTTGATCAAAGGCTTGTCTCCACTGATTTGCATGTCCGAATTTCACTGCGGGCACGTTGTACATTGCTCCAATCTTAAACTGACAAGGATTGTCATTTTCCTACCCCAAGGGCGGGGTTTCCTTAGGTACAACGGCTTTTTCCCCAAATAAAACCTTAGCCAGAATAGAGATGAAAAATTGAGCACCATTCAAACAAACTAAAAAAATCAAATGAATGTAGTTTTTTCATTTATAAGAAAACATGTAAGTACTACAGTTAGTATCTATGAAAGCTAAAGATATTGTACTCAATATGATTTTGTTTAACAATTTGATTCTGAAAGAAGAAAACTAATAGAATGAAATTACTGCCCTTTAAATTTGTTTTATTTCGGGGAAAATGTTTCAATTTTGACCTAAATATTTATGTACTAGTCTGTGCACTTGCTGAATTTTCTGTGTCATGGATATAATATTTCAACTTTATCATAGCAGTAACAACACTGGTTTGTGCTGTGTTTAGTTTTGTATGTGTGCTTTTTACAATACTGACACGACGTCTAGAATTCAAAGTGCTAGAAAAAAGGAAAATTGATATGTCGTTTAGCTGCGGATATATTATCTGACATCTAGCTTCTGCGTGCTGAGCGGAGAAGCAACAAGTAACACATTTAGATGACTTTGGTTTGCAAATATTCATAAAGATTAGACTAAAATCTTAATTTCAATATTGTGTGTGTATATTTACAGCTCCAAATGAAAGAACAAGATAGATCATTAATGAAACAGTTTATAGACCTTCGATCAACAATAGTGCAATTAAGATGTATGTACGAGTTTCAAAGTTCCAACTCCGATATCAGTAGTTTGAGCGGAAGTAATTATTCGTTAGATGAATCTTACCGGATCTCTCCGCCACCTAAACACCAACTTCACGGTTATTTAGATGTAGATGGAGGAACTGAATTTCGCACCAGAACTAATTCACTTTTAACACCCAGGAGAACACAGATAACTCATTTAAAATGGAAGAGTAATGAATATATTTAATGAATACTACAGCCTTTTGTTCAAGAAAGCAATCATGACTACAAACTTTGTTTATATGTAAATATACAATTGTTGCATTCATACTAGGTGAGCTTTTAAATTGTTTCCCCGATGTGGCTTGTCTTCCAGAGGGCTCTGACAGATTTCAGGCAATCTATCAATGGTAAACAATTTGAATGGTGACCTTGTTTGTATGCAACAACTGTTTTATTATACCGAAACTACAAATACACGTTTTAATAAAACAGTGTTGATTTTTTTTCGATTTGTAAGCCGATAAAATCTGTTTGCCATTGCCATTTTTCAATAAAATGTCTAGCGGGATACAACTCAATTTCCGGTATGAAAAATCAGAATCGTTTCCTGTAAGACACGAGACAAAAGATTGTCGACAGTTGTGTTGTGCCAACCATAACCGGAAGTTATCTGCTTTTATGAAAACTGTTTGAAAAACAACCTATTTGTTTCATATTAAAGTATATATTTATGTAAGGTATAATAATGGCTGTTGTTCAACAACAAATCATCGATCTTAGCGAGAAAAACAATCTGCATGTTTTATACTTAATAATGTAATACGGCGTCTAAACTGCAGTAATATACTACACAGTGGGATACTGTCAATCCTGTCCTCTTTGCGTTATATTGTTACGTAAGCGAAGTAGTACACATTTTCAAAACATTTGGCTTGACCTCGCCGAGGACCGAACTCTAATATATGGTATTTCTATATATAAATCTTTATATAAATAAAATATAATTATTCATATATTTATATATTTGATATAAAAATGAATAAATTCGTTACTCAGGCAGATTATTTCTTTGAGAAAAAAATATATAAAAAACGCACACACAAAACATAAAAAAACATTAATGGCTCTTATTGAACTTGCTAACTGACAATAACGCTGTAATCCATAGATTCATATTTGTGGAATTCCATTATGTCATTATTGTATATGTATGTATTTAGTTTTACTGTTACTTGTGAAGAAGAAAGAAAAAGAGTTATCGTTATTGAATTGCAATGGCTATAATTATACATCTGTCAACTGAAGCCACAAAAGCAAAGATTACTGTGATTGGTTTTTACACTTTAGAAAAAAGATGTCATATTTGTTTTGATTTTTAAAACTTTATCCAAATTGTACATACACAGCAGTTTCTAATGTATAATATTTGTCTAAAATAGATTATAAAGTTTTCTCGTAAATACTAGATTTGGAATATTATCTTAAAATCTCTCTCGTAACACGTGTGTAACGGCGTGAAAACCTACAATTCAAGTCTGTAATATCATTGAAGGAATAAATTATATTTGTATACAAAACTAATGTAGAACACACAAACGAAGATACCATTATTTAGACGAACCCTTACCTACCTCGATAAATCCCACTAACAAGTACACTGAAAACGATATCATCAGTGGTTTTTTGACAACATATGCGTGTATCTTAATGTTTATAAGAAAGAAATATAGGTAGAAATTGTGCTCCCTTACTCGCCTACTTGTTTCTTTATTCGTACGAAGAATATTTCATTAATGATGCTTCACGACCGAGCTAAAGCAAAAAAACATGGCAGAATAGTTTTATTATGGTCACCGACACAATACATGCCCCATATGTCACGATGAGATTTTGATGACCTGGTACCATTTGTACAAAAATCGTTTCGTATGCATCACATCCATAGAAACTCTATATTCTGTGTTTAATTAAAACTCATTATACAATTTTGTATACGCAACACTTTTGCAATCCTCATATATATTGCAAATAACAGTAATTGATTGCCAGTTTGCATAACCCTCGTCGCGGGTTTTCTCCGGGTGCTTCGACCACCTCCCTAAATACAAAAATTGTACTGTATGATACATAGCTGAAAACTTGTTGAAAGTGGCGTTCAAAACTATTCAAACAAACAAACAACAGATTACAAATAACAATTAAAAGTCATTCGTTCAGAGAACACGTGTGAGGTCTTTCCCTGCATTTTGTTAGTGTTATGTATAGGTATATGGTTGATAATGACTTTATAGTCAGTTGCTATGGTTTTTCTGTACAAAGCAAGTGGTCCTAAGAAAATGTATGGTTGCTAAGTACTTTAGTCGGTTGCTATGGACAAGGTAAGGATAAAATGTAACAGTCCTGTTTTCTGAACAGAATATAATATACATTAGGCCAAGTCTTAAAATAAATGGTTGCAATGAACTTTTCTCGTTATCTTGTTGCTATGGAATTACCTTGACTTCAAAATTTAGCCCTTTCTTACTGAAAAGTATACATGTTTACTTTATTTCCTGCGATGCTTCAAAAGTTGTTTCATATACCATTTTGGCAGCCATATTGGATATGGTTGACCGATTCCCATCATCTTGGTAATAAATTGTAGGGCTTTAAATATTCTTTCGGATGAACTCTACATTTCATTATAACCCCTTACCGTTTAAAAGTTACAGTAAACCATTTTCAAAATGTAAATCAAAAAAATGACAAGTTTTACGCAATCGCATCTAAAAGTATTTTTTGTAGATGTCGACATTACGAACATTTTTCCCATTGTCCGCTTCAATTTTGTACGGTTAAAGTGTTTATTTATAAAAACGTTTTACGGTGTCTGCCATTTTGAAAATGGACGGCACATAACCATTCGACGTTGGTCTTAAATCGAAGGGCTTGACATATCAGTCACAAAAAAACTTATATGTTTACTATATAATCTGTAACGGTTTAAAAGTTATTGACAAATAACGAAGTTTACGATATGTTTTTGGTCGCCATTTTGAAACTACGTTACCGAATCATGTACTTCTTGGGATCAAATTGTAGGTCTTTTAACTCTCTTTCAAATGAACCGTATGTTTCATTCATCAACTGTAACGTTTAAAAAGTTATAAACCAAAAACGATTTTACGAATCAAGGGCAATAACTCAAAAACGAAAAATGTTCGTACCTGAAACATTTTTTGTACATTTTGATATGACGAACATTTCCCCTTTATTGTCTGCTTCAATTTTGTACGCTTTACGTGTTATTCTGTAAAAACTGTTTTCGGTGTCGTCTGAAGAATTCTTTAGCATTTCGACCGTAGATGATGAATCTGATTTTCCTTTTCTTTACTGGATTCCCAAGTTACACCAGTGTCTGTGCAAAGAACGTTATATTGCTGTGTTCTTTAATTGCTGCACTAAACCTCTTTCTAAAATTTACCCCAAAGGTAGTGTGAATCAGATGTTGATACTGAACGATTTTAAGATGTGATAGAGAACTCATAGTCTAGAACACTTTCTTCATACTAGCTTCTTCTGCTATAATAATGCTATAAATAATTAATAATTTTTAATACGCAACATTAAGCTCTATCAGCCAGTGAATGATTGACGTCATTCTATGGTTTTACTTACGAAACCTATTATCTAGTTGTTGGCATATTTGTTTTTATTAATTCTATTCTGTATATTATAGAATGCTGGTCAATGTATTTGTATGGTAACTCAGCGAACTGGACTGTCGTTGTCGTTACATATGCACATTTCCATAAGTGGGATATCAATTTCAAAGCTGACTTTTGTAAAATAACAATTAACTGTGTTACCTCTTGAGAAAATTACTTTATTTTGGCACCCATTTTATCTTGACTTCACAAACATAATTGTTTCTTTTAGGAAAAACGTCATTTGTTTGTAAGTGTGTAAAACAGTGAGTCACTTCATTCTTTTTTTAGCTTTTTTTAACCATTTAATGTATCCAATCATGCAATGTGCAAAAAAAGTTATAATATACTCACGGATAATAAGAGTCATTCAATGTCAACGTGTATTTAATTAAGTCAGGTACGTGATATGTCTGTATAGTGGCTCGGTTGTACATGACATAAGAAAATCACATTCCTGCGCACTAGAATGTTTTAATTAGAGCAAAGTCGCAAATACTGAAGTGACTCGATCAGCCATTCATTAAGTCTTTTAGCACAATATAAAAGCGAGTCTTTGCATAATGGTTCGATAACTCTATAGATAAGTCAGGTTTTTTGTATGCACAACCAAAAACTAAATTACCACGTTCCTGACTCGAGGTTTCAAACTAAATAAAAAAAATTATCTGAGGCATTTTACCAGAGCTTACCCAAATTAGTGAACTACCAATATGATCCTTCAATAATGTGTAAATGTTGTAAAGTTCAGGCTTTTTATTACTTTGATATATGTAAATAAATTGTACATATTTATTCTCTTTATATAGAGACAAATACATTGCTGCCATCAGCCAGTAAGTCATGTATGAGCCAACTTGTAAAGGCTCAGAGAAAACTAAGATTATTGCACTTAAGTCGTATTTAAAAAGGCCTGCACTCATAGAGACAAATATCGAGTTTTAAGTTATATTTCGTAAAGGAGCACTCTAATTCTTACAAAAATGTTTTCTGTAACTGAATTTATCAGAATTTCTTGGCATTGGCATTTCGATTGATAATGTATTTGTCATATTATTCTGATTAAAGGGAAACTTGGCGATAAAATGAAAATTTGATATGTTATAATTCAAATAAAAGAAACACTTTTGCCTCATGATGTTTCATATATTTTCAACGTTTAAGTTTTAAAGTTACTATCTCGTCACTAGATTGGGATTGGAGAGATCACTTGTCAGCCAAGTTCCTAAAAGCCGTCGTATGATAATAAATCGAAACGACCAATAACAGAAAGTTGTACTATAAAACGAGGTTCTAGCAAGATTCCCAGATTGCCGCGTCCAATTTGCCGATTCCCAGTTTGCCGATTCGCTTTATTTAACCAAATAAGAACAATCAACAAGGTATTTACAATAATTTTAGCCAGAATTATGTGTGTTAAAGAAAATTGTGTAAATTAATTAAGGTCAGCCTCTTACTTAGACCTACTTCTAGAAATAGACTCAGGAAAACTACAAACTAGGCTCTACGACAAGCGTGATGACTTCAACTTTTCAATTCTTAACTTCCCGTTCATCGACAGCAACATTCCAGCAGCTCCAGCGTATGGTGTGTACATTTCACAACTTATACGTTATTCTAGATCCTGCGATCGTTATTTTCTAGACCGATCACTGCTGTTGACTGCTAAACTACGGAAACAAGGGTTTTTGTACCTAGGTTGATGTTATCTCTCCAGAAGTTCTATGGTCGGCACCACGACTTAATTGATCGTTACGGGAAATCAATGTCTCAAATACGATCTGACAATTTCGGTGAGTCAAAGGTAGTGTTTCCTATTCTTGGATTTGACTTTTCCCTAGACAAGACAATGAGTAACTCGACGGGTGTCTAATTAGAGGCAGGCACTGCTTACTCGTTCGGAGCACCTGAGTGCACTCATGGTTTCTATTGGGTTCGGGTTACTCTCCTTTCGTGTTTTGTGTTTTTGGTTTTTGTGTTGTGTTTGTCTATATCCGGATTTGTAACTGTCCCTTGGCTTTTGGCTGTTGTTGTTCGGTCGGGTTTCTTTGCTACTTTATATTAATTAAAATAATTCAATTTAATAAATTGACATAAAAAGTGAAATAAAAAGAATTTAAATGGTTTCTTATAAATAATCAGCGTGGGACGTCATTTGTTTCAAAATTAATATGAGAAGCCGATAATTTTCAATTGAAAAAAATCAAGCGAATTAAATTCACTTTACTTAACTGACAATTATGGATGCGTAGGAAAAAATTAAGCAGATTAATCACAAATACTTTTAGTGATCTTTCACAATTATAAAGTATTAGATTGGGCTGTTATTGATTGAGAAATAGTAAATTTTATAATAAAGAAAATTTCAAAAAGAATTGCAAGTAAGTGACAGAACTTTGCCAACCAATTTCACATATTTCCCATCAATATTACGGAGAATGAATACATAAACCTACAATCATTCATGTATATACTTGTAGATTGTTCTTAAATTTCAAACTGGGAATCGGCAAATTAGACGCGGCAATCTGGGAATCGGCAAAATGGAATTCTGCAAACTGGTACTAAACATCCTGATATAGGCAAAAAACCCGACTTCTAATTTAGACTATTTCCAGCGGGGGACGGACAAAATCCCCCCGGACAAAATCCCTTCCGTGTAATTTAGCATAGGCGGACAAAATCCCCTCATTAAATTTACAAGGCGGACAAAATCCCCCTGAAAATTTTTCAAGGCGGACAAAATCCCTCCCGAATCGGATTATCGTAATATCGATAAGCATTGTGCATCGTGTTTTATAGTTTTTTACTTGGTACTTGAAATGATGAATGAGACAAAGATTAAAACATGGTTATTATTTTTTTCACTGAAACGCATCGAGTCGATATGGTTTGTGTTGTACGACATGTGTTAATAAAGGAACCGCGCCATTTGATCCCTTTCATTATTATTTACCAAAAAAAAACAATTCAAGTTATTGAACTAAATTATACCATTATTTTACTAAATTTTAACTTATTAGTAAAAGCCATACCCGTTTCAATTTTCTATAAGATATAGAGAATGTATTGCTCAAGTAAGCGATATTCGTTTGATCATAAACATATTAATTAACAAGCCACCAATTAAGCACTGCAAATGAGACAAACACTTATTATTATTAAGTAATTAAAAATCTGGGTATTTTTGAGCAAAATATAAGGTCCTTTTTAAGGTTTATCTATATGAGTACGAGACTTACGGTGTGAACATTTAAAAAACATGCATTTTAAAAAATCATATTCGGGAGGGATTTTGTCCGCCTTGAAAATTTTACAGGGGGATTTTGTCCGCCTTGTAAATTAGACGAGGGGGATTTTGTCCGCCTATGCGAAATTACACGGGAGGGATTTTGTTCCGGGGGGGGGGGGGGATTTTGTCCTACACTCATTTCCAGCACAGCAACAACTTCATATGCGAAGATCATTTTGCAGAATGTTGCATAGGGGATAGTTAAATGGTAAGGCGATCTTCATTTAGGTGACCTAATTTTTCTTTTTTTCCTCGAGTATTAGTTTAATGTGTGCCTATAAATATGAAAAAATGAAAATTATTCGTATGAATATTTTCGATTTGTATCGTGTATAATAAGATTACGCAAGTTACTGAACGAAACTTTATACAAAATATTTGCGAAGTTGATTATTTAAGAAATAACGTTCATTAGATGCAATATGTTTTAATACTCCGTTTTCGCGCATCAAACTTTCACTTCATGTTTAGTATATTTATTGTTATTATTATTTATTACAGGTAGAATTTATTGTGGTTGTGCGTAACACAGTTTTCAAATTTTCCGTGTGTATATTTGTGTCACGGTGTCAGATTTCGTTTCCTGTGACTTGGCATCTAAAGTTATTAGAAGTCTTATATACATCCTGTGCTCTGACATTTCAGTGTATTCAAATCATACCTGTTCTTGGCAGGAGAGGGCCGTGTCATATTAATTTCGAATTACGTCATTAACCTTTTATTGGTTGGCTTATGAAAATTTGCAAATACTCATACTTCTAAGTCGGTGTCAAATGATCCCCTAATTGCTAAAACATCCGGTTTGTTTACTTGCTAACTTGCTAATTACCCTTCATTAACTAGACATGATCGAACAGTAAAATTTTCAAGTCCAGGTACAACTGCCATTTCAAGAAATGCAAAATTGAAATTTTTTTTTATAAATATATCCTTTATTTACAATTATGTCTTTTTAAGTTAAATTCTATTTGATTTATAAGTTAAAAACTAAACACAGGTTTAAAATTGTGTGTAAAAGTTATAATACAAAGGTCATTACAACATTAGGATGTAGTTGGTAATCTCATGTTGTCAGCTAGTCATGAGTCATAGCCACAGTTTTTATTTTCTTCAAAGAGCAAAGGCAAAAAAAACATATTTTTAACTGGATTATTTATTATCTTTACTGGAAAAAACAGGTTGTTACGTCACAACAATGTTAATAGTCTCTCCACATTGAACCTGAACATCTAGAACTTTACAATGAATGTCTGGTTAGAACTAAAATATACTACAAAAGGGGATGACTTTAATTTTCCTATTGGGGCATTTTTGTGTGCCACACTCCAGCAGCACATGAACATGGATGTTTATTCCATGCCAGTTTGCCGAATCCCATTTTGCCGATTCCCAGTTGCCGATTTACGGGTGTGACTTTTTACCCAAACTTACCCAAACATACCCAAACTATACCCAAACACACATTACACTAACATTTTTTTGCATTTCTATTATGTTTAAACATTTGATATACTATATTTTTTTATAGAAAATGTTATAAAAGTGAAGTTAGCATGACAATTTTCGCTATTAAAATCGATCCTTATGAAGCCCCTTATGATCGTGAAAAATGTATTACCTAAAATCTCATTAAAATGACATTATTGGTACTAAATAAACAACAAAAAATGCACATTTATTCCATATTAAATTTCAGTTTTTAAAACACATGGTAAATATAACACATGAAAATAGTATAAATATCACAGAAAATAGTTAAAATGAAAACAGATTATGTCCGAACACACATGCGGCAATCGACCATACAAGTATATAGTACTGTTCTATCTCTTTTGTCGCGCACATGAGATCAGTGCTCTTTTAAAACATTAAATCCCAGAATAAGGTAAACGTGAAGTGTGAAAATAGAAATGAATTTTGAAATAATGCACATTTGCATTTATTTATATGAATTCATAACTCAATTTGAGTAATTTATCAAACTTTAAGTTAACAAAGTTGTAGTTGCTACATTTAATTTGTAGGCACAATATACCACCTCAAAGTTTTTTGAAACAAAACAAAAATAAAGCCGTGTGTAAAAAAAATACTTCAAAGTCAGCCAGTTACTACTTAAATGTCTATTTAGTAATAATTGTTTATCAATAAGATCACCTGTCACAAGTGTATATATAATATGCAATTGTTCGCACCACATCGTTCAATCTAAAATCAAGACATCAAAGGACTGCAGTGCGTGGTAACTCAATTCTTTCGATCTCTAATTATTTTTAGGTTATTTTGTTTTATAATTGCAATTTATACTAAATATTCATTTATATTTGTTTGTATGCTTTCAACCCTTCGGGGTATAAACTTGCATCAATAAAGATATACATTATTTATTATAAAAAATGGCATTTTAATGAGTGTTTGGGTATACATTTTTCACGAGCATAAGGGGCTTCTTAAAATCGACTTTAACAGTTAAAATTGTCATGTTTACTTCACTTTTATAACATTTCCCATCAAAAATGTAGTATATGAAAGTTTAAACATAACAGAAATGCAAAAAAATGTTATTTTAATGTATGTTTGGGTAAGTTTGGGTAAAAAGTCACACCGCCGATTTAATGATATTTGACCATTTAAGAACAATCTACGAGTATATACATGAATGATTATAGGTTTATGTATTCATTCTCCGTAATACTGATGGGAAAATATGTGAAATTGTATGGTAAAGTTTTGTCACTTACTTGCAATTCTTGTTGAAATTTTCTTTATTATATAAAGTTGTTTCTCAATCAATAATTAATATCTTTTCATATTAATTTCAAAACAAATAACGGCCTAAGCTGAAAAATTACTAAAAGTATTTGTGATTAATTTGCCTAATTTTTTCATAAGCATCCACAATTGTCGGTCAAGTAAAGTAAATTAAATTCAATTGATTTTTCTCAATTGAAAATTATCGGCTTCTCACATTGATTTTGAAACAAATAACGTAACGATTTAAATTCTTTTTATTTCACTTTTTATGTCAATTAAATCATTTTAATTAATATAATTAATTTGCGTAATTTTCTTAAACACACATAATTCTGGATAAAATTCTTGTATACACCTTGTTGATTGTTCTTAATTGGTTAAATAATAGGGAGTCGGCAAACTTGGAATCGGCAAATTGTACGCGGCAATCCGGGAATCGGCAAACTGGAATGCACCCTTTACCGATTCCCAAATTGCCGAATAAAACAAATTTTTAAATGGTGGATTCAATCGTTCTAGAGTGTCGATTTCATAAAAAACGTTAATTTGTAACCAAAAAAAACTGTCAGATTTTAAATTTAACAGATAATTTTAAGATATTTTAAAACACATATAATATAATTCTTATATAGTACTTTGTTTTTATCAATTTAATGTAAATTAATTAATATGTTAGTGATGATCAGGTCATTATATTTTTTAAATTGCAATTTCGGCAAATATAACAATTAAAATTGGTAACAGATAGTTAAAACAAAAATTGATCACTTTTGCGTAAGCTGATGTTCTGAGTTCAAAGAGTAACAAGAGTAATATGTAAGCGGAAGCACACAGATCAAAGAAATCAATTATTAACCATTAATAATAAATAAAAAGCCAATTCTCGTTTTAATTTTATCGGCATTGAGTTGATGTGTAGTCTTAAACACTTACAATAACAAAATCGTCAAAAACAACACAAATACAATAAAATCATTAATAACATATAGTTTAACTATTGATTGTCGGCAATTTAGGACTCAGCAATCTGGGATGATACCTCACTGTAAATGAGCAGGTACTCAAGAGTCCGCATTTCCTACCAATATTTTCTAGATAAAGGGGCTGACAGAAAAGCTACATTACGATGGGTTCACAGTAGCAAGATTGGGGTAATCCGATAGAAATCTCTACGGTCGCCATCATGACTTTGTTGACCGCCAGGGGACAAATGACTATTAATTTGTTTCGTTTGTCGAAACCACTTTCGTTTCTTCTTACTGGATTATGACTGCCTCCGAATATGGCTGATTATCCGACTTTAATCTGAATATGATACGATGTCTGCCACGCATGAAGCAGGATTTGCTTAACTTTCCGGAGAATATGTGATCACTCCAGGTTGCCAGTGGTATGTGTTACTTAATTTGTTTGTGTTGTTTGCCTGTTTGTTTTCTTTAATGTTTTGTATAACCATAGTTTTTTTTATCTTTGACTTATCGTTTCCTAAACACTACTCTGTATCCTCTTCCATTTTTTTTCTAAAACGTCCTCTATATATCGAAGATGGTCATGACAGTTAACAAAAACACTCTTTTCTTCATACGGGTTTCTGCTGCGAATTAAATAACATGAAAACAATTTCTGAAACAGGTGTGGGGGTAAACAAAATAGACGCACAAGGTAAATATTTTGTTTAGATATCATAATAAAATAAAGCGACAAATTTTAACAAATATCTAAAACAAATTATGTACTAGAATTATAACTAGCAATCATCATTCTTGAAGAAAAGTCGACGTAACATGACAACACAAATATCAATAAAAGATCAAAAAGACATGACTGGGTACAAACCATCGGATGCTGAATAAAATTACTGTTATCCAACCTGGTGCAAAAGACTTATTGAGTTATATTTAAAACTTTAAACTGAGTGCTTTGTATGCATTTACAGTTGCAGGTTATGTCCCTTGATGAATGAAATATTGCACTTCTTACTAATGTGATTTATACAACGGCTTATTCGTGCCAAACCAAACAACAAAAAGAACAAAAAATATTTCGTTTGTACGGTTTATTAAATCGTTTGTATGATTTATTAATCCGTTTGTACGGTTTATTAAATCGTTTGTACGGTTCATTAAATCGTTTGTACGATTTATTAAATCGTATGTACAATTTATTACATCGTTTGTACGATTTATTTATCCGTTTGTACGGTTTATTAAACCGTTTGTACGGTTTATTAAACCGTTTGTACGGTTAATTAAATCGTTTGTCCGATTTATTAATCCGTTTGAACGGTTTATTAAATCGTTTAAACGGTTTATTTATTCGTTTGTACGGTTTATTAAAAAAATCATTTGTACGGTTTATTAAAAAAATCATTTGTACGGTTATTAATTCGTTTAAACAGTTTATTCATGAGGTCCCTGATAATCAATAGTATATTGCCAACTACCTATATCGTGTGGTCCCTATGGTCCCGGATAATCAATAGTAGATGGCAACTACCTAGACCACATTGTCCCTTTGGTCCCTGATAATCAAAAGTTGATCGTCCACTACCTAGACCATGTGGTCCCTTTGGTCGCTGATAATCAAATGTAGATGACCAACTACCTAGACCATGTGGTCAACAACTTCGATGTGGTCCTTATGGTCCCTGATAATAATCGAATAAACGATTTAATTAACCGTACAAACGATTTAAATCGTACAAAAGATTTAATAAACGTACACACGATTTAATAAACTGTACAAACGATTTAATAAACCGTACAAACGAATTAATAAACCGTACAAACGATTTATAAATCGAACAAACTATTTAATAAACCGTACAAACGAAATAAATATTTTTTTCTTTTTGTTGTTTGGCACGAATAAGCCGTCGTAGATTTACGTTTATTGAAACGAGTTGCATTTTCTCGTTATCTCGCAGCGTTGTAACATTGTAACGTCACAGTATTTACTTAAAAATTTCTTGACAGTAAGGTGAGGTGAAAATCCCCCTGTCTATAGGATTAAACGCTTATTTTCAGTAATTCATCGATGTATGAACGAGGTCGACTCACTCACAAACTTATCATATCTGTTTATTTATTTGTGAGTGAGTCGCCGTTTATTTGTTTGTGAGTGAGTCGACCTCGTTCGTACATGAATTACCGAAAATAAGCGTTTAATCCTTATAAGTCTTCCAAAATTGTTTTTGTATATCTGCATTCTTTTCCCAAAATAAAATTTCATTATAAGTGTGTGACACGTAGGAATATACACAACGAACTGAAGACGAAGACGTGGTCGGTTTGAAGGGAATAACTGGAATTGACAGCAGATACACTTTAAGATTTGCCGAGAAGTTTCTTGTCATTGTACCCGCGGTTTATATTAACGTCATATGTGACGTCATATCTGTTCAACCGCAACGTAAACCTAGCTAGACGTTCTTTGTTAAATACGAACAGGAAAACCAATAGTTGTCGATCGTTCAAAGGATTAATCAGTGAAAATTGATGGAGCTGTACTGAAACATAGAGTTTGGTGACAAATCCGTGCATCTTGCTCATTTCGTTGATTTGTTGTGACCAAGAAAAAAAAGAAGGTAGTTTTATCGTTACGGCTATTGTGTGTATTTGAAATTATTCATAATTGAAATTACAAGCAACGCAATGTTAAAGTATCGTTTATATATGCCTTCACACTCGCATTTCGTCCACATTCGGTTATTTCCCGTCATTCAGCAATGTGTACAATGAATCCAAAACGAAGTGTACTGTTTAAATATTTTCTTGTATGTATTTGTCTATAAACCAAATGATTTCATACTAATATACAGCTGTTTCAATTAAATAGCTTTCCGTTTAAGCGATACATCGCTCAAGATATTTGAATCGCCAAAATTCGAGTGTACTGGCTTAATTAATTGTCTGAAGCGTACACGACACATGGCCGCCATATTTGTTTACTTTTAGCAAGTAAAAAGTAGTTCCCCAATAGTCGTTCATCAAATTATGAACGGATCTGAGAAGTACTGGTTTAAGGCCTTTTGACCAATCAAAAATGACTATAAACGTTAACAAATGTAAGATAAGAATTATAAATGCATGAACCTAAGCGTTTGCACTGCTTGTTCTATACGAAGATATTCATACATTTGTTTACATAAACCGTCACATACTATCCCCGCTAATATCAATTGTTTAGATATACATATATGTATATGGATCCAATTGACCCTATGCTCCTAAAAAAGTAAACTCAAAATGGGGCAATGCTAGTAAATTTACTTGTCCACAGGCAAGCAAGCTATTAACGCAATGGAACGATATATGACAGTCATATTAAAGAGTGTGGTCCGTCGTAATTCATAGAACGTTAGTGTACATGTATGTCTATTAAAACAATAATAAAATAATAAAATAATAAAAAAGATATACTGTAGTTTAATAAATTTTGTCGTGCAAATTGTCAAAACCACTAGGCTGATCATGAAAAGACACGTATAATTTGTTGAAGAATTGTGATTTAAAAAGTTAACAATTTTGCATTTCTTATCTCTTCATTTAGTATGGGCCTCGTTGTCCTGTTTGCACAAAAAATGGTGGAAAATTGTATACATTGGCATTGATACTTGATAAATTCATGTCATAAAAGGAAACTATCCTAACATATTGATAAAAACACATGCGATTCAAAAAGCTATCGTATCATATACAAAATAGAATAAAACCACTGTGAATTGCTTAATACTTGAAAAGCAATTTTAATATAATGACCTGACATGATAAATTGTTGGATTTTCGTTTTAGATTTTTTAACTAGAGAATCATTAAATGATACAATTGATACTTTAACCAAGTATCAATCAAACAACTGTATTGAATTAAAATGTTGAAAATATCAACGTATCACTATGCAAATAAAAGTCATCAAAGATACCATGGATATAAAATATACTACTCCAGAGTCAGGCAAATCAACACAAATTAGAAGCCAAATAGTTGAAAATATTAGTAAGTCTTTTCTACAAATGCCTGAAATATGCTTAACCTTAACATTGGGAACAAAAAGGCTGTAGAATTTAAAAACAAGTGTTCGAAATTTCAGGGTTGTAATATTTTCACTATGAGTATATGGAGTATCAATAGTCTTCCTTGCCAGCAAAAATGTCAGACCAGATGGCCGGTAATACCCTCTGTTCTAATACTCAAACTGCAGAGGCTTCAATCTTGTGGTTGAAAATAAGATTTAAGATACCCAGAATTAAGGATATATAAACCGAACAAATGTGTCAATAATTTTCATTAAACTTGCCATATAGGTTGTTGTCGTAATACAAGTATTCATTATTTAAATAAAACAATTATAAAAAGTCATTTGTAAATCTTTTAGTAGGAGAAACAAATTGGGGCTTCTGAATGTAATGTCTGTGAAAAAAACTTGACAAAAACTGGTAAAAATAAGAATTTTTGTATAGAATTTACCTTTCTACTATTTTCAGAAACAAATACGGATGATATCCTTAACACCCTTAAACAAATACGCAAACCTACTAGAAAAAGTTTATCTCCCCAACGTTCTACCATTTCTGTGGGCATGCCTCTACTAAATTGAAACATTGTTGTAGTTGCTTCATTTATGGTTGTTAATTCTAGAGATTGTTGTCTTTTTTGACAGTTTCCTTGGCGTTCGGTACTTTTTTATTACCTTAATTTACATTGACATTTTAACAAACTTTAAACCAACCAATACACAATTTTAAATCACATTGATAACGTGAGATAAAAAGTTAGCACATCTCTAATAAGATATGATTTAAAAATGTAACAATCTGTGTTGTCTTTTTTATCAGTTGATATCTGCTTCCATTTTGACAATAATGCTTTGTTTGACGTTTTTCTGTACATTTTCTGATTTCCATGTATTGCTTTATTTCTGCCAATTGCAGATCTATATTGCAAGTCTTCTCGAGTCATCTTCGGTTGTTATTTCCAACCTTAGCCGTAGTAACTTGATTGTTCTCAACAAAAGTGCCTAAATCTAAAATAATAAATACTATTACTATGAATGCTATAATACATAATGTATTATGTAATTTTAAAATTTTTAAAATAGTCATAATCGTAAAAACGATTCAAAGGTGTAACAGATAACTAGTAACATGAACTATTATACCGGCATCACATTAACAACAATTATAAAGATAGATGTGACTTTAGATGCCCAGTTAATTTTGTAGTTAAGCAATATAAAAAGGTAAATGTTTATTGTCCTTGTGATGCTGTACAAATTCATGTATTGAAACAATACTTATGTAGAATAACCTCATATGGCTTGCAATAATTTGATTATGAAGGTTTTACGGTTTGGAACTGCTGCTTAAGCAGCTAGGTGCATATGTCCATGATGGACTCATTACCGTTAAAGAAGTTGCAATGTCCTTGTTATTAATCCGAGTTGAAAATACAATACCACACATTTACCACGACCGGCTAAGAATAAAGATGCCTGTCAAATTTACTTAGACTACGTGCTGAGATATTCCATTTAAATTATTGAAGTCCTGTCATTTTAACAAAGCAACACCTTTTGTCATTATTAAATTCTTTTTAGGACATCGTCATCCAGCTGTATTTATGGACATTGAATGATGAACTTAAAGATGAAAGCACGAATCTTAATAGTATTTACCAAACATTTCTTCAAAATCAATATGAAAAGTTCGAATAAACTGCGCTTTAGCATGATTAATGTTTGACTGAACAAGAAGGGTTTAATGTTAATTGTAAAGAATGGAAATTCTAAAAAAATATATTCTTTTATATCAAAACGTTTACAGTTGTAACTTGAGTAAACTAAAACAAGACATACTTAGAAATCTGTTTTATCAATTCCATCAATATATCTCGACATTTTCCCTCTGTAAAGATGATGGATCGTCAAATTCTTTTTGTGATGTCATTTGGATCAAACGTGAACATGATGAAAGGAAACGATACTTCAAAACATACTTGCTTGTAAAAACATAACGATTATTAAAGATATTATGCATGGTAAGTTTTACTGAAATGTTAACTAGTTATAAAGTGAGCAATATAACAATGCAAATCAATTAATAATAGTCTGCAAAAAATCCAGCAATGTTTGCTTGAGGAAGATTATGAAAATATGTATTATCTGGTTACTTAAATATTTAAATAAAAAAAGACAACAAAAGAAAGAATGAGGTGTAAACAATATTAACAATGGCGGTGTTATTGAATTGAACATTGTAAGTTATTTTAACCTACATTGTGGAAATATAATGTTTTTGTATTTAGTTGTATTTAATGAGAATGGATCCAATAAACAAGGTTTCAGGTTTAATTATGGACGGATGTGTTTAATGTGTAGAATCCTTAGACCACATTAACCCTACCAATATCTGATAGTAATAGTAAACTTACAGATACACAAACTTTGCATATGTTTTCTGAAAACTTACATTTTTATAAATTAGGAATGGTAATTAGGAAACACTCTACTTTGTCAACACGCTCAAGAAGCGCTCTTGGTAACATTCGTTTAAAGTCCGTGTTCTACTCAACTTGAATAAAATAATAAGATTATAACATGTAACATTGTCAATTTATTTATAAAATAAAAATCGAGCATAAAGGACATCAAAATCTCTATAGTACGCATAATTACATATATTACAAAAAACAATCTGTCTAACATTTACAAATGTATTTATTCTATGAATGTTTAGTTACTTGCAATGTCAGACGCCTTTATGATGCGTCGTGTTACATTTTCAATATCGCCAATTGCAATATCAATCTAAATATAGATATTGGCGATTTAAAATGGTAGACTAAGATACTGTCTGCAGTGAAAGAAGACAGCATAATGTATATTATTATTTTAAATCTGTACAGTATCCTTATTTACCGTAACGCTGCAACATGATGTCCTTTTAATTAACAACCTTCAATTTGCTCATTGGCTTCCGTTAATATACTGACTCAAAAACAAAAAAGAAACGCAACATCGGATAATTTTTTTAAAATCATTTTTTTTGCGGATAAATAACCTATAAATATTCAAATATATATACAAAACATCATTATTACACCTTAATTAAAGGTTTTCAGGTGATAGCATTTCAGTTCCTCCACCCGTACACGACTGTGGTCGAAATCTGGAACACACTATAAATTACGCATTGCTAAAACAAGGTCGACTTTAACGTGCACATCATGGATATTTTTTTAACACAGGCAATCTGTAAAAACTCTGCTAAATCTTTTCTTTACTGCATTAGTAAAATAAAGTTCTGATGACGTGACGCTATGCCAAGGTTAGATGCTGCTACCCGGAATATCGCTATCGGTCGAATCGAGGCTGGGGAATCACAGAATGCTGTTGCCAGAACGTACAAAGTTATATTCCATAGTAAAAGAACTCATGAACAAGAAGTGTGCCAATTTGTACATTTCTGTATCAATTATTTATATGATAAATTGTTAAAATAATGTGTGAATTAAATTTCCAGTTTTTTGTATGTTGCGTTTCTTTTTTGAGGGAGTATATATTCTTCAGAATTAGAATTTAAGAGACCACAGAAACAGCTTCATCGTCATCATTTTTAGACTTACACCTCGAAATGGACACAAACGGTCATCGTAGCACAAGAATTTACGACAAACGATACGATTTCATTTTCATATTTTTAAATTTTCCTAAGCTATACAGCAATATTCTAGCTTCTCCTGCGTATAGTGTCTATATTTGTCAATCGATCATGTACGCAAAAGATTGTATTAAGTATACTGATTTTGTCAACGTCACCTATTTCTCTGGGATAAACTTAAAAACCAAGGTTACAAAAAAAGACTCGTCCGCGCATTTCATAAGTTTTACTATAGATACCACTTCCTTGTAGAATAATATAATTATAATCTCGTTTGACAACATGGTTGCAGATAGTTTTCAAAATTTTTGAATTCCAAGTCCAGTGAATGTGCTACGATGATAGCTGGATACACTTTTTAGTGAGTAGTGGTATATGATACACATGCATTTTAATCAACTAACCAACTCACATTATGAAAGCGGGAGTATTGGCATGCCATAAAACCTGATTAAACCCACCCTTTCATTTGAAATACATGTACAGCTGAGACCTTGCTGTAGTTACTTTATTTTGGTTCGTTTGTCCTGGAGTTTGCTGGTTTATCGGACTTTTTGACAGTTTCATTTGTGTTCGGTATTTCGTTATTACCTACATCTGAAGTACAATGTAGGAAGTGGGGCAATTTTGGACCCCTCTCAAATTATATTTGTATGTTTACCATAGCAAGACAATCCATTGCAGGATTAAAATGTATCGTTAAACTCAAGTAAATTCCGTTTATAATGTGTGATTTTGTCAAAGGTTTATAAACTAAGTTAATAGCAAAATACCGATCACCGATGAAATTTTAAATTGAATTAGGGCTTATACAACAATATTAAGAAAAAAGAATGTAGGATGGTGTATTACATGAATTAAAATGTTATCTTGCAACCTTGTTTTACCGTAGCAACCATATTAAAAGATACTAGAAAGAGTTATATGGAAATAACACTATCAACACTTAACTTATAATGAAGTTTAATCTTCTTCATTTATTTTATGTATTTTTAGAAAATTTAATATAAAAGGTATTTACATGTACCATGTATATTTTGTTTTAGGCCAGCAACTGCTTACCTTTGTAACTAACATATCCTTCTGACTATCCTGAAACATCAGAATTCAGGCAAATCTTATTCATTCTGTCTATTTCAATGTCACTAAGAACAGAATTACCTACTGACTGTCTATAAAATAAACTTACCGTATATAGAAATGGAGTCACCCCATGACGTCAATCCGCAAATCCAGAACGCAGATACTAGTAACGCTACATTCAGCAATTTTACAGCTATATTGTGGCATCCAGGTTTTATTGGAGCAGGAAACGAGAGAACGTGGGTTAAACCTTCGAGCTTCGGTCCAAATGTTTGCGAATCTTTGTTTTTGCTTTTAAGTATACGTGTACCATCAATAGCACATGTAAAGCCGAAATACATGTATATGTTCCAAAACAATTCAAATTATAATAAGCTAAATACAGGTTAATCATGTATAAAATTACTCCTCTACGAATTTAGCAGAGATATCACTTTCCGCATCAGTATCAGCTTATTGTCTAGAATAAAAAAAGAGCAACGGATAGATTTTTCAAAATGGGGCATATGAGCTGAATACTTGATGTCGACTTTATGCTAAAACCAAATCCCATTTGCTATGCGGGGACATCACCCTACCACAGGCGTTACCACTTTACAGGTACAATACCATCCTGTCACATTTTTCTGTGAGTATTCAATCCATAAACGTAATGTTTTGAAGACGAGTGGCCAGAATACAACTTAGGATTAATAGATAATCTTTATGTTTGCATACTTTCATTGTATTTCTGTAAACATTTAAATGGTCAGCACTGTAGCGACGTGCAAGTTTGATTAGGTACAGACCTATTTCAAATATCATTTTTCAGTGTTTTAGACGGCCATTTGCTGCTTCTGCAACCCATCGAACTTTTGTTGCAAGGCTCGATGCGTTAGGATGTGTTAGCTTCTTCACTTGAATGCAGTTGTTTGACTTTTTGACAGTGATCTGACATCACACAGAAGCCAATGTTATTTAGAAATTCAATTACATCTCTAAATCCTCTGTCATCTTTTTGTTCATTGTCCTCCCGAAGCTAGTCTCGTATTTCATCTGCTTTGCTTGAAATATCCAGCTTAGTAATATTTGTTAGTTTGTTTTTTTGTTTGAATAGTGTTTTTACGGGACTTTTAGCAATTTTTGAGCTATATCGTGGCGTCTAGTTTTAATTGGGAAAAGAAGCCGAAGTACCCGGAGAGAACCCCCGACCTTAGGTAGGAAAACTGGCAATCCTTGTCAATTAGGATTGGAGTCGAGTACACCCGCCTACATTAAGAATCGAACAGCAATCTTAGCGTCGACTGACCACGTGATCAATAGTAGACAAACTACCTTAACAACTCGGCCACCGAGGCCCCCTAGTAATATCCAGCTTAGTAATATTTGCATGATTGTTTGCATGATCAGAAAAACTGAACCCAATACATTAATAATATATTCATCAATTGATAATACCATCATTGGTTTTACCAAGCAAGTGATTTGTGGATGCAGTAAATTGTTTTCTTGGACTTGAAAAGGCATATTCTAGGGTGAAGTTAAAGTGACTACTTAAAATTGTAAGGCCGTGGTATGTGTTATATCTGGTTCAGTACAGTAATTTTCTGGTATTCTTTGTAAGGCCGTGCAATCTATTAAGTCTGGTTCAGTAAAGTATTATTTTGACATTCTTTGTAAAGTCGATCAATGTGTTATGTTTGGTTCAGTAAAGTATTATTTTGGATCTCTTTGTAAGGTCATGCCATTTGTTATGTCTGGTTCAGTAAAGTATTATTTGACATTCTTTGTAAGGCCATACCATGTGTTATGTCTTGTTTAGTAAAGTATAACTTTGACATTTTTTGAAAGAACCTGCCATGTGTTATGTCTTGTTCAGTAAAGTATTATTTTGATATTCTTTGCAAGGCCTTGCATTTTTTATGTCTGGTCCAGTAACGTATTATTTGCCATTCTTTGTAAGGTCATGCCATGTGTTATGTCTTGTTCAGGAAAGTATTTATGTTTTAGATTTCGTTGTAAAGCTATGTCATGTGTCATGCCTCTTGTTCAGTAAAAAGTATTATTTTGGCATTCCTTGTAAGGCGACGCCATGTGTTAAATCTTGTTCAGTAAAGTACAAGTTTTGACATTCTTTGTAAGACCATGACATGTGTAATGTCTGGTTCAGTAATTTTTTTTGGCATTCATTTTAAGGCTATGCCATGTCTTATGTCTTTTTCAGTAAAGTATAATTTTGACATTCTTTGTAAGACCATGACATGTGTTATGTCTGGTTCAATAAAGTATTTTTTGGCATTCTTTTTAAGGCGATGCCATGTGTTATGTCTTGTCCAGTAAAGTATAATTTCGACATTCTTTTTAAGGCCATTCCATGTGTTATGCTTGGTTCAGTTTAATTTTGCAATCTTTGTAATGCCTTGCCATGGGTTATGTCTAGTTCAGTAAAGTATTATTTTTGCATTCGTTGTAAGGCCATGCCATGTGTTATGTCTTCTTTAATAAAGTATTATTTTGACATTCTTGGTAAGACATTGCTATGAGTTATGTCTAGTTTAGTATAGAAATATTGTGGCATTCTTTGTAAGGCCAAGCTGTGAGTTATGTCTAGCTCAGTATAGAATTATTTTGACATTCTTTTTAAGGTCATGCCATGTGTTATGTTTGGTTCAGTACTGTTTTTTTTTGGACATTTTTTGTAACGGCATTCCATATGTTATGTCTAGTTCAGAAAAGAAATATTTTGACATTCTTTGTAATGCCATGCCATGTGTTAAGTATGGTTCAGTAAAGTATAATTTTGACATTCTTTGTAAGGCCATGCCATGTGTTGATTTTAGTACTTTAGTAAAGTATTATTTTGACATTCTTTGTAAGGCCCTGCTATGAGTCATGTCTAGTTCAGTATAGAATTATTTTGGCATTCTTTGTAAGGCCAAACTGTGAGTTATGTCTGGTTTAGTAAAATATATTATTTTGACATTCATTTTAAGGCCGTACTGTGAGTTATGTCTGGTTTAGTAAAGTATTTTTTGCATTATTTGCAAGGTCATGCCACGTGTTATGTTTGATTATTAAAGTATTATTTGACATTCTTCGTAAGGTCCTGCTATGGGTTATGTCTGGTTAAGTCTAGTATTATTTTGGCATTCTTTGTAATGCCATGCTATGATTTATATATGGTTTAGTAATTAATTTTTGAAAATCTTTGTAAGGCCGTGTCATGTGTTTTTTGCAGGTTTAAGGCATGTGTGTTAAGCAAAGTATTATTTTGGCATTCTTTGTAATTCCAGTTTATGTGTTATGGTCCAGTCAACCGTATTAAGTATTGCAAATCGACACCACTGTGTTTATTGGATGCCAACGTTAGTATTCAACTTTTGTGATGAATAACCGAATGGTACTACTGTGTTTATTGGACGCAAACATTGTCATTTAATTAATATGAAGGATAAACAATCGTTACCTTTTTTATCGGACGCCAACACAGTTATTTTCTATTGTTTTACAGATAACCTCTGATATCTCTATCAATGCACTTTCTTTATAATAAAAATTGACTTACCAGCTTTACTACTTTACACAATTACTTGTCAGAGATTGACTCATCATTTAAACCAATGAAAAATAACATGTCAGAGATTAATGATTACCTCGTATAATCTACACTGTGACTTGATAAAAATTGATTGGTTACCTCTATAAATGTACACAGGGATATTGACTAATTAACGCTACCAATGTACACTATTACTTTTTAACGATTGACTGATTATCATTAATTTAGACAGTTATTTGTCATAGATTGGCTGATTACCTCTATCAATGTGTTTTTATCATAGATTGACCGATTAACTCTTTCACTAAACAGTTATTTGTCAACGATTAACTGATTACCTTTGATAATGTACACTGTTACTTTAAAAGATTTTCTTTTTTTCTACAAATGAACACGGTTACCAATCAGAATGTGACTGATTACTTCTGCTAATGTACACATAAACTTGCCAGAAATTGACTGATTACCTCTATCAATATACACAGTTACTTGTATTTGCCAGAGATGGCTGGTTACCTCTACCAATGTATAGTGTTTTGTCTGAGATTTGATCGATTACCGCTAGCATAGTACACAGTTGCTTTTCGAGAATGATAGAGTACCCTTACCAATGTAAATGTTACTTGACAGAAATTTACCGATTACCTATGAAAATAAGAAAATGAAACGTCTTGGCGACGCTGATGTCCGCTTGGCACATATTGGTAAACACCCCTATTTCCTATTCAGTCGTATTTGGCATAGCCCTACAGAATTTTGCCAGTTTTGAAATATCGTCATGTTGTATCTGTGTATCGAGTTGCAGGATGATGTTAAGTCGTGTTCATAAAACAAAAGATTCAACGCAAAACCTGAGATGGGACGAAAAAATAGACGAACAAACGGACCGAAAATCTTGCGTTGGCGGGACATAAAACCAAAAAGGATCAAAGCGATATCACACTAAACGAATCAAGATAGATGTCCATTCATTAATACAACATCATAGGAACATTGTACGTTTTTTTTCAAATCATTAAGTAGTAGTATTTCTGATGATCTAAGCAAGTGTTATCAAAAGGCGACTTCCAGAAACAGACGTTTTACCCGTCATAATGACTTCTACCTCCATGTTAAAACAATAAATGTAAATTATTATAAAACTGTTAATTTGTAAAATTAGCAATTAATATGTATAACATATCTTAATTCTGTGCTGCATATCTCTAAGAGCCTTGACTGCTCACCTGATTTAACTGCTGAAAATGGGCTTGAGATCGTATAAAGAAACGATCTAAAATCATTAATTTGGACGTTTAAGGGGTGACATTCCTACAAGGCGTCGTCCAACACATATGCACTGAAATCATTTTTGTAGATCTTCATCTGCTTAAAAATTCTGTATGGTAAAAAATTTTCTCTAGCCCTCACGGTTTTCAAAATATTGAGGAAAAAGTGACAAAATAAAATGACTAATAAAAGAGGGTCACTTGTATCTGTTTTGAACTATATGCCAAAAACTGTATCTTGACCCTTGTTTCATTTTAACCAAGGCTTTCATGATGTGTGCAATCTTCTCAAATAGTTTGTGCAAAATTTCAAAGCAATCTCTTTAATCGTTTTTGATAAGAGTTTTCAAAGAAAAGAAAAAAACAAAAGGAAGTGAAAACATAAAAAATATTCAATTTTGACGATTTAGATCAAAGCCTCAGTTCTATGTTAAGCAATCTCTGTAGAGGACATTTTTATGATGATGTGTGCAAAGTTTCAAAGCAATCCGCTCAATGGCTTTGATTGGAAGATTTTTAAACAAAGTCATTAGACGGACGTCAGACGCCCAGTGATGACCCTAGCTAAAAAAATTTTAAAAGATGAAATCTAAACCTGCTTATTCGGTATGCATATTTAGTTACGATTAATTTTGATTGGGTTTAATGCAATTTTAAGAAAATTTCAGCTTTATACTTTCAGGATTTTTTCGGGAAGGAAGCCTTAATACCTGGTGAAAAACCCCAACCTTCTGTAGGATAGCTGGCAATACTTCTCAAATAAGATTAGTCGAGTACACAATGAGACTCGAATCCCCTAAAACATAAATTAGACGACGACCTGATCAATAGTAAATAACAAACTACTTTAACCACTCGGCAACGAGGCCCCGAGTTACAATTGTTTGTTTGTTTCCCTTAATGGTATGTAACGCCACTTGCAACAATTTTTCAGCTTTATCATGCTTTTTTTATTGGGACAGGACGCCAGAGTACCCGTAGAAAACCCCGACCTTCGGCAATAATACTGGCAATACTTGTCATGTACGTTGGAGGAGGTACAATTGAAACTTAGTCGGAAAGAAAATAAGAAATATATTTGAGACTGCAGTATATCTTGCATACACAATAGTTGTACATTGCAAGCAAAGATTATGTTTTCTTTTTCAAGGCGAGTATAAGAACTAAAATGTATTGATGTCGTGTATTGGGTGCAAATTGTGATGATCAATCTAGAAATAACATGAAATTCACTTAACAATGGCATGATCCAGGATAGAGTACTAGTATTTAATTATTATGGAAAGGGTTCCAACAGCTAGAGCTTATTTTTATTTCCAGGCAAAAACTTTATTTTGTATAACATTATTATACAGACTGCAATGATTGCAGAAAAAATTATTTTGAAATAGCTAACCATTTATTTTTTGTGTACCTAAATATATGAAAGTAAATTATTAAAACATACATTTTCAATCCTTTTGATTTAAATATAAAATATTTCACCTAATTAGTTTCAATATTTCATTTAAAATCATTGCCTTCAAACAAATCTCTTGCAGAAAAATTACTTCCTTTAAATAATATCAAGCATTCCACTATCATCCCTGAACATATTAACATTGCTTAAGTATACACTTGATTCATAAAATAGTAATAATATAGAAATACATATTACATAGAAAGAACTCATAACATTTATTTTCTTAAAATGTCTAAATGAAAAAAAATATGTACAAATAAATGTTAGCTGGGCTAAGGTATTTTCGATACATTAATTTTCGTGAGTGCCCTTGGTGCATTGGTAGGTAGACAAACAAAATGAATTCTTTTATACTGAATTAACTAATGTCCCAGGGTCATGTTTTCGCTAAGTTTTTATCAATCCATCTGTTTTTTTTAGTACCGTACACACTTGACTAAATATAGTGTTAATAGTGTGTTAGAAAATTAACGATAGGTGTTTACGATGACTAATGTAATGGCGTAGTAGGCAAGACATCAGAGAGAAAGATAAGCGTTTAATTTTATTTAAGTTACTTTAGAAAAGGGTCGCATATTGTACACTTCAGATCATCAATTATTTGAGTTTAATACGATTATCTGTATTTCATACGTTTGTAGTGAATGAGAAAAACTTGGAAAAAACTAACAAAAATAAAAAATGAAAAAAAAATTTCTTCCAATTTATGGAATCAACAAGGCGAATTGTAAACAAAAATTGTAAATAAAACTGCCAAGCCTTAGATCCTCAAATTCCAATGGTGACTCTTAAAATACCACGATGACGCTAAAGTAAAACTACTAAAATGGCTATCGGGAAGTGCAGACGACAATTAAAGTTAAAGATTAGAGTGGCAAATAATGCGAAATGATGAAATCTGTTGCCAAGCGTGAAAGAGCGTAAGAAAAATGGCGGAAAATTACATGTGATAAAAGAAAAGTACAGATGCTTTTATAATTTAAAGTTGTACTACATACGTCAACCTCTCTAGGTTTCTGTTTTGTTTCTATATATAAACACGAAAGCAGTAATTCACATGACAAGCAGACCCAGAAATAAACCAGCAATCTAAAAACCTTTCCAACAAAAACACCTTACGAGACCATATACAATGGTCTCGAACCACTTAAACCACTCGGCCACCTAGGTCCCTGCACGATTTTAAGAATGTAATGAAATACAAAATTTACAGTACAAAAGGTAACATATATAAAACAATAAAAAGCATAACAACCGGTACAGAGCACTTGAAATGTACAAGCAGCCAAAGAAATATATAAGGTTTAAAAATGGGAAGAATAAGAGGCTCTGCCCTCGGTTTCTGCCGATTCCTTAAATTGTTGTTTTGTCAAGTCAATACACTTATATTATGTCTATCCTGCAGCAATCTACTGTACGATATTGACACACATTTTTATAATTTTGTAGTTTAAAAAAAATCGAACTAATATCAGGCGCCTACACAGTGCGCATTGTTATTATGAATATCTTGCCTCTGTGTGCGTTGAAATCAATTAATATCAGCGAGAAAAATCAATTGTGACGTCAGATTTTTTTATTAGCTGTCACTGCTAGAATAGGATGATTACATGATAAAATGTGATAGCACTGCAAGTCAAATTGGATCTATTAAATTGTTGTTTGCTACTATATTCATGCGGCATAAGATACCCCTTCAATCAATATATATTGACAATCTAAAGATAGATGAAAAATCTGTTGATATACTTCTAAAAATATTTCTTTTTAAACTAGAGTAAATTTGACTAAATGAAATACTTGAACCGGACGAAAATATATACAAGTAAAAAATATTTATATTTATATATCTTATTAAAAATTTATTAACAAATCCAATCAAACGTAGATGAAAAAATACTTTCCAAATTGTTTAACAAATTGTTGTTTTCTATCACTTATATCTTAAAACCACAAATGATATGAAATATCAGTTAACATTATGCCGTAATTTCAGCCAAAAAGAAATCTAATGCAAAAATCACATGACATGAAAACAAAGATATTTAACAAATGGTGAAAATGAAAAAAAGATATTTTCAACCCCTTATATCTTAAATATACACTATTAGTACAAATATTTTGATGCAATACAGTTTCACTAATTTAACGTGGAATCTAAAGAAAAAATCACGTGCGTGTAACATAAACTCAGGCAGCTTAATACTTTTTCAACCTTGATCGTAGATAAAATTTCCAAATAACATATATTTTTGTCTAATTTCCACAAACAGAAGACTCGTACAGATTGAAAGGCTTCTTAAATATGCATTGTATTTTAAGATTTTGATGGCTTTTATAGCTACATACTTTTTACACCATAACAACTGTAATTTCTACTAGCAAGTATTATAATTGCTTTGAGCTAGTTGACTTGTGAGAGGATTGTCCCTTTAAAATAATGGGCGTAATATTATAACCATCTCAAAACATATATGAATCATAAATAATCAATAAGAGAAATGTTTACAAATAATTATTACTACAGATGTTCTTGAAAGAATTCAGTCAGTGTTTGGTTCGAAAAAAGTGAAGATGGTAACTATCTAACACGCAACATAACATTATTAATTTGCAGCACCCTTCTGCATTAGTAAACTAACTAATTTTGAATTCTGTCCAAAAAATGTCTTTGAATGAAATAGGGGTGTTCGACCTAACCAATCTTTGTAATTTAATTTTGCTCCTCTATCAATCAGTAAAGTAACTATTGGTAAATTACCAAATCTACAGGCTTCTACTAGAGGTGAACTGTACTTTGTTATCGGATTAATATCAGCTTCTTTATCAATTAATAAAGTAACTATTGATAAATAACCACCTTTACAGGCTGATAATAAAGGGGAATAATAAGCAGTTGTCTGATTTATATCAGCTCCTCTATCAATCAGTAAAGTAACTATTGGCAAATGACCACCTTCACAGGCTGATATAAGAGGCGAGTACACGGCTGTTGTACGGTTAATATCAGCTCCTTTATCAATCAGTAAAGTAACTATTGGTAAATGACCACATTCACAGGCTGATATTAGAGGTGAATACTTGTTTATTGTCAGATTAATATCAGCTCCTTTATCAATCAGCAAAGTTACTATTTCCACATTAGCACAGATACAGGCTGATATCAGAGGTGAATACATGTACATTTCCAATGTATGATTCATATCAGCTCCTTTAGCAGTTAGTAAATTAACTATTGATAAATGACTACCTTTACAGGCTTCTATTAGTGGTGAATTCTCTTTTGTTGTATGATTAATACCAGCTCCTTTATTAATAAGTAAATTCACTATTGATAAATGACCACCTTTACAGGCTTCAATTAAAGGTGAATTCTCTTTTGTTGTATGATTAATACTAGCTCCTTTATTAATAAGTAAATTCACTATTGATAAATGACCACCTTTACAGGCTTCAATTAGAGGTGATGTGTTTATTGGTGTCTGATTAACATCGGCTCCTTTGTCGATCAGTAAAGTAATTATTGGTAAATTGGCACAAATACAGGCTGATAATAAAGGTGAATACATGCGCATATTCAATGTATGATTTATATCAGCCCCTTTGTCAATCAGTAAAGTAACTATTGGTAAATTACCACCTTCACATGCTGATATAAGAGGTGAGCTGCAGTTTGTTGTCTGATTAATATCAGCTCCTTTATCAAATAGTAACGTAACTATTGCAAAATGACCACCTCCACAGGCCGATATTAAAGGTGAACTGTAGTATGTTGTCTGATTAATTTCAGCTCCTTGATCAATTAGTAAATTAGCTATTAGCAAATGACCACTTTCACAAGCCGATATTAAAGATGAATTGTCGTCTGTTATCTGATTAATATCTGCTCCTTGATCAATTAGTAAATTAACAATTGGCAAATGACCACCTTGACAGGCTGATTGTAAAGGTGAACTGTAGTGTATTGTCTGATTAATATCAGCTCCTTTATCAATAAGTAAAGTAACTATTGGTAAATGACCATTTTTACAAGCCGATATCAGAGGTGACTCTATGTATGTACATGTATTAATATCAGTTCCTTTATTTATCAGTAAAGTAACAATTGGCAAATGACCACCTTCACAGGCTGATATTAAAGGTGAACTGAGGTTTGTTGTCTGATGTATATCAGCCCCTTTATCAATTAGTAAAGTAACTATTGGCAAATGACCACCTTGACAGGCTGATATTAAAGGTGAACTAAAGTCCGTTGCCTGATTAATATCAACTCCTCTATCAATAAGTAAAGTAACTATTGGCAAATTACCACTTTTACAAGCTGACATTAAAGGTGAACTGTGATTTATGGTCTGATTTACATCAGCTCCTGTGTCAATAAGTAAACTAACTATTGGCAAATAACCACCTCCACAGGCTAATATTAAAGGTGAATACACGTGTGTTTTATGATTAATATTAGCGCCTTTATCAATCAGTAAAGTGACTATTGATAAATGACCACCTCCACAAGCTGATATTAAAGGTGAACTGTAGTATGTTGTCTGATTAACATAAGCTCCTCTATCAATCAGTAAGTTAACAATTGGCAAATGACCACCTTGACAGGCTGATATTAAGGGTGAACTGTGGCTTGTTGTCTGATTTATATCAGCTCCTTTATCAATCAGTAAAGTAACTATTGCCAAATGACCATATCCACAGGCTGATATTAGAGGTGAATCTTCCTTTGTTGTCTGATTTATATCAGCTCCTTTATCAATTAGTAAAGTAACTATTGACAAATGACCACCTCCACAGGCTGATATTAAAGGTGAATACATGTCTGTTTTACGATAAATATTAGCTCCTGTATCAATCAGTAAAGAAACTATTGGCAAATGACCACCTCTAGAGGCTGATATTAGTGGTGAATCATTGTTTACTATCCTATTAATATCAGCTCCTTTATCAATCAGTAAAGTAACTATTGACAAATAACCGCCTTGACATGCTGATATTAAAGGTGAACTGTAGTATGTTGGCTGATAAATATCAGCTCCTTGATCAATTAGTAAAGTAACTATTGAGATTTTACCACCTTGACAGGCTGATATTAAGGGTGAACTGTGGCTTGTTGTCTGATTTATATCAGCTCCTCTATCAATCAGCAAGGTAACTATTGGCAAATGACCACATCCACAGGCTGATATTAGTGGTGAATCCTTGTTTGTTGTCCAAGTAATATCAGCTCCCTTATCAATCAGTAAATTAACTATTTGCCAATGACCAAATCCACAGGCTGATATTAAAGGTGAACTGTAGTATGCTGTCTGATTAACATCAGCTCCTTTTTCAATAAGTAAAGTAACTATTGGCAAATGACCACCTTTACAGGCTGATATTAAAGGTGAACTGTAGTATGTTGTCTGATTAACATCAGCTCCTTTTTCAATAAGTAAAGTAACTATTGGCAAATGACCACCTTTACAGGCTGATATTATAGGTGAACTGCTGTTTTTTGTCTGATGTATATCAACTCCTTTATTAATTAGTAAAGTAACTATTGGCAAATGACCACCTTTACAGGCCGATATTAAAGGTGAACTTTGGTTAGTTGTCTGATTAATATCAGCTCCTTTATGAATTAGCAAAGTAACTATTGGCAAATGACCACCTCCACAGGCTGATATTAAAGGTGAATACATGTCTATTTTATGATTAATATTAGCTCCTTTATCAATCAGTAAAGTAACCATTGTAAAATGACCACCTCCACAGGCTGATATTAGTGGTGAATACTTGTTTGTAGTCCAATTAATATCAGCTCCTTTATCAATCAATAAATTAACTATTGGCAAATGACCACCTTTACAGGCTGATATTAAAGGTGAACTGTGGTTTGTTGTCTGATGTATATCAGCTCCTTTATTAATTAGTAAAGTAACTATTGGCAAATGACCACCTTTACAGGCTGATATTAAAGGTGAACTGAGGTTTGTTGTCTGATGTATATCAGCCCCTTTATCAATTAGTAAAGTAACTATTGGCAAATGACCAACTTCACAGGCTGATATTAAAGGTGAATTCATGTCTATTTTACGATTAATTTTAGCTCCTTTATCAATCAGTAAAGTAACTATTAGCAAATGACCACCTTCACAGGCTGATGTAAGTGGGGAATCCTTGTTTGTTGTCCAATTAATATCAGCTCCTTTATTAATTAGTAAAGTAACTGTTAGCAAATGACCACCTTTACAGGCTGATATTAAAGGTGAACTGTAGTTTGTTGTCTGATTTATATCAGCTCCTTTATCAATCAGTAAAGTAACTATTGGCAAATGACGTCTTTTACAGGCGGATATTAAAGGTGAACTGTAGTTTGTTGTCTGATTTATATCAGCCCCTTTATCAATCAGTAAAGTAACTATTGGTAAATGACCACCTTCACATGCTGATATTAGAGGTGAGCTGCAGTTTGTTGTCTGATTAATACCAGCTCCTTTATCAATTAGTATAGTAACTATTGGCAAATTATTACTTCTACAGGCTGATATAAGAGGTGAATCATTGTTTGTTGTCCGATTAATATCAGCTCCTTTATCAATCAGCATTGTAACTATTGGTATAAAGCCACCTGTACAAGCTGATAAAAGAGGTGAATTATAAGTTGTTGCCGGATTAATATCAGCTCCTCTTTCAAGCAGTAAAGTAACTATTGGTAAATGACCACCTTCACAGGCTGATATTAGAGGTGAATCATTGTTTGTTGTCCAATTAATATCAGCTCCTTTATCAATTAATAATGTAACCAATGGTAAAATTCCTGATCTGCAGGCTCCTATTAGAGGTGAACTGTAGATTGTGGTCTGATTAATATCAGCTCCTTTATCAATCAGCATTGTAACCATTGGTAAAAAGCCACCTGAACAAGCTGATAAAAGAGGTGAATTATGAGTTATTGCCTGATTAATATCAGCTCCTTTATCGACCAGTAATGTAACTATTGATAAATGACCATGATTACATGCTTCTAATAATGGAAATGAAACATCGAATTCATCAGGTGTAGCTGTATTTATATGGGCACCCATGTTTATCAGATCATTCACAATATCTACATTTCCTCCGTAACATGCAGGTTGTAATAACGTATCATGATTAACATCAGATTGCAGTTTTAATAAAAAACAGAACATATCATAAAAACCTGCTCTACAAACAATAATAAGTGCTTCTACCAGGTCATGATGTGACCCACTGAAACTAACTGGATATAACATTTTAATAGAACTAATGAACTTTTCTCTATACTTTTCAAACTTCATTTGATCATATTTGAACACACTAGCAAAGCCCTCACTTTTGCAGACTTCTATACTTCTTTTGAAGAATTCAGCTTCATTTTCTCCTTTTATTATGACCTTAAATTCATCATGATCTTCATTTAAACTTTCTAGTTGAGTTCTCTCGCCCAATACCGAGGCTTTGGCATGTTTAATAAAAATTTTCTGTTGGTTACGTCCATAATAGTGACAAAGAAAATCAAACATTCTATCATGAATTATTGTAAAAACTTCTTTATCGTTACTCTCAGTATAGCCCTGTGCTACAACAGTCTCTGTTATTTTCATATATGTTCCAACAAGTGACTCCAGTTGTTCTCTAACATGCATAATAGATGTTGCTTTATTCACACTACAGTGATCTAGAATTGTTTGCAGGTCCTGTCTTTTATGATCATGATCATGTTCAAAAAATGACATCTCAATTGTGCCATTGTGTAAAATACAGAGAAACAATGCACACCACTTAGTATTATCCATCTCGCCTTTCATTGCGTTAAGTTCATCATTATAAATACCAAATGGATTGCTTAGAAAATCTTGAACATTAACTGGCGAATTCTGTTTACACAAAAAACACATAAGCGGTAAAAACTCACACTGTTCTAAAATATCTTTGCATTTATCTACAATATCCTCATTTATATAGCTCAGAGCTATCTGAATTTTCTCATGTGTTGTAAGGGAATTCTCATCACTAGTTAAATCGATGTTGCAACCTTTCAACATATTTATATTTTGAAATTGCTTTTGTAGGAAAACCTGTAACCTACAAGAAGAAATGACCTTCGTCTTCTTGTCACTTAAAATACGTAAAATGTTTTGTTCATTTTTAATCCATTCTCCAACATCATAGTGATTGACTGAATATCTCCCACATACATCATCAAAAACAAACACCTGCAGATGATCTTCTTTAAAATGAGTTTTTATTTCATGAGGGTTTGTACATGGCACAATAGTGTATCCCTGACTTCTATGTAGTAACAATGATATATGATGAATGATTGCTGACTTCCCCATACCTGGTTTACCTGTTACTGTTATACATGAATTGGTCTGTAGTTTCTCTAGGATGACATCCACAGCATGTGTCTGTACAAAGAGTTCATCTTGCTGTTCCCATTGCGAGATTTCATGTTTATGATAATCTGCAAATAGCGAAACAAATTTAATACTTACATATTTTGTAAGTACCAAGGTGACGAATTCATTACGCCAGACGCGCGTTTCGTCTACTTAAGACTCATCAATGGCGTTTAACTCTAAATGCTTAAAGTATTTTTTCATTCGGTGATGGAATAATATAAGTCCACTGGGATCGTGTAAAAACACAATACAGGTAGTTCAAAATATAATATAAAAGTCTAGAGTCTACCAACCAGCAAGCTTATTAAGTATCGGATCGACAAACATGACGATACAGCATAAACAAAAAATAATATACACAAAAAAATGGGAAAATCTTCCGTTTGAACATTCGTGGAAATTTTTGTTCACTTTCATGAAACGTAGTTCTTCTGTTGACGTTTGTTGACGATGCAAAGTCATTCTTTTCCGTAATTCATTTTTAGTTTGTCCAATATAGAATTTTTTACATTTTGCACAAATAATTGTATATATAACATTTTTAGTTTTGCAAGACATATTATGTTTTACGGTAAACGTTTTACCGTTAATAAAAGTTATGGAAGGTCCTTCTAATAAACTGTCACATGTTTTACACGTTTTTACTCCGCATTTTGAAACCCGACAAGTGTTTCAATATCAAAGCATAATTTGGTTAAATTCTTTTCAAAGTTTTAGGCTGTCTTCTGCTATATATAATCTTCTTTTGTTCCAGTATAGATTTCATCGTCTTGCTTTGCATTTACATTCAAAACAAAAAAAGTAAAAAATTTGTGTAGCCGAGAATTAACAGAGATTGAAATAAAAATATTGAAAAAAGGATAAAAGTATACACCAACTCCTAATGGAAATTCACAGGAACTGAAGACGGATATATTGGAATTTTGCAGGAAATTACGATTAACTGAACGATTTGTTAATCAAGAAAATACAGAAAACACAGAAATACTACCAATTCTACGGAACAAATCTAATTGGAATCCCCCAAAGTCAAATGACACATTTTTGGAACAGACTATAAAAACTTTAAAAGAATTTCCGGTGGAACAAAATGTTAATGTGAAACACAATTTAACCAAGTTTGAACGCGAAGAACTAAATTCTTTACTTGTTGATAAATCAATTATTATCAAAGAGGCTGATAAGGGAGGGGCTGTAGTAATTATGGATATTGATTATTATAAAGACAAAATTTTAGAACTGTTAAATGACCATAACTATTATAGAGAATGCAGTAACAATGAAGACAATTCAACTAAAAAATTAATTATTGGTCTTATCCAAAAAATATGGAAAACATCTTTTAGATGAAGAAACAGAATATTTAATTAATTACGACTACAAGACTAGTTATTTTTATGGTCTTCCTAAGATACATAAAAGTCGTCAAATTTCCGATAAAATTATTTCAGAAAACTCAGAATATGTTGAAATACCTCGTCCTTCGGACTTACAATTCAGACCTATTGTTGGAGGACCAGAAAGTGTAACACAGAGACTCAGTAAAATGCTAGATATTATTTTAAAACCTTTATGTGACCACGTTCCAAGCTTTATAAGAGACGATTTCGATTTTCTTCATCGTTTGCCAAAAACAGTACCAAATAATTTAAAATTATTAACTTTCGATGTTATTAGTTTATATACAAATATTCCTCACGAATTAGGCTTACAAGCTATTGAATTCTGATTGGACAGAAACAATCACTCCATTGATAATCGCTTTGATAAAACTTTCATAATTAACGCGCTTAGCATTGTTTTAGAACGTAACGTTTTTTATTTCAATACAAAATATTATATTCAACAGAAAGGTACAGCAATCGGTACCAAAGTTGCACCGACTTACGCAACATTGGTCTTATATCTTGAACATACATTTTATCAAATTCTGGAAAATAGATATGGATTGGATTTCTCGGCGTATATTCAAGACAACTGGAAAAGATTCTTAGATGATTGCTTTTTAATATGGAATTCATCATACAATGTTAGTACCAATAGTTTTTTAGATATTTTAAATAATCTACATCCAAGCATTCAGTTTACTATGAATGAAAACAACAAACAAATTCCTTTTCTAGATATTCTTGTTTTACTCAATGGAAATCAGATTTCAACAGATCTGTATTGTAAACCTACTGACACTCAAATGTATCTTGATTTTCATTCATGTCATCCTAAGCATGTGAAAACTAATATTCCGTATAACCTCGCATCCAGGATAGTTTCATTAGTAAAGGACCCTTTAAAACTGGAACACAGATTGCATGAACTCTATTGTTATTTGAAGAATCAACACTACCCACATAATCTAATACAAAATGGTATATTACAAGCCAAACTGAAAGGTCCGAGGAGTTACGAAAAGCGAAAAGTTAAAAATGACACAAGAACAATTATACCGTTTGTGTGTACACATAATCCTAGAAATATTTTTCCACTAATTAAAGGATGTGAACCTATTTTAAAGCAAAGCAAGACGATGAAATCTTTACTGGAACAAAAGAAGATTATATATAGCAGAAGACAGCCTAAAAATTTGAAAAGAATTTTAACCAAATCATGCTTTGATATTGAAAACACTTGTCGGGTTTCAAAATGCGGAGTAAAAACTTGTAAAACATGTGACAGTTTATTAGAAGGACCTTCCATAACTTTTATTAACTGTTAAAACGTTTACCGTAAAACGTAATATGTCTTGCAAAACTAAAAATGTTATATATTCAATTATTTGTGCAAAATGTAAAAAATTCTATATTGGACAAACTAAAAATGAATTACGGAAAAGAATGACTTTGCATCGTCAACAAACGTCAACAGAAGAACTACGTTTCATGAAAGTGAACAAACATTTCCACGAATGTTCAAACGGAAAATTTAACATTTTCCCATTATATAAAGTTTTGGAAGACAAACAATCTCTGCGTGATGAAAAGGAAATACATTTTATACGTAGTTTACAGCCACACTTAAATGGCTAGATGTTTATTGCCAATTAACTGTTATTAATAGCAACTGATTAACTTATAATTAATTAATATAAACGCATTGTTTGTTTATGCGACGTTATGAACGTTATTTTCCCGAACTTTTAATCACATTATCACGTCATCTTTGTATCTTACGTTTAAGTAAACAATATTTGTAAACATTATTGTCGCCTGAAGAGCTGCAGGAAGCAGTGAAAGTACTAGCGATGTAATACAATATACAGATTTTTTCATGTGATTTTATTCTTCATTCATATTAATGCCGTCTTGTGGACTTTATGTTACATTATTGCATTCGAATTAGAATACAGTTAAGGAAAGAGAATATTATCAGTCTACTAGAAGCATAGGGTATGAGTGCTCAAGGAGCCCCTTTTCTGTATTTAATGAAGTATCTTCTCTCCCAATATTATACAAAATAAATGTATTCTTCATATAAGATAAATAATTTCCATGTGAATTTGACAAAATTCTACCTGTACAGGGCATAAAATGTGTAAACGCATAAACATCATTATATTGTTTATATATAATTATATATAAATAATTCGTCTAAAGAAATAGTCAACAATTGTTCGTACGGGATGTTGGATCGTTACGGTAGATAACGATGCTGTACAGACTAAAATAATAATATATTCGTTTAAAAATATGTACAACAACATCTAGATACATAATTAAAGCGAAAACAAAGTTTTACACTTTAAAAAAATTGCACAAATATTTCGCCTGACCAACAGGCTTCGTCAGTGTTTTTACAACGAATGACAATAACAGGTAAAAAGTTTTTGCCGTTCTACGGAGGCTAAAACTAAGCAGCGTCTTGGAGAGCTTCGATGCCATCTAAAGCAGAGAGGATACAATAACAAAAACATATCAATAGGTTTTAATAAAGCCAACAACACCTGTAGGGAGTAGCTTCTGCAGTACAGAGAAAAGAAAACTAACAATAGAGTCAAGTTTGTCCTAACATACCACCCAGCATTTAAAGACATCGCACGTACTATCCGCGAACGATGGACAACAATTGAAAAACATCATCAACTTTCAAAAATATTTCCAGAACCTCCAGTAATGGCCTTTAGAAAACCCAAAAGGTTAAAAGATCAGTTAGTCCGAGCAGAAATGTCGTCACGTAGCCGCCAATCGGGACAATGTTGCATCTGTGGTGACGGTCGTTGTATGACATGTGATCACAGACAACACACCCAACACTTCACTAGCACATCAAATGGCAAACAATTTGACATCCATGTCAATTTGAATTACAAAAGTGAGAACATCATATACCTTTTGCAGTGTGGTATATGCAATCTCCAGTATGTTGGTGAGTTTGCAACGATTCAGCAAACGAATGAACGGGCACAGAAGCGACACAAGATTCAAACCCAACTTACCCCTTAATAGGCACCTACGTACGCACGGCACTGCAATAGCTGAAATTTTTAATAAACTCAGGGTGACCCTAATAGACCATAACTCAAGGTGGACAGACAAACAGAGAAAAGAGAAAGAAAGTTTTTGGATAAAAACATTGGGAACATCATTTCCGAAGGGAATTAATGAAAAATTATAGGACCTTAGACCAGATACAACCATGGTCTCCGAATATTCATGTAGAATTACGTGTCGTTTTATTTATTTTAAAACTGCTTTTTTGTATATATATTGATTGTAACCGTATAAATAGTGCTACATATTTATACACCTGTACATACTTGTAATAGCAGTAACAAAAATTTTTTTTCGTTAATTACTAGATATAGTATACATCACATACGTATGACGGCAAAAACTTTTTACCTGTTATTGTCCTTCGTTGTAAAAACACTGACGAAGCCTGTTGGTCAGGCGAAATATTTGTGCAATTTTTTTAAATTGTAAAACTTTGTTTTCGCTTTAATTATGTATCTAGATGTTGTTGTACATATTTTTAAACGAATATATTATTATTTTAGTCTGTACAGCATCGTTATCTACCGTAACGATCCAACATCCCGTGCGAACAATTGTTGACTATTTCTTTAGACGAATTATATATATATATATATATATATATATATACGTTTACAAATTAAGCCCAAGACTGTTTGAATTAGATTTTTAACACTGTCAAATTTTTGCTTTCCCTCAGCGGGATTCGAACTCACACCGTTGTGACACTGTTGCACCAATTCGCCTGCACTATGTCCAGCGGTCTAGACCCCTCGGCCAAATCCGCTATATAAGAAAATAGCTTCATTAACCGGGGTGAATCTTAGACATAGACATAGTACATGTGTACTAGCGTGTGACGATGGAATTTTCGTAACCAATACGTATTAATCTGACAGTAATCTAATTCAGCATTTTTGTATATATTATATAGGATGTCAAAATGCTGAATTAGATTACTGTCAGATTAATACGTATTGGTTACGAAAATTCCATCGTCACACGCTAGTACACATGTACTATGTCTATGTCTAAGATTCACCCCGGTTAATGAAGCTATTTTCTTATATAGCGGATTTGGCCGAGGGGTATAGACCGCTGGACATAGTGAAGGCGAATTGGTGCCACAGTGTCACAACGGTGTGAGTTCGAATCCCGCTGAGGGAAAGCAAAAATTTGACAGTGTTAAAAATATAATTCAAACAGTGTTGGGCTTAATTTGTAGACGTATATATAAATATTTGATATTAACCCTGTATATTTGGGAGAGAAGATACTTCTGATGTTTCAGAAATCCGCTGGATAGATATATTATATGGTTGTCACAATACTTAGACGTTTATATATATATATATATATATATATATATAATAGAAACAATATAATGATGTTTATGCGTTTACACATTTTATGCCCTGTACAGGTAGAATTTTGTCAAATTCACATGGAAATTATTTATCTTATATGAAGAATACATTTATTTTGTATAATATTGGGAGAGAAGATACTTCATTAAATACAGAAAAAGGGCTCCTTGAGCACTCATACCCTATGCTTCCAGTAGACTGATAATATTCTCCTTCCTTAACTGTATTCTAATTCGAATGCAATAATGTAACATCGAGGTCAAAGTTCAAGAACAAAGGTTAGCAACGATTGTATTTGACATATCGCTAAATACCAAAAGCCTACCTCTGTACAGAAAAAAGGTATAGCCCGGACACGATTTGCTACGGACGGATGGACGGACATACGAACGGACAGACTGATCACTGTTAGGGGCGTACCCTAATAAGCTACCAAAACATAAAAAAATCCAAATCAGACCAACCATTTGTAAACAAGAGGCTCCCAGGAGAATGCAATCACTGACGACCCATACCTTTTTTTCATTCCACGCTTGAATTTTGAACCTGTTACATTAAATGTAATACAACAGTCAATAACATTTAAGTATATACCCCATATATATAATATATACCAACATAAATGAAGTATTTTTCTAGTCATTTAGTAATATAAGTTACTTTAGGTCTGGATTTAACATAAAAACATTGGCATCTTTTCATTTACCTAGATCTATTTACAAATGCAAAATATCCACGTTTTCAAGAAATTAAAATATTTATTATACTACTGCTTTTAAACAATTACACTAAATATTTTTTACGAACTGCTGGATGGACAAACTACATTCCTACATTTTTTATTTGGGTTGAGATTAACTTCTGACTTGAATTACTTCCAGTTAATTAAAATTGCTTGATCGATTGTTCCTTAATTCTGTAAGTATTTCAGATATTTAAAATTAAGAAGACAAACACTAAATGATATGGAAGATAGGAAAGAGGAAATGAACAAAAATTATTACTGAAAAGAATGTAGACTTGTGTAGGGACGGAGAATTTTGTCTTATGTAATGAAAACAATTTTCATATTCTTATTATTATCTACAAAATGCACAAAAAGTTTGGTTCTCTCTAAACAGGTCACCTACCATGCAGTCGTTTCATTACACATCCCTTATTGATGCATGTAGGTTTTGCATTTATCATCAATTGATAGAAACCAGACTTAAAAAACGGTATTCCTAATTTCGACAAGATTCATGAAGTTGTTTAAAGTACACCTAAAAATTGCAGCATTTGGTTTTTTTTTATGAGAAGAGCAGCATAACTCCATAACACAAAAATGACATACATCTCTATACTGAAGAAGTGAATACAGTTGTGGAAAAGATGATGGGCTTTACTATTGGGAAGTTATAGGTCAGAATTGAACACGTGTGGATAGGATTTTACAGACAAAACTAAGTCCCATACCGGAAAAAATATTTCTATGGCCATATCTTCGTGAAAAAATATCGGATCTAAATGATATGAGAACTTGCCCAGCACCTTATAATGACATGCCAAATGTAAACTCAATATGTAGAAGAGTTTTAAAGTGTCTGGAAAACAGATATTAAAACTCTACTGGTAACACTAAACAATAGCTTTGATCAATCTCTACTCTTAGCATTTATGAGTCCTTAGTGGCCATGTGGTCAAAGTAGTTTGTCAATGAATACTGGTCACTTGCCTCCCAACAACGAGGCTGAGGATTTGAGACCTTACTAATAGCAATGTTTCCTGTGGAAAGTCGCGAATTTCATCTCTTAATAAAAACTTGATGTCAATTGTGCTTGAAAAAATTGATGATTAAACCAAATTCAAACTTGTAAACAAAAAAAATGTGCCTCTGCAACAACGGTGTCCCATTTGCCACATATTGGTAAACACCGCCTTTTCATTAGTGCACTAAAGCGTGAAATTTAGCCAATGAAGAGATCTTGTAACTGCAATAAAAATTCACAAAAATGTGATAGTTTGTTTAAATAATGCTTAACGCGACTTTCTGCAATTTGTCAGCTATATCATTGAGTCCAGTTTTTATTGGGGGAGTAAGCCGGAGTACACGGAGAAAATCCCTGACCTATGGTAGGAAAACTGTAAATTCTTGTCTATTGAGATCAGAGTCGAGCGCATCCTGCTTGCAGTGAGAATCAAACCCGCAATCACAGTGACAGACCACATGATCAATAGTAGACGGACTACACGGACTACCTTAATCACTGGGCTACCATGGCCCTTAATGAAGATGTGAAGTCATCTTCATTAATAAAAAGCTTCAGGTAAACATTAGTTGGGATATACAATATTGCTTTTATCAGCTAAGCAGTTTCTGAAAATAATTTGCACAGTTCACAGTTTCTCGCAGATGATTAGCTTTTAAGGTACTAGACAAAAAAAAAACAACTGTTTCTTTAAAAAAATGATTAAAGGGAAATAACTCTTGAGACAATTTTAGATCAATAAACTAAATTTTAGGACTTGTGTTACTGATCATTTTTGCAACAAACAAATTTCCCCCCGAAAATTGTCATTTAACGGCAATAACTCTTATAAGGAGTTGTAAGACAATTTCGGTTTATGCAAATTGTTGGCAACGTCTTGCTGGTCATTTAGCAGTTTACAATGTCATTCTGGCTCTTATAGTTTTCAAGTTTTATAATGAAAAATCTGGAACTTTTGGCAAAAATCGTAATTTGAGTGCAATAACTCCTACAGGAAGTGATTATACAACTTTGAGATATTTACCAAAAACGTGTGTTGACCCATGGGCTCTTTGTTTAGGAAACGTGGCTATTTATGTCCGTTTAACAACACTCCTGGTAGACATTTAAACTAGGTACCCAAAGAACGATTGTGACCAAGTTGAAAAAAATGGCCAATTGGTTTCAAAAGGGACGTTTTTAAAAGCTCACATGGACCTTCGTTTCAGGTAATCTAAAACTAGAAATTGAGTACAATGAACCATTTTAAAAACTGGATATGAATCACAGTGCTTCAGAAGGGTAAGCAACTCATGCTCCATGCATGACACTTATCGTATTACTTCGGTTATAATACGGTAATTGGTCCTTTACGATGGTAGCCCTCATCAGGTAATAAGGAATGAAATTGGTTACGACAAACAGAACAAATCAATCAATGGTCATCTTTAGATCTTCATCTATATGCCAAGTATATAGGTTTAATTATGCCTTCCTACTTTATTTCTGTCACCCAGGATCTAGATAAAAGTAAGTTTTTAACATAAACATGGAATTTATAGATATTCTAAAAACATAAATGATAATATATTTGTTTTTTGTTTGTTTTTATTTGTGTATTTGGATCCATTCTTTTTATACAGTTCAATTTAGGTTGCTCCCATTTAAAGTACTTGTTCTAAAGAACAGATAAATCTGCAAATGTGAAATAAATCTTGTTTACCGCAAGTATGAAATGGATGACTATCTAAGGAAAAATAATTCAAGACTCTCTAAGGCGACATAGATGAGATCAAACTTAAAAAAAGCAAGCAAGAAAAACAACCGTACAACAAGAGCTCAAAGTCAATAGATGATTACAAATCGGGCTTAAACAAACATACAACACGAAACAAAATTAAAAACTCAAAACGGGTTAGTGACTAATCTCCAGCCAATAAAAACCATGGCTGCACTACGGTGAATAAGGAGACATTATGGAGGATTATTTATTGAGAAAGGTGACTATGAAATTAGACATAATGGAGAACTATTTAAGGGGACATAATACAGAAATTGTTAAGAAGACATAATGAAGAAGTCTATAATGAGACATAACGAAGGGCCTTCAATACAAACACAATGGAGGACTATCAAGGACGACATAATTGTGACTTATCTTATCAGACGTAATGGAGGATTATCTAAGCAGACAATGGAGGATTATCAAGGAGACTTCAGCATGGATATTGAGAAAGGTGACTATGAAATTAGACATAATGGAGAACTATTTAAGGGGACATAATACAGAAATTGTTAAGAAGACATAATGAAGAAGTCTATAATGAGACATAACGAAGGGCCTTCAATACAAACACAATGGAGGACTATCAAGGACGACATAATTGTGACTTATCTTATCAGACGTAATGGAGGATTATCTAAGCAGACAATGGAGGATTATCAAGGAGACTTCAGCATGGATATCAAAGGAGATATAATGCAAGACTATCAATCTCATCCAACTTTTCTAAAAAGTTGGGTGGGCGAATTTTTTGTGTCATTTATTATTGGTTGAAACCAACAGAAATCAAATATCATACAAATCGGACACGACAAAGTATTTGTTTAAAAAAATGGGATTTTAGACATAAACAAAACTGGGGAATCCATGAAAATAAGAATCTATGATTTTTTAAATATCTAAGGAATATCTAAGGAGACAACGGAAGCCTGTGTGAGGAGGACATAATAAAGGGCTGCCTATCTAATAAATGATACCAAATGGAGGAATTCTATATTGAGGCATACTTACGGAGGGTCATATTATTGAGACATAACGGATCACATCCTATGACGACATAAAGCGTGCGTACTATCAGTTACATTAACTGTCACCAGTAAGTTATATAATTTTATAGAATTTTTTAACGTACCATGACAACTACATTTTTCAAATTTGTGTTTTATTCCTCTTGAAATAGAGGTGATTTCCTCAATATGAGCTGTTGTTTCCTGCTTCCATGCTTGTACTTCGGTCATTTGATTTTTTGTTTCCTGTTTCCATGCTTGTACTGCAGTCATTTGATCTTTTGTTTCTTGCTTCCATGCTTGTACTTCGGTCATTTGATCTTTTGTTTCTTGCTTCCATGCTTGTACTTCGGTCATTTGATCTTTTGTTTCCTGTTTCCATGCTTGTACTACAGTCATTTGATCATTTGTTTCTTGCTTCCATGCTTGTACTTCAGTCATTTGATATTTTGTTTCCTGCTCCCATGCTTGTACTGCACTCATTTGTTTATTTAACGCCACCACATTCGAATTAATTTGTTCAAGTTGCACCTTTGTCTCTTCCTTGAAATGACTGTTGAAAAGCATAAAACAATTGCATATCACAGTAAGTGTAATTTATGACACAAGTATGCATATCTCTATTGAACATTGTGTACCACTTTTACCATGTGAATAATCATGAACATGTGTCTTGGCTTGCAACGTATTGGTATACAACCCCACTTGTTTAAATTTAGGCAACAATGACATATTTGGCACAACCATATAGAAGTTTTGAAAGTGAATAGATCTCATTATGTTGCAACTGTGTATCAATTTTTATTAAGATGTGAATGACATTCTCCATATATTTGACATTTGTTCAATGTTTTATGTTAATATTATCTACTTACATCTTATTAAGTCACAGATAAAGATACACATTACGCCTTATAAAGTGATACCTTTAAATTCTCCAAAGCTTGGCCTTTTGATATTTTAAGGCAAAATGATCATTTTTGCCATACAAACAGAAAACTCTGGTATTTTTTAGAATATGCATAACACATGGACATTTTATTTGTATGTTCCCTATTTACAGAGAAACTGTTTCAAAATATTTGCTCGTATCTTACAATGATGGGTATTAGGTCCGCAACTGCCTTTGTAACTCAAAAATAGTTTGACATTTTGTCCTGCAATTAAATACAAACCTGATGTCCAGTCTAACTTCAAATAAAATATCATGGCTAAGAACGGCCTGTTTGACATCATCACACATTGCTTTAACATTAGAACCTCCAATTCTAACAAGGGCCTGAAATAAAAAAAATAGTCCAGATATTTGTATTGGGGATCTTTATCATAGGTCCTTTAAATAATATATCAAGTAAGCTGTGTTCTGTGTTTTATCGTTTATATGTATACTTAGTTCAGTGTAGTTTCATGTACTTTAGTGTTGAGGTTTTTTGTACTGTTCGTTATTTTTCGAATGTGTTTAAAATTAATGAAGAGCATTATTTCTGATGTAATTGCACAAGGTGCTGTTTATAACTGACTAGGTTTTATAATTAAATTTATCATTAATTATTTATTCTTAATGATTTACTTTGAAGGGATTTTGATTAATTTTATCTGAACTGGGAAAATTACTAGTTCTCTTATTTGTTTACTATTTGTCATTTGCTATTCTCTATATAATCATCGATTATTGAGAAAATAAACATTGAAACCTGCATAAGACTACATTTTATTATTCCAAAATCTTATGTTTCTACATATCAATATCGGACAATAGCATTTAACTGTTCCTGTTTAATTGACAAACATACCAAGATATAATTATGCATAGCTAACAATTAACAATTAAGGGGATGTAGGACACTTTCACTGAAAATAATTTGTCAATGAATTTGTAAATTCTTTAAATTCATAATATAGCTATAAAATAAAAAATAGGGGTTTCAGAGCTTATTTTCGAGGGGTTGATCATTGAAATCATTGAAATTTTAAATTTTCTAATAGATTATACATAGAAGAGAATAAAAAAGCACTGAAATACAAGATTAAAAAATTCTGTCTAATGAAGTTTTTTGTCAATTAAACAAAACTAGTCAAAAAGTGCTAAAAATGCTATGTTTTTGTCAAAATTACCTCCCTTGTCAAAAAATTCATTTTCATTTTTTTTTGCCAATATCAAACTCATTTATGCAAAAACTTTTTATTTCAACCATTATTAAATTGAAATAATAATATACGTATAAGAATTTCATTATTATTTTATATTTCATGGAAATTAAGAGTAAATAATGAAAGAAATAATTATTAAATTTACCATACATGTTCAATATATTTTGAAAATTTCACAAAAAAATGTCGGATGGTGTCCTACATCCCCTTAATGGGATAATAGCAAATTTGAATTTGCTACCATTAAGAATTAATAGAGATTAAGAACATGCTTTGTACAATTTAAAACTTCTATGCCAGTACAAGAGAATTGCTGACCATATGCGCAGGCACAGTATAGGATTGTAACCAGAGGTTTACCTAATTTGGTATGCAATGAAGATGGTATTTCCCTAATGTATAAACTCTAACAATTTTAATTTTCTACTAGCATCGTACATTATCTCTGTTGGGACCGTTTTGAGGTCCGTTTTAAACTGGTTCAATAGATAGGAAGCTAGTTTAACATTATCCTGTTTTATGTGAAATTAATACCTTCAATTGCAGTCATTAATTTTTTATCAAATAAGCAAACAAAAAACAGATAATCATTCACATACAAAATGGCCTGTGTCCTCTGTTAAACTTAGTCTGAAATGGTAATGGTGTCCATTTTTACTGTCCTACTTGCATAAAAGATTGCAGAGAACCATCCGATAAATATTCCAAGTAACTTTTGTTTCAGTTAGTTGGTTTCAGGGAAAAAGCCTTTTTTACAATGTTTCTCATAGGATCCCGTTTTAAACTAACTCCTGCTGTGGGGCTATTTTAAATTTCCGATTGGCATAAAAACATGAATCTTATAGAAGACCATCCAACAAATACTTTTGACATTTTGTTCCGATGGTTAAACTGGTTGCAGAGAAGTAGACTTTTTAAAAACTTTTCTTTTCTGTCTTATGTTAAACTAGTTTGTAGTGGTGGTTAAAGTGATTATTTCATAAAGAATTAAATATCAAGAGAAGCGATCTATATATACTAGTAGTTCAAAATCCGCTGTCTTGTCAATGCAGAGCTCTGACGTCTCGCGCAAAAAAGCGTTGGACAGGAGAGGATTCTGGGACTAGTCGTGAACCAACATGTGAAGTTTGTCAGAGAAATTGTTTTTCAAGAAGTTTAAAAACTTATCCACAATGTATATACAAATGTAACACCATTCATATATCTGAGTAAATAGCTTTATAGACACATGAAAAAGGTTAAGCACCCCTGAATATTGATCATTTTCGTTTAATGTAAATTGTTAATTTTGATAATTTCGGTCAATATTAATTCTTTAATGTATAACAAAAAGGATGCTCGAGTTCAGGTGTGAAATTTTAATCAAAAGCCGTTTTCTGTCCACCTGAAGCTTGCTCCCTTCATCACGTCCAAATTGCACTATTTTTGTTTCCTGCAACATATCGGTATTTAAATCCCGAATTTCTAATTGTAAAATCATTTAAAGAAAGCATGGCAAGGAGCACAGAAATGGCAAATCATCGGAATGCATTCCACTGGTATGTCTTACAAGGCAATAGGACGTCGGCTTGGCTATCTTTATACAGTCGTTAGTCGTCTGGACAGAAAACACGCTGCCACATAAGGTGTTAAAGACCATGATCTGGTCGACCATCTGTGACAACTCAACCTGAAGTTAGGAGCCTTGGTACATTGGTTAGGTGAAATTCGTTTGCACCAAGACCTGCCTTAAGCAACAATGGTTACCTGATCGTAATATGTTAGCAGCTAGAACGGTAAGAAATCGTCTTAAAGCTGAAGGATTGAAGTCAAGGAGAGTCATTAAACGCCCAGTGCTTAATGATTGCCATAGCAGGGACAGATTGGCCTGATGCAGCGCAAGACAAAATTAGTTACTTAAAACCTGGCGACAAATACACTGGTCAGATGAGAGAGCCGATTTTTACTCCATGCAACTGATGGACGAACCCGTGTTTGGCGGAATCAAACACAGTTTACATGCCAAGAAACATTGTTCCAACAGTGCCTTTTGGTGGGGCTAAGTTATTGTGTGGGGCTGTATTTCACATGATTGCAAACTGGATCTGGTAACAATATATGGGAACCTTAATGGCCAAAATTACACCCGCGACGTGCTTACACCTGTAGTCTTGTGCATTTTTTAAATCCACCCGAGTCAAGATTTTTTTCAATGGATGACAACGCTAAATCTCACCGTTCCAGGGCAGTAAACGGCAGAAGCCCAGATCTCAAACTAATACAGGATCTATGGAATCATTTGGGTAAGCTATTACAAGCTCTCGAAATTCCTCCACAGAACGTGCATCATTTAGATGCACAATGACACCGGGAATGGCGACAGATAACGCAAATTAGACCTCTTACTGGCAGTATTCGACGCAGGGTTGCGACAGTCACTCAGCCAACGGTGGATATACCCAATCGATATTGACCCTTCGACTGCTAATTATCAATTTGATGTTAGTGATTGACGTTTCCAAGTGTAAATGAACAATTATGTGAATGGAGCTTTTGGTGGCAATTCTTTTTAAAGACTACATGAAAGAGCAAAGACCGTCCATATTTTGATGAAATGATATGTAAATAAAATAATGAGGTTTTTTGTTAAAATACTGTTTCATGCATATTTTTGTTTGCTTTTCAAATTAAAAACGAATGACAGTCCAATATTCGTTCAAAGGTGTTCGAATTTGTATGACTTGAAACAAATAGGGGTGCTTAACTTTTTTCCAGGTGTATATAATGAAATACCTGTTCCAAGTCATTCCATATAGTATTAAATTCAGTCGTTGGTAATCTATCTACATCAGGATGTGCTATTTTATTTCTGTAATATTTCACTCTGGCTAAGTCAGCACCATCGTGGATTTCAGTACTTGGTGGTAACACATCAAAGCCCATTGCTGGGTGAGGTATTGACGTTAAATTACGCAATAAACATATCATCAAAGTGAGGTCATAACTACTGGAAGATGTAACGCCTATAAAATAATTGACTTTAAGGTATAAAATAAGTTTTAATATGGAGTAGGCATTGCCAAAATGCGAGCACAGACAATATAGTCCTTTATTATTTATATATAATGAGCTTTCATAATTGATGTTACTTCCGAATACCCTAAAAGTACCTCTACTACATTCCAGTGATCATGTGACGTCTTTCTTTGTAATGGTGACGTCACATGAAATGTCTAATGATTGTCAGTTTTTAAAGATCGATTTAGAAAATGCAAAAATGGTATGAAATTTTTAAATATAATATTTATTTTTTATCTTAGTCATTCTTTTTAAATTAAGTTTAGCCCTTCTTTATTATCTATATTTGTATTCACTTTCGTTGCTAACGATGGATAAAGGAGAATATATTTTTAAGTACACTTAGTTACTAAAAATGAACAGAATTTTGCTACAAGAATGTTAATCATTTAACTTGAGGGAAAAATAAAGATAGTGTATGAGGTTCGACTTCAAAATTGCTTTTGTGATATCAAAGTTTCATGTAATAATAACTTTTTTAGTATTCTATTTACGTAAGTTAACAATACAGGGAGACCATTTTTATCCTGGTACTAAGTCTTTTGTTGATAGCTCTATCGACAAGCGTAGCTTTGAAAAATCGGAAACCATAATAAAAGGCTATTTTGTGTAGACAATTCCGGAGTATGCCGAATATTTGTACGATTCTATAAATAAATATTTTGTCAATAATTTAATTGAACCTCGTGAATATTAGTTTTAATTCAAGTATATTTATGATTTAATATATGACAAAAGATTGTGCACAAATTTAGAAATTGGCAATTGAAACTAGCCACAACAGCAGGGCTTAGCTTTACATAGAAACTTATGGGGAATAAGTTCAAGTGCCTTGTTTTTAGAAATCACTTTGACAACCGCGTGCAGAATGTAGAATAAATCGGCGGCGAACTGATGCTTTGCATCAAAAGTTTTCTTGTTCACTTTGTAACAGTTTTTTTACGATATCAACTTCCGGACGAAAAAAATCAATGTCAGCATTAAGCAGATTTTGATCACGTGATTTCATTTTGACCACGTGACACGTAATTGCCGTAGAGCTCACCGCTCTTCGCGGACAGCTTCACTGCCCGCTGCGAGCTGTGCTCGCTATAATAATCTTGTTTATGCATCTATTCACTTTCAAACCGCATGTACTTGCAGGTAAGACCCTACTTGGTACCCCCAATGACCCCCCCCCATACCTATGTTACACAAGTTTTGAAAAACCTCACCTCGTGTGGTCGTAATTGGGACATACACACATATGCCACTGAAAATAAGCCCAGCTGTTTCTGTTGAGATGACATATATTACAAAACTCTTATTTCAGTGAAATATGTGTTATTTGTTACAAGTACGGCCAGTAGAAGAACTTAATGTAACATGTATTGGGGTAGGGGCTCATTTGGGTATCAAGTAGACTCCTTTATCCATGTAAGACTGACAATTATTTTTACCGAAAGCATGTTGCATTACCCACAGATTTCAAAGTCAATAATCATTTGTCCAAGTGAATACAGTAGGTTATTGACCTTCTAATGAATTCAAAATTTTCTTCTGAAATAAATATACTTCATAGAATAAATTTATGTTATTTTAAACTGACAAAAGAAAGGTCACTACAAAAAGAAATCGCAATGTTTTTAATAAGTATCACGTATAAAAAAGTATCAGTGGCCAACATGTCACAATTGTGATGTTTCTATCGGCTTGCATTTTTTATTGCGATACTTGATAAAAGCATTGCGATGGAAAGAACTTTAATCATAGTGAAAAAGTATCGGCTTATTTTTTTCATCTACCTGACGGATCGTGTCACAATTTTGATGTTTCTATCGGCTTGCTTTTTTATATCGCGATACTTGTTAAAAGCATCGCGGTACTTGTTAAAAGCATCGCTATACTTGTTAAAAGCATCGCAATACTTGTTAAAAGCATCGCGATGCTTTTCAAAGATATCGCGATTCTTTTAACAAGTATCGCGATAGAAAAAAGCAAGCCGATAAAGACATTACAATTGTGACAAGATCGGTCAGGTAGATGAAAAAAGCAAGCCGATGCTTTTTAAAAGTAAGCCGATACCTTTTACACACTGCATAAAGTTTTTTCCATCGCGATGCTTTTAAAAAGTAGCGCGATAGAAAATTGCAATCCGATAGAAACATCACAATTTTGACACGATCAGTCAGCAAATTGAAAAAAGCAAGCATATACTTTTAAGTAGATACTTTTTACACTATGCATAAAGTTTTTTCCATCGCGATGCTTTTAACATGTATCGCGTTGCTTTTAAGCCGATAGAAACATCACAATTGTGATATGATAAAGTACTGATATATCTCACCTGTTGTAGGAAATAAAAGAGCCATTTGGGTTGTTGTCAGTCGTTTCTTTGTTTGTAGCGCTTTTAAACTGGGCTCCTCTTTTTTCAGTATTGTTGTCAAACTAACTGGGGGGAAGTACTTGTCAAAGTTGTCCCGGACAGCTTTTGGTGCTAAACCACTCACAAGTTTAAATATTCTGATGAAATTTTCCTCCTCTTCTGACATTTTCTAAAAATCTGTTACAAAATAAAAACATAATCCATTGCTGACATTTAAGAAAAGTATACGGAAGTAAATGCCAGAACCGGTGTAATATCCGATTTATTATTGTTCTACATGATAAATTTTGCTTTCCTTTTAATGTTAGAAAATATCAACGCTTAATTTCAAATCAAACCGATTTATACGGACTAAAGTTAGTTTGAGACTTTGATTGGAACTGAAGAAGAATGTCAAATAAATTGTTTACCTTACAAGTGAGTAGAATTTATGGTACGGTCTCTAATAATCAATACAAGTAAAGTTAGATATGGTCAAGTTTAACTGATTCGCCGCCAAGACTACCACCTTTTGATTACATATGTAATAGCAAGGAAATAGAACTTGCGTATTTAAAATTTTTCTTAAGTTTTTAATTACGCGCCATTTGTTTATTTCCGAGATACATCTAAGTACCGGCACTGTAAGAAAAAGTAGAGTACAACGGCCCACAATTAAAAAATCGTAATCGTTTGATAAACAAACACTTAATTTTGTTTGAAACTTGAAGTTCTTCAACATATATTATTTTCTTTGATACAATGCAGTTGAAAGAATAACGTAAAGTAGTCATTACTGACCTCGTGATAATTTCTGAAAATGGGTGACCCGTCAAGCAGTTAGGTTTCAGCACGGCAAGTGAAAATATGCTGAACAGTAGGATTTTTTCTTGGCTTTAATTTAATTTTATTATATTTATATTCTTTTTACAGCTTTGATGGGACAAACATGGTATGTTTATAACAAACTGTTAGGAACAGTATGATATATACAATAATAAAATATCATAAAAAATACCAAGGTTAATAGAATTAACTACGCCAGACTCGCGTTCGTCTTATCAAGAGTCCTCGGTTGCGCTCAAACCCAAACAATATTTAAATCAAAATGTTTAAGTTGTAGAGCTTTTATCACTAAAATTCCAAAACGTTATACCATATCCGGCTAACGCCATACACCATGAAAATAGAAAAAAACTGGAATTAAAATAATTTGCGAAATTTCAGGGCATTAAACTTAGACATCACTGAAATAATCAATACTCCTTATTGTCAGCACCGAAGTGTGCCTACTTTGCTGATACCTTGGGGACTAACAGTTCACAGCTGAGGTTGCAGATAAAACGTCATCAAAGATACCAAAATAGATAAAATTAACTCTATGTATGATGTTTATGTCTACATCTAAGCAATTATTTTTAGTTTATTTATATTATTTATTTGTTAATACATTGTATGGCTACAGATAGATAGAAAAATAGTTTCTACATCTGGTGCTGTTTTTTCACGATTAATGGTGAAGGTATGTGCAGTTTAATGTTATTGGTTACCATGAATAATATGCAAAAAATGAATATGAGTGTGTTATTGTTTAAATATGCATGAGTAATAAACATAGAAAGCATGTTTTTCTTTTCGTTTTTTTAAATATGTTTTTGGTTGCTCTGTCTAATATTAAAACAAACGACACAAACAGAGCTGGACGAAAATAACAGGTGAAACCTTTACGCACCAACTGAACTGAAGTGAGCAGCATTCATAACAACGGCCGTTGATGCTAATTCATCAAACTCTATTTCTTAACTTCATCAGAACAACTATAGTAAACTTTACCGTGTCTGTCCAACGGGATTTTGCCTGACAAAATTGAAAACTGCTACCGCGTTTGGTCGAGTTTATGGTCCTTTTGTAAATCTCACATTACATTTTTTGAAATCAACAATTCTTTTCCACAGCTAAACGGCGTTGTGAAATGCGGCTGAATTTTCATTTGGATAGATCGAATTTCCATAGGAAGTCAGCCATTTTTGTTTCTAAAGGGGTCTAATGTTGTTTACAAACGTTCGTCTGCTTTCGTAACGTACAATGGTATTCGGACAAAACGCGAGACTTTTCCCGCCTCAACTGCAGACGACAGTACCCGAAGGATTTCGAATAGACAACAATGGAATTTTCCTAACGTACACTTCCGTTTAAAACAAGGTCGAAATTTAGTATGGAAAATCGCTGTATCAAAGTTAAAATTCAGTCGCTTTGACGCCGATTAACTGTGGAAAATAATTGTTGATTTCAAAAAGTGTAATCTGAGATTTACAAAAGGATCATAAACTCGACCAAACGCGGTAGCTGTTTTCCATTTTGTCAGGCGAACACCCATCGGAAAAACACAGTAAAATTTACTATAGTGGGTTTATCTATTGATTGATTGGATGTTTGCTTTACGTCCAGCGAGCAGTATTTCAGCTATATTCAGGGCGGGAACAAGTTGACAAACAATACATCAATTATAAAAGGGGTGGGATGGGACACAGGGAACACAATTTGACTGCCACTGGAAAGTACGGAGTATTGAGTAGTGTCGGAGAATTTAGCCTTTTGTAGCGGCTACAATGAGCCTACTCTTTTTCGAAATCATACCTTAATGTAGCCAATAAAAAGCTCGCTCTCATTCACGACTTGGTTAGAGGATATCCCGATGTCGATTGAAAATAAACCAAACGGATGTGTTGCGTAGACCATGTGAAAATCAGTGTATTTTGTACAGTAGTGTTAATAGTTTGTTATTACCGCGTTATTAATAGTTGCGTTACGTTTTCTTCACACTCAAGAATGAGTAAGAATGCCTACTGCCAAACACTTGCTTTTTTCGAGCAATTTCATTAGTTGATATTTTGAAGGATTGACGTCAAACGAAAATCTTTCAGCCCGTGAATTTCCTAGCTAAGCTTGTCAGGGTTTCGGGAACACACGTGGACGCAGAAAGCCTGACTTGTGAGCATGAAAGAGCGTGGCACTCTCCAAACAGGTTACCCACTATGGTCCGCGGCTCGGCTTAAGTATTATGACCTGACACCCCCCAACGAGAGGGTCAACTTTTCCGCCACCGGGGGACGCTAGGCTGCTCTGTGGGTTGAGCACTGGGAACTGTCCCAGTATGGTCCCAGGGTTTATGTTTTTAGAGTATAATAATAGGGGAGGGTCTGGATCCCTTTTACTGGTTCAAACCTGCCACATAATGTTCAGTGTTTGTTTCAAATCAAATAGTTAATTCCTTCTTGTTTTCGGAGTTACTGTCCTGATTAAATACAAGGATCAGATAATAGACATGTTACTTTACATGTACATGTAGGCTGTATGGAAGTCTATGGACTTATCATTTTTGTATAACAGGACACCTTATACAATGTATAAGTCACCGACGCAGACAATAGTCAATATTTATTGTTGTTAATATATTCACACATTTCTGTACATGGGATATTTTTCATAATTTTTTTTAAAATGCTTGCTGTTTTAGGAAGGTACTGAATAATACGCCGTAGATATTAGAATCCTTATGTTACATGGGCATTTGATGTTTGTTTGTTTGAATGCGGTTAAGCGCCACGTTTAGCTATTTTTCCAGCTTTATCGTGGCATTGTTTATATGGGCGCAATACCCAATGAAAACCCCAAACCTTCTTCAGGAAAACTGGCAATTCTGTCTGCAGTGAGACTAGAAACCATAACCTCAGTGTTTAACAGGCACGTGATTAATAGTAGATTAGCCACTCAGCAACTGACGACCCGCCCCCCACCCCCCCAACCGTAATGTAGTGTACAAACAAAATATGAAAGATTGCAAAACGATTACAAAAGCAACAATAGTAAAAGCAATCATATGTTTAAACAAATTAAAATAAATGCACATGGAGGGTCATGTAGGAACAGATAATTTAGACTTTCGTAAAGCAATCATCATAATGACTTACTAGTACTTTTATGAGAAATTTACAAAAGGTTTTTTTCATGCATAGAGCCTTTTTCTCTTTAAACATGTTACCCATTAAGGTCCATGGTTGTATAGCCTTTAACACTGTGTAATGAATAAGCCAATTAATGTTTTCCATCTGCAGATTTTTATTTATCTTAAGATTATAGTGGAGTTAATATATTCTATTTTTATACACCGAATTCATACATTACGGGTGTGAAGTTAGCAGTGGGTTCGATATTCGATATTCGACATTCGAATATCGAACTCGCTGCTAGCAGTGGGTTCGACATTCGATATTAATAAATACACATTATCAAATTCAAGATAAAAAGATGTATAATATTTGTTATACATACTACCTAGGGAATTTTATACATCTGGAAAGGTTTGGTATGTAAAGGAGCCCAACAGCGTCAAATTTGAATCTCGAACTGGTAAATAATCAGTTACATGTAAATATGCACGTGCATGCCGAGAAATAAGCTTTTTACTCAAAGCTGTCCTGCTGTAGTCATTAGTGTTACTAAATCTCCATTTTGTTTCATGTGTGGCGACATAACTCAGTTATGTTGATTCCTATAAATATCTTTGCGTATGGTTCAACGAACATGTAACATGGGATAAAGCGATTACAGAACTGTCAAAATCAGCTAGTCGTGCGTTAGGATATCTGACTACGAAATTTTACAGTTGTGGTGGTATGAACTATCATGTCTTTACTTAACTCTATGAAAGTCTTGTGCAACCTATTTTACTATATGGTGCGTCTATATGGGGACTATCCGAGCATAGACTGATTAACAAAGTACAAAACAGAGCATCAAATCTATTTCTTGGTCTACCGTAAAACACTAGTAACATGGCAGCACACGGTAAACTAGGATGGATGTCTTGCATTTATAAACAGAGACTTGAAGTGATACGATATTATTATAAGCTGACTTCTATCGATGATACTCGTCTTCTATACAAGATTAATGTTTGGTCTAAACGGAAACTTCGATCTTGGGACGCTTTGGTTGTCAAAATGTTAAATGACTATTCTCTCGAACTTGTGTTGTCAAGTGGACTTAGCAAAGAGATCATAATGAACAATGTTAAATCTAAATTACGTATGCTTGACGAACAATCTTGGTTCACCAAACTTTGGAATGATAGTAACAACATAAATGGAAATATATAATAATCCTCCTACGCCCTTATATCAAAGAACTTGTCCGCTCTGTCGTACTGAAATAGAGGATGAAATCCATTTTTTGATAAACTGTGATGTATATAGTGACCTTAGATCAACTTTGATCGAGCAAGCTGTGATTATTGAACCTACATTTGCTTTTATGTCATATATTCAGAAATTTACTTTTCTTTTACAAAAGTGTGAAATGCAGTATAGCCTTGGTATTTTAATATTCAATATGTTAAAGAGACGTCGTGCTTTATTAGTCAGATGAATTTTTTTTTTAATATATTTTTTTATTATTTATTTTTATGGTTTTTGTGTAAACCTTTTTTCCTATAATTTTATTATTTTTATTATATATATTCTTCGAATTTCTTTTCATTATTGCGATTCAATTGTACTTTTCTCTATTTTATGTAATGTGTCTTATATAAGTTTATTGTTTTAATGTGTGAGTTGTACATGTATATATTCAATTTTGTAATATCTATTTATAATCTGATATGTGACACTATAATAAATAAATAAATAAATAAATACATAAATAAAAAATAAATAAACTAAATAAGCATAAGGCTTATCTGTAGCAAACTATATGTGTTCGTTACGCCACGGAGGCAATAAATTTTCTGTCTTTTACCCCGTTGTAATTTTTTATGAGTTAATTTTGAAAGTTAAAGAACGGTCATGTCCGAACACATTTAGCACAAGGTATCGTGCTTTATACAATAGTGACTTACATATACGAAAACTTGGTAAACGGTCTGTTATTTCTCGCCAGTGATTGTATATCCACTTTTCATTTTTTTTATAGAAAACTGGCTATAAACGGAAAAAGAACACACCCCCACCGAGAATGTCAACTAGCATATACTTTGAGCTTACCTCCCTTTCCATTGATGTCTTTCTTTTTTCTTTTTTTCTGTTTTAACGGTATATTTTGTATTTCAGTGTGTTTTCTAAACTGCCAGGACTGCTAAATTTTGATTTTATTAAAAACAAGAATAATTGTTGACATGATGTCACGTGACTTACCTTTATATTACCGCGGAGGTTTATATTTGCTTTCCTATAAGAGAGACCGTCGTCGGTTATGGGCGTATATTGATTGAAGCACGATCGTGAATAATAATAAATGTTAATTAAAGGGCGACGCGGATGACTGTAGTCGGAGCATTTTGAAGATTATTTGACAAAGTTGCAAGAATTTCTCAACAATAACAAAATTACGGAATCGTTGTTAGTTTTGTATCGTATTTAGTGGAAATGCACTGTGGAATGTTAGTTTTTTCTTTAGTCCCAGTCAATACGAACCTCGGGACCACCCCTTCATCCACTTTCAATCTTCATGAAACTTGGCAAAACAATTGGCATTATATAGCTTTAGATGCTGTCAAAAAGAATTTAAGGCATCTGCACGGTTTCTGTATGTAAGGGAGCCCAACAGCATCAATTTGAATATCGAAATGGTAAAAAATCGCTTAAGTGCGAATATGCGAACCTCGGGACCACCTCTTCATCCTCTTTCAATCTTCATGAAACTTGGCAAAACAGTTGGCATTATATAGCTTTAGATGCTGTCAAAAGGAATTTAAGGCATCTGGACGGGTTCGGTATGTAAGGGAGCCCAACAGCATCAAATTTGAATATCGAAATGGCAAAAAATCGCTTAAGTGAAATTTTTTGGTGAAAGATTTGGTGAAATATAAATAATCTTCTATATACTGTGTTTGCACTTTTTATCATTCTAATATAACAAATTTTTATATAAATATATAATTCTGGATTTTTCTTATGGGTCGTATTCTAATGAAAATCTACTTCGTATATCTCAATTTGACGAAATTCTTGCTTTTTAAGCAATTTGTGCACACTTCTCATTAAAATTATATACGAGCACAGCTATCGACAAACTTGAAATTAATCATACAAAGAAGAAACACAGCTATATCTTTCTACTGTGAAAAACTGAAAGATGTCCAGGCATGTGTACATGTTCTTTACAGCAATTTTGAGGGCCCATGAAGTGTATAAATGTACTAGTAAGTATATCCTCTGTATTTAAACAAAGCTAACAGTGGCTAATAATAATAATACTATAAAACTAATAAGACAACAAAGAAAAAAGTAGGACTCCATTGTTTTACCACCTTGTAAAAACACCCCAACAATGATAAGACCATATGCTTATAAAATTTAATGCACCATTTTTTCATAATACATGTACTAGTATGTTAACATAAATGTCTCTATATCAAATAATTTGTTTTCTTAGGTTTTACACATCACTTTACCAAATTTTATCATAGTACTAGTAATACAAATTTAACAGATATTTTTGGAATCTATGGATACATGTATATAGATATACATGCATACAGACACGGATAAAAATTAATACCTTATGACATGTTGTTAGAGATGGCAAAAACAGATGTTTTGTATCATCTACATGTAGTTCTGGGGCCATTGACAAAACAAAAGCTGCTGTGGACTTTGGTCCTATTGTTGGAAACTGCTTTATGTTCTCTTATATGAGGTGATTAAAACTGTTTTCTCATTAACATTTGACATCTCATAACAAAGAAGGGATATGGTTATAAACTCTTAACAGTACTTTCCATCTTTTTGTCTCCTATTCCCAAGCATATTTATGATATAATGCATTGTCTCACTGGTGAACTTAATTGGATAAAAATAGGTACATTTACTGGTACTGGCTTGCCTAAAATGTGGGAAAGTCTTTTCTTGCCCACCATATTAATTTTCCAAAAAAAGTTTGTGTACTTTCCTCAACTTATTTGTTAATGTAAACATCAAGCTTAGGTATAACATACTAAGCAAATGCCTTCGTAACATGCTGGGGCCTCGGTGGATAATAGCTAGTGGTTAAGGTAGTAAGTCAATTACTATTGACACTATTGCCTGTTAACACAAGGTTGTGGGTTCGAATCCCACTGCAGGCCGGGTGTAATCGACTCCAATATAAGGGTCGGGCGTTTTAACAGGGTAATCTAGCTTCCTCCCCCATTAAAAACTGGACATCATTATATTTGCTGAAAGTTACATTAAAACACCATTCAAACATTCCAAACATGATAAAGATTATTATTATTATTAGAAATTTAAGTCAATAACTTTAATGAGAAATAATATCAATCTCTCCATATATCTTGTAAAAACAACTACTGAACAGTTTGTTAAATTTAATGAAACTTGGTACAGTGTCTACATGGTATGTAAATGTGCATAGAGGTAAATCATTACAAAGTGTTATGCACTTATCTCTGCTTTTGTAAGTCTGGATGTTTTGGTATTTGGTATGGTGATTTGTTATAATTTTCTCCTCGCTTAAATTAAACACACATAAGCTTAAAGTTATAATATAAAGTTACTATTTTGAGAATCACTAAATAAGTCTATGTATTTGACATTTGCAGATACATTGTAAATAACTTTGAAGAAATATGTGCAAGAAAACAACTTAGAAAAAAGATCTGCAAAATGGGTAGCCAAAGAAGACTTCCTAGTAGATATTCAAATCCCTCAACTAAATGAAGACCACTTATAGTTTTGATTGATTGATTTGATTGATTAATGGTGTTTAACGCCCGAGCAGCATTATTTCAGCCATATTCAGGCAATGAACATGAAATGGATGATAAAATGAACATGAAATGATGATGAATGAAAATGGATGGGACACAACTAGGGGAAAAAATAGGGGTGACGGATTTTAGATTGCCACTGGCAAATGGGAGGATGGATAGGGTCGGGCAATTCAGCCTCCTGTAGCGGGATCGAAATCCCTACAAATAGCGAATACTACAGCAGCGTTCTTTAACGTGCGAGGAACGTGGCATTTTTCCCAAAACGGTGCACTAATATGGTTTGCGGTCAGGTTTTCCGTATTATGGCCTGACAACCCCAGCTTGCCAGGGGTACCCCATTCAACCACCTGGGGAACACATCCCACTCGGTCTTTAGGCAAACCGACCTGACACGCCGGTCAGGGTACTGGGCGCTATTTAGTCGCCTTTTACGACAAGCTAGCGCGACTGCGGTCTATTCTTTTGGCCACCCGGATCCCGCACGGGACCTTATAATTTTGACACTTGGAGTTTATCAACTGAAAATTCAAGAATATGTAGATGGCGATTCTACAGTCTTTCTTCACAAGGATAAAAAGAATTTGTTGTGTTTCAAGATTCAGTGCAGACATGTTTTTTTTTCAAGGAAATACTTTATATGGATCAAATATTCAGATAGAAATGTCCGACTTGCAGGATCTTGTTTAGTAGGTATGTGCTCATGTGGCTGCCATAATTTGGTATTTATGTGGTGTATGGGAAATAAGGCAATCTAATCTTGATTTAATGTTTTTATGTCAGATGCCAATGACCTTCCTCTGACTATTGACTATTGATTCTTCTGAATTAGCAACAAAAAGTTTTAAGTTTTGCTAAAGTGATAGAAGAGTAAACATTGTGTTATGTCCTACCATATTGCTCACAGTTAATCTTGATTTGTTTACAACCAATGTTAACCCTCAATTATCTATGAAGTATTGTAAATGGCTTTTACAATCTAAGTGTGCATTAATATGTAAACTTTATCTCAGAAATAAAAGTTCTAAGCCATGTTTTGCAATCATATGCAAATGTTTTAAAGTTTAATACCTTTATTCCAGAAATCTTTGAATTCTGATTTACAAAATCCCTTTTTATAAAACCCCAAAAAAATCATTGGCATTAAGATGCTTATTTATCTGAAACTTTATCTAAATAAAACTTATATGCCATCATATGTTTTAAAGTTTTATTTATTGTTTTTAGAAATCCATGAATTTTTCTTAAAAAAAAGACATTTTCAACCCACAAAAATCCATTATGCCTTGAAATTGGCTTTAAAGAATAAAACCTATTTTTTGCAATCATATATTATTGTTTTAATATTTTATTGATTGTTTCCAGAAATCCATGATTTATGTTTTAAAAATAATCCCTTTTTATGTTTTAAACCCTAAAAAATCTTAAATGTGTTGTATTTGGCTTTTAAAACCTATTAATATGAAAACTTACCTAAAATAAAAACCTACTAGTGTATGCCATTTCTTGCAATCATACATACAATATTACTGTTTGGAAGTTTTATTAATTTTTTTTCCAGAAATCCGTGAATTTTGGTAACAAATAAATTTTTAACCACCAAAACTCTCTAATGAGTTATAATTGGCTTTAAAATGTTTATTAATATGAAAACTATACTTTAAATAAACCCTATATGCCATTTATTGCAATCATACATTACTGTTTAAAAGTTTTATTGATTTTTTTTCCAGAAATCCATGAATTTTGATTAAAAAAAACCCACTTTCTACCAAAAAAAATTAGTAAAGTGTTGTAATTGTATTTAAAATATATTCCTGGCATGAAAACTTTACTTGAAATAAAAGTTATTTGCTATTTTTTGCTTTCATATATTGTTGTTTTTAAATTTGATTTTTTCCCATAATTTGTGATTTTTCATCAGATTTAGCGGATTTGCCCCAAAAATAACACAAATTGAGACAAATCGCAAAAATTCTTTATTTTAATCATAATTCAACCATATTCTACCAGAATATTACAAAAAAAGTTATTTTCAAGATGGGGCCAAAAATGGCCCTTAGTGAATCTAGTCATTTGATGATGTTGGGCTCCCTTACATACCAAACCGTCCAGATGCCTTAAATTCCTTTTGACAGCATCTAAAGCTATATAATGCTAACTGTTTTGCCAAGTTTCATGAAGATTGAAAGAGGATGAAGGGGTGGTCCCGAGGTTCGCATATTCGCACTTGGGCGATTTTTTACCATTTCGATATTCAAATTTGATGCTGTTGGGCTCCCTTACATACCGAACCCGTCCATATGCCTTAAATTCCTTTTGACAGCATCTAAAGCTATATAATGCCAACTGTTTTTTCAAGTTTCATGAAGATTGAAAGAGGATGAAGGGATAGTCCCGAGGTTCGCATATTCGCACTTAAGCGATTTTTTACCATTTCGATATTCAAATTTGATGTTGATGGGCTCCCTTACATACCGAACCCGTCCCGATGCCTTACATTCCTTTTGACGGCATCTAAAGCTATATAATGCAAAATGTTTTGCCACGTTTCATGAAGATTGAAGGACGAGGAAGGGGTGGTCCTGAGGTTCGCATATTTGCACTTAAGTGATTTTTTTACCATTTCGATATTCAAATTTGATGCTGTTGGGCTACCTTACATACCGAACCCGTTCAGATGCCTTAAAGTCCTTTGACAGCATCTAAAGCTATATATATAATGCTAACTGTTGTGCCAAGTTTCATGAAGACTGAAAGTGGATGAAGATGTGGTCCCGAGGTTTGCATATTCGCACTTAAGCGATTTTTTTACCATTTCGATATTCAAATTTGATGCTGTTGGGCTCCCTTACATACCGAACCCGTTCAGATGCCTTAAAGTCCTTTTACAGCATCTAAAGCTATATAATGCTAACTGTTTTGTCAAGTTTCATGAAGATTTAAAAAGGATGAAGGGGTAGTCCCGGGGTTCGCATATTTGCACTTAAGTGATTTTTTACCATTTCGTTATTCAAATTTGATGCTATTGGGCTCCCTTACATACCGAACACGTCCAGATGCCTTAAATTCCTTTTGACAGCATCTAAAGCTAAATAATGCCAACTGTTGTGCCAAGTTTCATGAAGATTGAAAGAGGATGAAAGGGTGGTCACGAGGTTCGTATTGACTGGGACTAAAGAAAAAACTACCATTCCACAGTGCATTTATTTCCACTAAAGACGATACAAAACTAACAACAATTTCCGACGTAATTTTGTTGTTGTTGAGAAATTCTTTAAACGTTGTGAAATAATCTTTAACATGCTACGACTGCAGTGATCCGCGTCGCCCTTTAATTAACATTTATTATTATTAACGATCGTGCTTCAAGCAATAAACGCCCATAACCGACGACGGTATCCCTAGGAAAGAAAATATAAACCTCCGCGGTAATATAAAGGTAAGTCACATGACATCATATCAACAATTATTCTGGTTTTTAATAAAATCAAAATTTAGCAGTCCTGGCACTTTAGAAAACACACTAAAATACAAAATATACCGTTAAAACAGAAAATCAGAAAGATATCAATGGAAAGGGAGGTAAGCTCAAAGTATATGCTAGCTGACATTCTCGGTGGGGTAGTGTTCTTTTTTGTTTAAAGCCAGTTTTCTATAAAAATGAAAAGTGGATATACAATAAATGGCGGGAAATAACAGTCCGAAAACCAAGTTTTCGTATTTGTAAGTCAGTATCGTAAACCTTGTGCTAAATGTGTTCTTAAAGGACCTTTCTTTAACTTTCAAAATTTACTCATAAAAAAATACAACGGGGTAAAAGACAGAAAATTTATTGCCTCCGTGACGTAACGAACACATATAGTTTGCTACAGATAAGCCGTATACATATCAAGTGACACTGCTGACCACAGCAGAATAGCTTTGAATCTCGGCATGCACGTGCATATTCACATGCACGTAACTGATTATTTACCAGTTCGATATTCAAATTTGACGCTGTTGGGCTCCCTTACATACCAAAACCTTTCCAGATGTATAAAATTCCCCTAGATAGTATGTATAGCAATATTATACATCTTTTTATCTTGTATTTGATAATGTGTATTTATTAATATCGAATATCTAACCCACTGCTAGCAGCAAGTTCGATATTAGAATGTCGAATATCGAACCCACTGCTAGCAGCGAGTTCGATATTCGAATATCGAACCCACTGCTAACTTCACACCCGTAGTAATTTGGGGCCTAGATGGCCAGCGCTTAAGGTATTCGTTTACTGTTGATTACGTGGTCTGTCAACATCGAGTCTCACTGCATACAGGGTGAGCTCGACTCTAATCTCAACTGACAAGGATTGACAGTTTCCTACCAGGTTTTCTCATGGTACTCCGTCATCCTTCTTCATACAACAACACGCACCATGATATATCTGAAACATTTCGTTATTCAAATTTGATGCTATTGGGCTCCCTTACATACCGAACACGTCCAGATGCCTTAAATTCCTTTTGACAGCATCTAAAGCTGCTGTGGTGGCCGAGTGGTCAAGGTAGTTTGTCTACTATTGATCACGTGGTCTGTCAACACTGAGATTGCGGGTTCGATTCTCTCTGCAGGCAGGGTGTACTCGAATCCAATCTTAATTGACAAGGATTGCCAGTTTTCCTACCGCAGGTCGGGGGTTTTCTCCGGGTACTCCGGCTTCCTCCCCCAATAAAAACTGGACGCCATGATATAGCTGAAAAATTGCTGAAAGTGGTGTTAAACACCATAAAACAAACAAACAAACATTAATGAATGTGGCGTTAAACAACATTCAAACAAACAAACATACATGTTTGTAATTAATCGGGTAACATTAACTACGTTTATTTTTACACCCAAACAAATATTTATTAAAAACATGTAAATGAAAGCAGCAATAAAAGCTTTAATTATCTATGTCGGTACTGTCTTGTTACAGATTTTATAGTTTTACTCGTCGAAAAAGATTTATAAATTCCTGATTGTAAATTTGTCGATATCTAGTAAAGTTGTTTTATCCGCGTTAAAAAGCATTTAGCTGCGATTAACATGTAAGACCTGCAGATGCAAAATATGCTTATCGGGAAGTGCAATGAGAAAATACTTATTTAAATTGCATAAGAAATCATTAACCTTTTCATTACATTTTTTTGACCTCGTGATTGTGATTTCCAAATTTGTATTGTTTTTCACATAATTCAAAAGATAACTAATATTAGTGTAAGAAATTCAACAACAATCAGGCATGCACAAAGTGAGGATCCATGTCAATTGTTGGTCTGTTTGAAGGTATGATGGGGTTGAATTAATTTACAGGTAAGTGGCCCTTGCGTCAAAAAGCAAAACATCTATTTCTGTCCAAATCAATAGGTGTGGCAGGAATGAGAGGAACATTTCTTCATAGCCTTTCACGTGCTAATACGACATCTACATAACTGTTAAAACTATGAAGCTTTCGGGGTTGCAATAATTCTTTTAAAAAAAGTTATTTTGTGTTTCTATTTTATTTACTAAACCTACGGGTGCCAAGGATTTGATCGGGTTTGGAAAATGCTTATCCTAAAACGTGTGGGGAAAATATTCCTTCAATGTCAAATTTGAAACAAGCAACACATTATTACCCGCAATTAGCTTAATATATTATTACCTGGTAGAGTGCTGCAAATTACACTTGTTTGATTTATCTTTTTTTTTAATGACGGTAAGAACAAAATACCGAACACCAATGAAACTGTCAAAAAGACCGACAAACTTTATAAAAAACAACTAAAAATACAGTAAATACAGCAATGACCCGGACTTTGGTACAGACAATTCAAAAGAAATGGTGGGTTAAACAGTGAGTTGGTTTGTTGATGAAAATAGATGGGTATCATATACAGCTAGTCAGTCATAGGTGTATATAGTAGTAATGATTGAAGCACAAACAGTTTGTGCTGATTTCAAAAATTGGGAAAACTATCTGCATTCATATTATCAAAGGAGAATATTTTCCAAGGAAATGTAAACCTTATTAAAAGCGCGAACGAGGCGTTTTTTCTAGTAACCTTGGTTAATAATTTTATCCCGAAGAAATTGGTGGCGTTTTCAAAAGTTAGTATACTCAATGCAAGCTCTAGTAAACATGATCAATTGAGAAATATAGACACCATATGCAGGAGAAGCTGGAATATTGCTGTACAAGTGAGAAAAAAATCATTATTTAGAAATTAAAATGTCTCGTTTGTCGTACATTCATGTGCTAAAATGACCGTTGATGTCATATATTACATTGTAAATCTATAAAAATGATGTAGATGAAGCCGTTTCTGTCGTTTCTTCAATTAAAACATAACACCAGAAGCGTCTCAGTGAGACATTGTTCATTATTTAATTGTTTGCAATTTATAACTGTCAAAATATTAAAGTCAGTTCTCGCTAATTTATATAGGTACACGTATGTTCGGTGATCCGGCAATACAATTATTTTATCTAATCTACAGGTGTTTAATGGATCAGTCTCCAGTGAACAGGGTGAGCAGGTAAGAAACAGTTGAATATTAATTTTTATAGGGCACCAAAGGGAAAGACATCTACGTAAAAATTTATTAGCGATTATTCATTTACATTTTCTGTTTAAATTAATAGAGTTTTAAAATAATTTATTCAACAAGCGTTAGCTAAGTCTGTATCTATCTTTTATGACCCCTTTTAGTACAATAAATAAATAAATATTTTATTAGAGTGTCACATATTCGATCAAACATATTTGTAAAATTACAATAACAATATAATTAAAAAGATCAAATATCTATCCGTATGAAGACTTATGAGACACTTATGTACAGACTTCACTAAAACCATAAAAATTAAAATATATACTATAATTGATAACGACTTCACTGTAAAAAGTGCCTACTACTTAAATTAAAAACAATTATCTATTAAAACATACATTTTCGCCATATTAAAAAATGTTTTAAAAAGTTAAATATGCAATACATGTACAAAATGTGTTATATTTAAATTTCGAAAACCATTAAAATAAATGCGTTTTGAGCCAATACATGGGATTAATATTTTCAAATCTTCTTTTTTGAATGGTATAAAATATAACTTTGTCTTAAATAAACAATTTTCGCCTTTGGAATGAATTAAAAATAAGATATGAAAGTGAAGGTTGCATTGGCTATGTAAACCCCCGCCCCCACATAGGTGTTAATTAACTGCTTATCATTATTGACGCCTAGGGCACGATATATTTGTATTCACTTTTGTTGCTAACGATGGATAAAAGGTAAAATATTTTGAAGTATAGTTAGTTACCATAAATGTACAGAATTTTGCTTCGAGAATTTCAATCATTTAAGTTGAGTGAAAAATCTAGATCAAGATTGCAAAAATGCTTGAGTGATATCAAAGTTTCATGTAATAATAAATTTTGTTGGTATTCTTTTTACGGAAGTTTATAATACAGAAAGACAATTTTTATCCTGGTAGCTCTATCGACGAGCGTAGCTTTGAAAAATATGAAACAAGAAAAAAGCTTTTTGGTGTATTCAATTCCGGAGTTTGCCGACAATTGTTAGATTCAATAAATAAATGTTATGCCAATAATTAATTCAAATATATTTATAATTCACTATATGACAAAAGATTACATGTGCGCAAATTTAGAAATCGCCGATTCAAACTTGCCACAACCTTAGGACTTAGCTTTAAATAGAACTTTATGGGGAAAAAGTTCAAATGCCTTCTTTTTGAAATTTCAATTCTTTCTAACCGAATGTTCATTAGATAGTCCTTAGAAAGTGTGTTTTATTTCGATTGAAAATCCGAGAGGCCTGCTACGCAAGCTTTTGTGTTGAATACAAGCAAGCTGTGATTATTTATGCTTATCTGGTCCTCTACACGCACACTTTTTTTAATCCAATCTAATATTGAGGTTATCTTCTTTTATAATTGCCATATTGTCGAGATTATCTGTTTGCATAAAAACACATATTCAAGGTTCGAAACGTTTGATTTTATTTTAATACATCTTTTAAGCCACGCATTAAAAGTACAGCTACTAACACTATTGGGTCTACAGTACATGCTGTTTCAATGCTGTTCATGTATGACTTAAACAAAATATTGACTTATCTCATTAATCGGTCATCCATTTACATCGCTTTTATCACATGACGTAAATACTTAATGACGTCACTTTGGGTTTTCTAGCTTTCAAAAATAGTCTAATGTTGATTCAGTGAATATTTTATGATAAATGAGATTTTCAAACTTAAAGTTAAGTTTAAAATAAATAATCCAATCATTCATTTAAATCCGCCATTTTGCTAGAGTCTTTTTTGTTCAACCTCGAATGGCATAAAAATAAGTTTTCAAAAAGAATTAGCATTTGGGAAGAGTTTACATTCCATTCCGGGTCAACGTCTAAATCAAGATCATTTCAAGCAAACAATATTTTGTCTTTAAAAAAAAAATTGCAATCCCTTTGCACATTGTTATCGTTGACAGAATCAATAACAATGACAGAAAACAAGATGGAAAAAATACAATTATATAGTTCAAAGACAACTGAACATTGTATCTTGACATATGTATAGAATACATTGTCCATTACAAATTATAATTTCCAAGTTTAAGGGTTTTTGTAATAATCTAAAATTTAAATTAGATTCAAACTAATACTACACAAAATACAATTTAAATATAATCTAAAGGCTTCTTACATGTGTAGATATTCATGGCACATCAATAATAATAATAATAGAAACAAATTTGAGACCAGTCTCATGTTCTTTCTATATTTCAGATAAACCTGTGTTTCCTACCTAGCCAGACACCAAATCTACAACCCAGAAGTCATGACAGAAGCCTACATGGCAATTATTGACGATGGCATGTCAAAAAGGAAAGCTTCCGAGACAATTGCTGTTCCACTCCAAATTCTAAGAGATCGTGTTGCAGGGGACACAGATCAAGAATGTTGCACCATAAGAAAAACGGTCTTGCTATCCCTTGATTACTAGCAAAACTGGTAAAGCACCCAAACGAAATAGCCGCTTTAGGGTATGGATATAGCAGACAGAAAGTTACAGATATTACAACAGTGAAACACTGGCCAGAACTTCAGGTAGTCAGACCTAGGTCTCTTGAAATCAGCAGAGCAAAGGGTGCAATGTTATCTATTTCATTGAGCTAGAGACAGCGTTCTTTAAGTACTATCTTGGAGATCAGTCACATTTAATTTATCATGTGGGCAAAAAGAGCCTTACCGTAAATCATAGACCACATAATATAGTGTCTGCACTTGATGTCTTGCCCAAGAAAATGTGACACAATTATATTGCTGGGATGCGTTAATCCCACCTTACCTAATCTACTCAGGCAAACGAATGATTGAAGGAAAATCTCCTGTAACTGTTAGTATAGTCTCCGAATCAGGATTGTTCTATTCTTCTTTGTTTTTAGATTAGCTGTTCAACCATTTCACAAAATATATAAAACACAATCAACCATTTATTTTAACAAAAATCTTAAACTTAACGTATTTACAAGTTGGCCATATTTGGAGGTTGTGCAAAATTGTAAATGTGTCCAGGCGATTACATTGTGACCAGTTGACAATTTCTAAACTGTACATTAAATTTAAAGTGGGAAGTTTTAGTTTTATTGCAAACACAGCAAAGAGGTTCATCTATATACATGTATCATGAACCCGCATTCCGCCCAGAGTCCAGTAATCGTATTCATAAAGTAGTGTGTTTTTCTAATATCTTACAAACACGAACTTTACTTGTAAAACATTTGGTTGTTTTGACAAAGGGTCGGTTAGATTTTTGGAGGATTTTGTTGATGTTATTAGTTGGTCACATAAATTAATTCATGATCATGTTCTAGTAAAGTTTGAGCTATTATCTAAATTTGTAAGTGATTCTTCTTCATCCCGTTGCTCTCCCACAATGGTACTTGTTGCCAGTTGCTATATATATTTATCTTGGTACGAGTAAAAAGAGCTTTTCCCTCCCTTCTTAAAGCAGATACTTGATTTGCATACTAAGCAACACATATCCCATCTAGTAATTTGTCTACTTTAATTAGTAAGGAGTAAAATCTGGGATTCTTAGTTGAACTTTGATTACAGTGGAGGAAATCTTGTTATGCCCAATGGTTGTATATATTAGTACATTGAGGTGGTTTCAGTTCAATTCCATTTTCCAGAATTACAACTCCTGGTGTCTTGTTTTTTTAGCAAATTTTCAACCATCGTCTTACCTTTAAACAAAAACCAAAAAATGGTGGAAGTGCAGTTTATATGGCATTGCCACAAGCAATTATTGTTATGGTTGTTCCATTCCTTTGATTGACGACAGATTTCAGTTTGCTAGAATCTGCCATAACCCTAGTTGATGTTCTGATGTTACTTCAGTCTCGTATATGTTGTAAATAAGATAAGATGGGGGTTGTCCTGAAGATTATGTTCCTCGAGTGTTTTTGTTCATTGTAAAATTGTCTGTGACTTCTGTGTAGGCATTTCTAGCTCTTATCCGTTCTAATAGTCTCATTTCGCATAATTTCAGATGTCGCTTAAAAGCTAGCTAGTACCTTCCAAGGTAAACAGCAACATCAATGTGTCCTAATCAATCTTGTGTAGCCATATCCAAACGATGCCATGTATATGACAATTTCAGTACATTACAATCTGAAAACATTTTTACATACATTTAAGCATGGAAGTTGTTAATTCCAAATCATGAAGTACACAAGATTTTGTATAAATAATTTATTTTCAATGTTAATTCAAAAGCTGAATTATTTTAATAAATTACACATCAAATTTTCACATTAAAAAAATACAAAAAAATATTTTTTATAAATATTTAAGTATATTGTCTTTTCCTGCCATTTTGTATTTCAAAATTTAGTTTGTCACAAAATTTTTACAATTTTTTAAAACTTATTTATGTGTTCATTAATATGTTTAAAAATAGCTGTCAAATAATTACAACATAAACTACTATAAATACTTGATACTTGCATAAAATTAGTTCTAACAATTAACTGCCTTGAAATAAACAGCAAAACTAAACAGTTATGGCTCTTAGCGTGTTTCGTACTTTTTCGCGATAGGAATTTTACTAATGTATTATGTTAAGTATCAACAAGTTCCGAATGTAGTTTTGTAGTCCATAACAGAAAATCAACAGAAAGTACTGTTTTTTCAGTGGAAAATTGCTTCTTAAAAAAATAAATAATACAGAAAAAATAGAACTTACCGATTTGAGGTGCATATCTTTGGTAGAAGAGTTTTCTAACGTCAGTGTTTTCTGTATACAGGAAATGACGTCATATGACCAAAAATATGCGCATACAGAAATTGCCGAAATTTGAGCGTGGACGAAATTCGAGTGGGCGGCCTTATTTGTGTAAATAAAAAATATAATACCAGGTGACGGATGGTTGCATATCAGAATTTCACATATTTGTTCGATTTTTCTGTGTCAATGTTGACAATCCCTGATTGCTCTTACATTTAAAGTCTATTTTTAACATCTCAGATTAGCTTGCATATAAATTATTTTAACATATTGACGCTATGAAACGTCTTGACAAAAAAATCTAGGTGTTAATTATAGTTACATATAATCATGTCATTATACATGTAGCAAAAAGAATTTTTACCTCGTCAACTAGTCCACTTGACAGAAATAATTGTAACATAGAAAATACAAAATCAAAACGCACTTTACCTTATTTGAAGCGATTCAAGGAAGTGATTTGAAACTAAAACTTCGTGGATTATTTTTTGTTACCTTAAACACAATCAAGACTCTGATGATCACCACAAATATAGCACAGAGAAATTACGTTTGTTTAAGAAATAGATTATTGCGAGCGGGCTTTATGGGAATTAGAACATGGTCAGACCTTATATTTGTCAATATTTATACCGAGCGATAGCGAGGTATAAAATGAAGATAAATATAAGGTCTGACCATGTTCTAATTCCCATAAAGGCCGCTCGCAATAATCTATTTCGATTCTAATATGTCTAACAAATGTTTTAATTTTTCGAAGCGGTTCTAAGAGGACGCTTTCAGTGGTAATATTGTTTTTTGAAACTAATACGATATATCCCAAAACAGTATGTCAAAGCAAATAAAATTGACATAAACATATTTTCTCGTCATTTTATTGAATGTACGTACCTTTTAAACAAAAATATTGAGCAATCTTAACGAAATTGCATCGTTCCAGTTTGAAATTTTCAGTTCAGCGTAATATGACGTCGGAATTCTAATTGTGACGTCATATTAATTCGAATGTAGAATTGTTAAAAAAAATGTATCTGGAGTAGTTAAAATCATATAAATCTCAGAATTCAGACTAAAAATAACTAAATTATTAACTATAACGATAATTATGGATAACACATAACAAACGGCATTTGTAAGTCAGTTTTTACATTTACACAAAACACGCAGTTTACGCATGTGCGAACTAAACTTATTGGAATTTTGACACGGCTTTGTTTACATAGCTAAAGCAGGACGTCATATTAGAATTAAAAATAGAAAATAGTAAAAAACAGAACATTTAAATAATATGACGTTTCATGGTATCACGATATTGAATGCCGGAAAATTCGGCCCAAGACAATTCGGACCTATATTAGGACCTTTCGTATGTCAGGAATATTCAGACCGTTTTATAATGTGTAAAGAAATTAATTTAACAAAATTAATCATAATGTGTTCATGCTTGTGGACTATTTTCGTTGCAAATTAACCAAGATCAAAGATCATTTTTTACAGCCGACTTTTGCATGTTGTTTCTTATGGACATTAAAATCTGGATTTGTCTTATGTTCCTTTTTTCCTTGTTTGCGTATGTATTTCTTTCTTCTCTTTGTCTTAAATATTTAGTTTTCGGAGGCAATATTTCTCGTTCTTCTCGTTCTTATATAAAATATAAAAAATAATATTTTTGTATTTTATTCATGATGATAGACGTGCATAACTATGATCAGTACAAATATAATAATTAAACAGTCGAAATATACATCGATTACAAAGTTAAATAGGAGCACAATGTTCGAAAGAAGGACTCTGGAATGTGTTGTCGTAGTAATTCTTCGTCTAGTTCAAACGCCTAGTCTGTAGAGTCATCTGGTCGTAACCCTTGTCGCTGTCTGTTCTGGTCGGTTATATTCTGGTTCCCTAGGATCTGCGTGCTCTATTAGTATTTTATCCATCAGTTTTGGAGCGAAATCAAACATGCTACCTCTTCGTGCTGCTGAACGAATCTGCAAATTTATAGGAAAGAATTATAAGCGAGTTGATAAATTTAAGTGTAACAGTAACTGTTCTTCTTAGCATTCTTTAAAAGTGTTAAACTATACTTCACCTCAATACCACCGTCGTGTGAAAGACATAAACGGCATAATACCCGACCCCTTCCATAAATTAATGTTTAGTGTGGGTATTGCAACCCGGCACAACACATAACAGGTTTCGTTTTTGCATCGTCGTCTTTCCTAAGCCGTCCTATTTCGTTTCAAATGTTGCCGATTTCCAATAAAAGTGCGCTAAATTTATTAGGAAATCACGTTATCAGCACTGCAATTTCACCTCCTTTAACGAGAGCGATCATATCTTGAAAACGACGTATTGATGTAACATCTCAATAAAATTATGAATTTAATATCTTAAGTTATCATATCATTACTATAATTTAATTCTAACTTCTACTTATTATCTAGACAGTGAAAATAAATACATCCTTAACTGCTGTCAAGATTCCTCGTTTGGCAGCGCCTTGGTAAGTTTTCTGCTTGGAATAGCTATCACATCGCTGTACATTTATTACAACGACTGAACAGGTAAACTTTTTGCCTTTTACACTGCAGCGCCATTCTGTTGAGTTCACGTGCCACCTCTACACAGTGAATGCGTAATCCAAATCGTCCTGACATACGGTTCGACTTGTCCTGACATACGGTCCGAATTCTCTTGAGGTCGAATGTCTGGTACTCCGCGATGTTTTCGTTTTTTTACGCATGCGTGTATCGCCGTCTAGCAGAAGCAGTCTATTTTGGATGTAACCAGTGAACACCTGTCGAAAGTACGTCTGTGAACTTATTGTTAAAATATCAAGAATATTAAAAATGAGTAAACGCTAAAATTTTTACATTTAATGATGAAAAGTTCATCTAACTTCTCCACTGCAAACATTTTACAATTGTCTTTAAAGCAACACATTCAGTGTCAGCCGGCTTTAGGAGTGTCGTCTGGTTGCTTCTAATGTTAAATGAGACTAAAAATACTCACTTGAATTAAATCTATTTTTAACCAGATAAGACAAACTTTATGGAAGCTTTAAAGTAACACATTGATTCGAAAGTAATTTTACCCACTATTCCTCTTGAAATGTCTGTACTAATAAGGCAGGACCATTGATGTATAGATGCTATATGTTTTGTTGTTGGTTCTTGAGTTTGCCAGTTTTTGGACTGATTTGTGGATTGTCTCTTATGGACAGTTTTCATGGTGTTCGGTGTTTTTAAATTACCTTCATTTTTTTCTACTACAATGTGGAGAACAGGATTTCATCAAATTCCTTGTTAATTGCTTCATGATTGCTTATTTAATTTTAGTTTAAAAAAACATTTATATTGAAACGTATATAAACATTAGAAATTAAAAACAATATTTGTTTCTAATTTATTTTAATTAATTTTATTCAAAATAATTTCCAAATGTTGAATCAAAACTTGTCTTAACATTCTTCAATTAAATATATATATACATTCGTTGTAAAAACACTGACAAAGCCTGTTGGTCAGGCGAAATATTTTGTGCAATCAGTGACTAAGGCCATTCGTTGGTCAGTCTTTGTCTAAATTTTTGACAAGAAACACCGTCATTTGTATCGTTGCATAATCTTCTAGACTTGTATATTATTTTTTGTTTATGCTGTATCGTCATGTTTGTCGATCCGATACTTAATAAGCTTGCTGGTTGGTACATTCTTTAGACTTTTTTTATAATATTTTGAACTACCTGTATTGTGTATTTACCGACGATCCCAGTGGACATTATTCCATCGCCGAATGAAAAAACAAATACTTTAAGCATTTAGAATTAAACGCCACTTATGAGTCTTGAGTAGACGAAACGCGCGTCAGGCGTAATGAATTTGTCACCTTGGTTATTTTGATTACATCTTGTTGGAATATTTTAGCAAAGCCAAGTACCAGCTTACACCTCTGTCTTTACATGCTAGGCGCAGTAGCCATAGATGTTATAAACTGACACGAGTTCGATTCCCGAGGTGGGACGGCTCAAAAATCAAATCTGTGTGTACAGATGATTTTCAGAGTGGAAATTTCAACGACATTGTTTGGTTAATTCATTAGACGCTTATAAATATCATTTATCTTAACTATGTATCTTAAGTGCATTTCTAAAGATCCAATGTTGAAATACAATCAGATGTTGGGCATATATAAATAGACAATTATAATTAGAAATTCAAAACAACTATATGCACGCATCTGTATAATTGCTTACAGATCCATTCTGATTGTATGAAAATCGTTGTAATTAAAGCTCAGGTCGCACAAAAACATTGTGTATGTAAATGACATGTTCAACCAAAAGTAACACTAGGCCAGTGAAACTCCGTTTTTTAGCGGACGGATCTGGTCTAGAGGTTACACCTCTGTCTTTACATGCTAGGCGCAGTAGCCATAGATGTTATAAACTGACACGAGTTCGATTCCCGAGGTGGGACGGCTCAAAAATCAAATCTGTGTGTACAGATGATTTTCAGAGTGGAAATTTCAACGACATTGTTTGGTTAATTCATTAGACGCTTATAAATATCATTTATCTTAACTATGTATCTTTAGTGCATTTCTAAAGATCCAATGTTGAAATACAATCAGATGTTGGGAATATATAAATAGACAATTATAAATAGAAATTCAAAACAACTATATGCACGCATCTGTATAATTGCTTACAGATCCATTCTGATTGTATGAAAATCGTTGTAATTAAAGCTCAGGTCGCACAAAAACATTGTGTATGTAAATGACATGTTCAACCAAAAGTAACACTAGGCCAGTGAAACTCCGTTTTTTAGCGGACGGATCTGGTCTAGAGGTTACACCTCTGTCTTTACATGCTAGGCGCAGTAGCCATAGATGTTATAAACTGACACGAGTTCGATTCCCGAGGTGGGACGGCTCAAAAATCAAATCTGTGTGTACAGATGATTTTCAGAGTGGAAATTTCAACGACATTGTTTGGTTAATTCATTAGACACTTATAAATATCATTTATCTTAACTATGTATCTTTAGTGCATTTCTAAAGATCCAATGTTGAAATACAATCAGATGTTGGGCATATATAAATAGACAATTATAAATAGAAATTCAAAACAACTATATGCACGCATCTGTATAATTGCTTACAGATCCATTCTGATTGTATGAAAATCGTTGTAATTAAAGCTCAGGTCGCACAAAAAAACATTGTGTATGTAAATGACATGTTCAACCAAAAGTAACACTAGGCCAGTGAAACTCCGTTTTTTAGCGGACGGATCTGGTCTAGAGGTTACACCTCTGTCTTTACATGCTAGGCGCAGTAGCCATAGATGTTATAAACTGACACGAGTTCGATTCCCGAGGTGGGACGGCTCAAAAATCAAATCTGTGTGTACAGATGATTTTCAGAGTGGAAATTTCAACGACATTGTTTGGTTAATTCATTAGACACTTATAAATATCATTTATCTTAACTATGTATCTTTAGTGCATTTCTAAAGATCCAATGTTGAAATACAATCAGATGTTGGGCATATATAAATAGACAATTATAAATAGAAATTCAAAACAACTATATGCACGCATCTGTATAATTGCTTACAGATCCATTCTGATTGTATGAAAATCGTTGTAATTATGTCGCCCCAGACTTTGTCGGGGCGACATATTGTTATTCTACTGTTTCTTTTTCACTATTATTATTATTATTAGTAGTTGTGCAACTGTACGTTCTGGCGCACATATCCCCATGTTAATCCTATAGGAAAAATGTATCCTCCCAGTGCCTCGGAGGATACACCTAATGACTTTTTTTTTAATTAATTAGGTCAATTAAGAAACTTAATTAAGTCTTGTAATATTTCATCGTGTCTATCTGTTAAATTCTATAATTTAATTAACATTAATTAGATGTATTTAAAATTAGATTAATTAATATTTAGATGTTCTATAAATGGACAACTGAGTCTGAATCTATAAATAGAAATATAGAGAATGTCAACATTGTCTTGCCGTGTATAACTATTCGTGTTTCTTTTATGATTTTGATTTAAATATGAAGATAGTATATATAAATTGTACCACAAAGACATTAATTAGAAATAATACGATTCTAAATATATATACTGACAAGTTAACCCCCCCTTTCCCCCTTTATGTATAACATCAGACTACATCAGAATATTGTGTTATATTTAAAAAAAAAATTTTTTTTTTTTCTTAGGGAAAAATTATAAGGAACGTCATAAAAAGCGTTAAATCTAAAAGTTATCAAAAATTTTAAAAAAATATTTGAATGTATTTTTAAATGCCTCACCAAAAACATTGACCTCTTGACAAGTTCACGTTGACCTAACGTTCGACGTTTATTTCATTCTTTAGTCCTTGATTAATAAAATAATACAGAAATTAAATGTAAACAATTTGATAGAAATGAAAACCTCATAATATCTTTTAATCTATGTTTAATATTATCTGCTATTTATATAAATCGATGTATCAAAACATTTGCATGCAATTTTAAATATCCAAAGACTTTGTTGACCCTTTTGACAAGTTCACAAATCCCCTAACATTAGCTATTTATTTCATTGTTAAGTTTTCGTGAAATAAAACAATACAGATATAAGGAAAACGTAACTAATTTAATGAACACCGCATAATATCGTTGAAAACAAGACGTAAGCAATTTATAAAAATACGATTTAAAAACCAAATAATATAATTAAACAGTATCCTACTCCTTCTTGTGTGTTGATTCAATGTCCCGACATCCTCCCCCATTTTCTTTCTTATCGTTGGCATAACTTAAAGGGGTATATTTATGGAACACATCATTTAACTGTTGCTTCATCATATGATATGCTAATTAATAGTCGGTTCCTTAATAAGTTTTGTATAAAAGTAGAATACTCCCTTGTATAAATTGTATAATGTCGTTTTATAACAATCTCGCCTACCCTCCCCCTCCCCCCACTTTTTTTTTGTGTAAGGGTGTCAATTTATAAGCGTTAAGTTATAGCATGATATATACACTTAGTTTAATATTAAATATCCCAAACTGTTTTTCGGTTGAGTTGACCCCTACGTAATGGGTTGGAAAAACAAACTTTAAGACTGCTTCTCCCTAATGTTTTAGACTCTGTCTTGAGAATAGCAAAGATGAGGTTGATTGGTGTACACCAGTGTATGTCTTGACGGGAATGGTAAATTCCACTTTTATTTTAATTTTACCATTATTATTATTAAAGAAGAAGAGGTGAACCAACACTGTGTAAGTTGATCTTTAGTGGACGCTCCTTATTTATTATTATTATTATTATTATTATTATTATTATTATTATTTGAAAAAGGGAATTTAGAACAGCAGGGTCAGAACCATCCTAATTTGTCTTTAAATACAAATAAAATTTATCATTTTTAACATCTATATAAAGAAAACCTTCGGACAGTCTTCTCAAATATGATATACATAACGAGCAGAAGTATAAGATTTAAATAACCTGTTAACCCGCTATGTTTCAATCGATCCCGTTGGATCAAATACCATTAAAGTAAATGATGTTGTAAAACTACATAGTAAGGTACCAGTGGAGAAGGCAGAGGAGGAGGAAAAGACAGAGGAGGGAGGAGGAGGGAGAAGGAGGAGGAGGTAGGAGGAGGAGGGAGGAGGAGGAGGGAGGAGGAGGAAGCGGAGGAGTTGTAAAACAACGTTGTGCGGCGGCGGCGGCGGCGGCGGAGGAGGCGGCGGCATGTGTGTATAACAGGTTCAATCCAGATCATCACAAATGTTTGAAAATTATAAATATCGTAGGCGTTAAGAACTTTGATTAAAAAAAAATAAACAAAATATTATAAAACCAAATTATTGTCTCAAAAATTGACTTTAAAATAAAATAATGCAATAATATAGTATGACGATTCGTTGAACCAATCCCCCTTTTTCCTACCATTGTTTATGCGATAAATCCAATAGATTTACAATAAAGTTGTAATTTAAAATGATATATCTACAAGAAAATATTAAAAAATCAACACAATAAGTAGATAATATTAGTGTTTTACCCGATGCATAGTCAAATATATGGACTTTAATCGGAGCGATAAAAAACACATCCGTTCAAAATGGCGACATTTCCCAACTGACGCTTTAAATAGACGAGTCTAAGCGAAAGGGGTGAGAAGCATAAAACGACTTACAGATTATTTGTAAAAATCATACATCATAAATTTATTCACCAGATATGTTTAGTTTAATATAAAATTAATTAACAGATAGATCTTTGGAGTATTGTTATTCCAAATTTCTATATATTTTAATCATGGCATTGTCCTGACATTTCCTGTTGCATGGTATAGCTCGCGGCACCTATATAAGCGAGAAAATCGAGTGGAGTTTTAATTATGAATCGACAGTCTACCTGTGAGGCTTATTAGACTTTAAGCTGGAATAATGCAAGCCAGTTGGAATTATAGTGAAGTATTTATAAAAATTATGTTAACATCATATTTGTAATGAATGTGAAATATTTTAGACTAAATTAACAAAATATACATTAGCATCGGCTACTGGGACCGACTGCGTGACTCTCTCGACTATATGAGATTAAGGGGGAATAATGTCTCATATGGACGTCACCTGGTAGCTTCCCCGAAGCGTTTAAGTTTCTGTCTTGAAGAGTGGCTCCGTTGTGGAAGACGAGGGCGTTTGTCAGCTCGATGTCCGCTATGTCTCCACAATAGATTTAAGCTTACTGACCGAGCTTAAATAAGGGCGCTTCATTGACACTAATTAAAACGTTATTGCTCTTTACATAGTTGATACTATGTATTTTATTTTAATAGATGCGGGTAGTTACAACATGGTATTGAAAGGGGGGTGTATTTATGTGTATGGGTGTACCTATAAATCTTATTGCAGTGAGAATGTATATTTCCATAAAGTTCTAGAAAGTTTGAAGTAGACTCCTGCATTGGCAAGGTGTACTGACTTAGGGCAATACCACGTAGCTTACAATGGAGAGGAAGTGTCATGTGGTACGCCCCGCTATAGTCAGGAAGACCTCTCCGACCAAAGCCTTTGCAGCCTCGTTTTCGAGGGCAGCTCCGTTTCCAGTGATGGAAATGTTGATGGGCGGTGGCTACTTTGGCTAAGGCCATAATCAAACGTTCTTGAATGTCAATCAATATGTTGTTCATATTTGTATCAATGCTGGGAACCCGTACGGTCGGTAGATTCGAGAGCTATTTTTCCGACCCTTGGGCGAGTACCGGTGGCGATAAGCTCTCCAGATATGAATGATAATTGGTTGTTCTTTGTGAGTGTCTTTATCAGAAAATGAACCATCTTCAATAGCAATGTAAGTTAATCATATTATTTTTTATGTGTTTTTTTTCAAAACGTTATGGGAAAAGAACATTATGTTAGAATCCACCGAGCAATGAAGCGTATCCGCCGCCTCCTCCGCCGCCGCCGCCTCCTCCGCCGCCGCCGCACAACGTTGTTTTACAACTCCTCCGCTTCCTCCTCCTCCCTCCTCCTCCTGCCTCCTCCTCCTTCTCCCTCCTCCTCCCTCCTCTGTCTTTTCCTCCTCCTCTGCCTCCTCCACTGGTACCTTACTATGTAGTTTTACAACATCATTTACTTTAATGGTATTTGATCCAACGGGATCGATTGAAACATAGCGGGTTAACAGGTTATTTAAATCTTATACTTCTGCTCGTTATGTATATCATATTTGAGAAGACTGTCCGAAGGTTTTCTTTATATAGATGTTAAAAATGATAAATTTTATTTGTATTTAAAGACAAATTAGGATGGTTCTGACCCTGCTGTTCTAAATTCCCTTTTTCAAATAATAATAATAATAATAATAATAATAATAATAATAATAATAATAATAATAATAATAAATAAGGAGCGTCCACTAAAGATCAACTTACACAGTGTTGGTTCACCTCTTCTTCTTTAATAATAATAATGGTAAAATTAAAATAAAAGTGGAATTTCCCATTCCCGTCAAGACATACACTGGTGTACACCAATCAACCTCATCTTTGCTATTCTCAAGACAGAGTCTAAAACATTAGGGAGAAGCAGTCTTAAAGTTTGTTTTTCCAACCCATTACGTAGGGGTCAACTCATCCGAAAAACAGTTTGGGATATTTAATATTAAACTAAGTGTATATATCATGCTATAGTTATAACTTAACGCTTATAAATTGACACCCTTACACAAAAAAAGTGGGGGGAGGGGGAGGGTAGGCGAGATTGTTATAAAACGACATTATACAATTTATACAAGGGAGTATTCTACTTTTATACAAAGCTTATTAAGGAACCGACTATTAATTAGCATATCATATGATGAAGCAACAGTTAAATGATGTGTTCCATAAATATACCCCTTTAAGTTATGCCAACGATAAGAAAGAAAATGGGGGAGGATGTCGGGACATTGAATCAACACACAAGAAGGAGTAGGATACTGTTTAATTATATTATTTGGTTTTTAAATCGTATTTTTATAAATTGCTTACGTCTTGTTTTCAACGATATTATGCGGTGTTCATTAAATTAGTTACGTTTTCCTTATATCTGTATTGTTTTATTTCACGAAAACTTAACAATGAAATAAATAGCTAATGTTAGGGGATTTGTGAACTTGTTAAAAGGGTCAACAAAGTCTTTGGATATTTAAAATTGCATGCAAATGTTTTGATACATCGATTTATATAAATAGCAGATAATATTAAACATAGATTAAAAGATATTATGAGGTTTTCATTTCTATCAAATTGTTTACATTTAATATCTGTATTATTTTATTAATCAAGGACTAAAGAATGAAATAAACGTCGAACGTTAGGTCAACGTGAACTTGTCAAGAGGTCAATGTTTTTGGTGGGGCATTTAAAAATACATTCAAATATTTTTTTTAAATTTTTGATAACTTTTAGATTTAACGCTTTTTATGACGTTCCTTATAATTTTTCCCTAAGAAAAAAAAAAAATTTTTTTTTAAAATATAACACAATATTCTGATGTAGTCTGATGTTATACATAAAGGGGGAAAGGGGGGGGGGGGGTAACTTGTCAGTATATATATTTAGAATCGTATTATTTCTAATTAATGTCTTTGTGGTACAATTTATATATACTATCTTCATATTTAAATCAAAATCATAAAAGAAACACGAATAGTTATACACGGCAAGACAATGTTGACATTCTCTATATTTCTATTTATAGATTCAGACTCAGTTGTCAATTTATAGAACATCTAAATATTAATTAATCTAATTTTAAATACATCTAATTAAGGTTAATTAAATTATAGAATTTAACAGATAGACACGATGAAATATTACAAGACTTAATTAAGTTTCTTAATTGACCTAATTAATTAAAAAAAAAAGTCATTAGGTGTATCCTCCGAGGCACTGGGAGGATACATTTTTCCTATAGGATTAACATGGGGATATGTGCGCCAGAACGTACAGTTGCACAACTACTATTATTAAATCCCCGACCACGAAGTGTCGGGGATTTATTGTTTTTGCACCGTTTCTTATTAAATCCCCGACCACGAAGTGTCGGGGATTTATTGTTTTTGCACCGTTTCTTATTATTCTTCTTCTTCTTCTTCTTCTTCTTCTTCTTCTTCTTCTTCTTCTTCTTCTTCTTCTTCTTCTTCTTCTTCTTCTTGAAGGGATAGGACGTGTTTTTCGGAGCTCCGCTCAAAGCATTTATTTCTTGGTTATTTTGTATTGTGGTTCGTCAAAATTTATATTGTTGTGTTCAGAAGAAGAAGCTCTTTCATTTTGTGGGGTTGTTTTCATTATTTATTCTCGGATTGCCGAGATTTTTGGTGGATTGTATTTTTGTTTATTGGTTTAATTTTTGGTTTAAAGATGGCGTCGCCTTCTTTTTCCAGTGTGGTCGTAGGTAAATCTACTCAGTTGTCGACTGTAGTTGCCTCGGGCAATTCTTTGTCAAGTACTACGGACAATAGAGATCTTAATTTAATTAAGAGAACAATGTCGTCAAAGGTAGGTGTAAAATCCGTGCCCCAGGCTAATGGTAGTAATCTTGTTAATTCGCGTGGAGAAAGTTCAAGACTAAAAAGTTCACTTTTGACAACCGGAAATAATGCAGATTCTGTTCGAGAAAGTGTAAGATCTGAACAGAGCGATGATATGCCATCATTTGGGCATAAACCGTTTGGTTTTGTTTCAAGGAAACATGGTGTCAAGTTAACAAATATACAGTCTATATCAATAGAACAGTATGTCATTGCTGTTGCTAATGTAGTAAATCCAGAGAATATAGTGGCTGCCTCTCGTATGAGATCTGGAGTCGTTATATTTTTATCTAACCTTGACGATGTCGAACATTTGTGTTCAAGTGGCCTGAGCATAGGGGACGAATTCATTGAAGTACAGTGTTTAGTTAAATTCCCTAAAAAAGTTACCTTGTCTAATTGCCCCCCTTTTATTCCTAATGATTTACTCGAAGATGAGTTGATACGTTATGGACGCATTATTTCAGACATAAAACCTATTGCACTAGGTATTAAAATCCCAACATTGAAACATGTAAAGTCATTCAGAAGACAAGTGTCCCTTGTTTTGCACCCCAATGTTACAATACCGGAATACTTTGATATGTATTATCAAAGGCAAAACTATAGAATTTTTTTAAATGATGATGTAGTTTGCTTTAAATGCAAACAGACTGGACATATACAAAGTCGATGTCCCGAAAACAGACCTAGAGTCGAGAACAAAATTTCAGAAGTAAATACAACCCCATTAACAGCTGAACGTATACCATCAACTAGAACGTTAGATCAGTCTGTTGCCTCGGACTCTAGCGTCCCATTTACGGCTGTACCAGTTCCGCCAACCGGGACAGTGGGGCAGTCCGTTACCTTAGACTCTGGAGTCCATGATTCTGCATGTAACAGCCCAGCCAATCTTAATTCAACTGTTTCTAACACCTCCACTAATGTTACCGCTGTTATCGTTGACATACACACACCTAATGATAAAGTGCAGATTGATGTTTTGCCAACTAAGTCTGCACTTAAACGAAAAGCAGAAAACAGTGATTCTGCTATTAGTGTAAAAACCCCCACAACTGAAGCTGTATCTGCTCCAGATGATATAAGTATATGGGATTTACCTCCCCCATCCCATATAATACTTAGTACCAATGAGGAGGAGGATGTAGACATTGAGTCTATATCCTCCGATTTATCGGAGCAAAACATGTCCCAAATTGTAGCGGATCATGAACAAAAGTTGTCCACTGATGAATTGGATCAACTTCTTTCCGAACTGAAAAGTAACAAAAAACCAATTGAAAAATGCTTAGAATACACATCCAACCTGAAGCAGCTATGTCAAGATTTTATAGACCTTCGTAGAAACCCCGAGTCATCATCACAATTAAAAGCTCGTCTCAATAAGTTAATTAAAAAAGTTAAGGCATATGTGAAAACGCATGCTTAGACAAAAAATATACCCAAATCAATATGAATTGTCCCATTAATTATGCATTTTTGTTATGTTTTTTCATTACAATTGTAATGTCCGGTTTTTCGTTAGTGTCACTCAATACTCAAGGTTGTCGTGACTCTTTTAAAAGGTATTTTATATTAGATTCTTTGAAATCTAAATTAAATGCAGATATAGTTTTTCTTCAAGATACACATACCATTCCTTCTGATGAAGGTATATGGAAAATGATATGGAGAGGAGAAATAGTGTTCTCTCATCTCTCAACTATTTCTGCTGGATTAGCTATATGTTTTTCCAATAATTTAGAATATACTATTCTAGATCATAAAATTATTTTACCAGGTCGCATTTTACATGTAACGATTAAAATGCAGGAGCAAACTGTATATTTGTTGAATGTTTATTCACCAACTTGCCCCAAAGAAAAACTAGACTTTTTGAAATATTTAAAACAACATTTGAATCATCTTGATTCTTCCATTCCAATATTTCTTGGAGGTGATTTTAATTGCACTACTAATCCTTCCCTAGATCGGACAGGAGATACTGAACCTCACCCCCATTCTTGTAATGAATTTAAATCTATTGTTAAACGTTTCAAATTTATTGATACGTTTCGCAATATTCATCCGTACGATAGAATTTATTCCTGGTCGAGAAATGACGGTGTCGCCGCAAGACTCGATCGAATTTATATATCTAAACATTATGGTCAGTTTATTCGATCTTCAGAAATAAAATCATGTTCATATTCTGATCATGATTACGTTCGTGTTTATTTTAAAGAAATACCAAGTAAACACAAGAGTGCTTACTGGTGCATGAATACATCTCTTTTAGATGATAAATTGTATGTTGACATGATAAATAACTTTTGGCTTTCCTGGCGATTACAGAAATCTGAGTTTAAGTGTATCCAAGATTGGTGGGATCGTGGGAAATACAAAATAAAGGAACTTTCGCAAGAATTTTCCATTAAAAAGAATTATGATTTTAAACGTAAATTTAATAGTTTGCAATCTGATATCGAGTTATTAAAATCAAATATTGCAACAAACCCTGATCTTAATGTCATTTTAATTGAGAAGCAACATCAGTTATCTGAACTTGAACGAATCCAGGCCCGTGGTGCTTGGGTTCGTTCAAGATTCAGATATGTTAATGATTCAGATAAACCTACAAAATATTTCTTCGACCTTGAAAAGAAACGTGGCACAAAGAAATTATTATCCCATTTAACCTTGCCTGATGGCAGTATAACTGATTCAGATCAGGAAATAAAAACCCTTGCCCGAAATTTTTACTCCGATTTGTATAACCCCGATCCTGTAGATGAAGGTTGTCAAAATAAAATTTTGAAAGACCTTCCTACAATAAGTGACAGCCAAAAGCAAACATTAGATAGTGTAATAAGTTATGATGAATTGTCCTCTGCCGTTTTAAAAATGAATAAAAATAAGTCCCCTGGTATTGATGGGTTGCCTAGTGAATTTTACAAAACCTTTTGGAACATCGTTGGGAAAGATATGCACGAAGTTTTTGTTTCTTCTATTGAAGAAAACAGACTTCCACTTTCGTGCAGAAGAGCCGTTCTGACGATGATTCCAAAGAAAGGTGATAGTAGTTTGTTGAAAAACTGGAGACCTGTGTCTCTTCTCTGTTGCGACTATAAAATATTAACGAGAGCTTTCTCGCTAAGACTCCGTACCGTTCTACCCGATATATTAAATATCGATCAAAGTTATTGTGTTCCCGGTCGTCATATAAGTGATAATATTCGTTTTATTTCTGATGCTACGTGTTATGCTAATCAGGAAAATATCCCCCTTGCTATTGTTTCCCTTGACCAAGAGAAGGCTTTTGATCGTGTTCATCATGGCTATTTGATGAAGACATTAGAAGCCTTCGGTTTTGGCGATTATTTTATATCCTGTATAAAAACTATTTATACAGATGTACATAGCTTACTTAAAATTAATAACTCGTTATCATCCCCTTTTCAATTTAAAAGAGGTATACGACAAGGATGTTCTTTGTCTGGTCAATTATATGCCATATGCCTTGAACCTCTTTTACACAAACTAAGGTCAAACGACGGCTTAACAGGACTTGAACTTCCATTATCAGATGGTAAGAAAAGTTGTTTATCTGCATATGCAGATGATTTGGATACTTTATTAACGCGAGACTCTGATTTTGATAGGTTGTCTTTCTGGTTAGATATATACCAGAAAGCTTCCAATTCAAAAATTAATTTACAAAAGTCCGAAGGTTTGTGGGTGGGAAGTTGGAAAAATAGAAATGATTGTCCACTTGGTCTCAAGTGGAATAATAAAGGTTTAAAGGTTTTGGGTACTTTTGTTGGGAACAATAGGGATTTTTATAAACAAAATTGGGAAGGGATGGAGGAGGATATTACTGTCAAACTTGACAGGTGGAAACCATTTGCTCGTGGTTTGTCACTTAGAGGACGAACTCTTGTTATTAATTTGCTCTCCGCGTCAAAATTGTGGCATCGTTTGAATTCCGTGTCCGTGCCCGATGAAATTATTAGTGCCATTCAAAACAAATTTGTAGATTTTCTATGGCAAGGAAAACATTGGGTTTCCAAAGAAATGTTATATCTTCCTGTATGTACTGGAGGACAGGGTTTGGTTCATATTTTATCTAGAATTCGTGATTTTCGAATTCAGTTTATGTACAGATTTTTGACATTAATGAATGGTGAAGAAGTTCACCCTTGTTACTATTTTTGTAAATATTTTTTGTCTACTGTTTCTAATTTGAATTATGACGTTCAATTGTTATTACTTGATGGGGATTTTCAGTATCCTAACATTCCAAGCTTTTATCAAGATTTGATAAAAGCTTTGAAATATTTTGAGTCATCTAGAGTTAAAATAGATGATACCTCCGTTGCAGACATTTTAGAAGAACCTTTGTTCTTTAATCCTTTATTAGTTAACCCTAAAACCGAAGAACCTTTTTATTTTGAAAATTTTGTAATTGCTGGTATGACTAAAATTAAAGATTTGTTTGATACTAGTTTGAAAAGAAAATTAACTGCAGCAGATCTTGTTGGCATAATTAGCATTCGTTCTGAACGCTGTATCCAACAACATCTGGATTTATTGTGGTCGGCTTTTCCTCCTAAGTGGAGTGAATTGATATATCTTTTTTTACGTAATGATATTAATATTGGTGTTGTTCATCGATATATTTTTAAATTAGATATTGACAATGCACCTGAATTAAGTAAGGGCGTTGTTCTTGATAAATGTCCCAAGAAAATGATTTATTTGTTATCTGTTATTCAAAATTTTAATAGTTCTCATACTAAAACTTTACTGTCCCCTTGGAATAATATTTTACAATCAAATGTTCCCCCTAATGTTATATATAGTCATGTTTATGAATATCCTCATAGCATGCATGAAGGTGACCTTAACTGGAGAATACTTCATGGTGCTGTTTCAACTGGCAAATTTTATTATAAAGCTGGGTATCAGCAGTCTTATGAGTGTCCCTCTTGTGGTGAACAAGAGGACATACATCATATTTTTATTTCCTGTCCTCGTATTAAAGTTTTATTTAATTTTGTTAAAAATATTTGGTGCAAATTAATGAAAAATGCTGTAGGTTCAATAAATTCGTTTATATTTGGACCTGCGACTTTTTCCAGCACTGACCATACGCCACCTAAGGTCAATGCATATCGATCTCCTCCAGCTGTCCAAACGTCAACATCGGACAGCTGTCCAGTTAGGAGATCGATTCCAGCAGATCCAACGCCACCCGGGATCAACTGTCCAGAGGATCCAGTGCCAGCCGACCACACGTCTTTCAGGGTCGGCTGTCCAGAGACGACCAGACAGCCAGTGATGATGGAGAACGGAACAGTCGTGTTGGGAGAATGTACCAACACGCAACGATGGACCAAGAGGTACAGGACCCCAACACGACTGTACCAATGGATTGCCACCCAGGCGAAGATGGCCATCTACGTCACCTTGCAGCACCTGAGGACCGGAGGAGGACAGACGGACCCACTCCTGGAATTCAGGTCGCGCATCCGCGCCCGGTTGGCAATCGAATTTGCCTATTGTAAGTTTGTTAATAATGTTGATTTCTTTACAGATTTTTGGTGTTTTGATAATGTATTGTGTTTCATTTCAAATGACAAGCTTTTTGTAAATATTTAATGGTAAGTTGATTGTATATGTATTTATTTTTTTCTTGCTTATATATATTGTAAACCGCGATGAGATAAAGGTCAAAACATGGACTGGCGTGTACCAGTCCTTGTTGACTTTGATCATTATGACAAAGTCTTATAGGTTTCTTTAATTTTAAACTGTAGGTAGGTTATAAAGGTAAACGTTAAGGTTTAAACTGACTTGTTTCAGTTTAAATCGACTTTGATCGTTTGGACAAAGTCTTTAATTATTTTATGTCGTATTTTTATATAATTTTGGATTTAAAGTTGATATATTTATATGTATTTTCAAAATTGTTAAATAGCTTGTCATAATAATGTATTGTTAGGATTATATTTTATGTTACTTGAATTTTTGATACCTTGTATAACTGTGATATAAATGTTTTAATTAATAAAGGGTATTGAAAATTCAATTCAATTCTTCTTCTTCTTCTTCTTCTTGAAGGGATAGGACGTGTTTTTCGGAGCTCCGCTCAAAGCATTTATTTCTTGGTTATTTTGTATCGTACTTCGTAAATATTTGTATTGCTGTGTTTGGAAGAAGAAGTTCTTTCATTTTGTGGGGTGTATTTCGTATTTTCATCTCGGATTGCCGAGATTTTTGTTGGATTTAATTTCTGTTTATTGGTTTGATATTGTTCAAAGATGGCGTCGCCTTCATTTTCTAGTGTAGTAGTTAATGGTAAAACTACTCAGTTGTCGTCGAATGTTGCCTCGAGCAATACTGTGTTAAATGATAAGGACAATAGGGACCTTAATTTAATTAAACGAACAATGCCGTCCAAGGTAGGTGTTAAATCTTTGCCCCAGGCTAATAGTGATAAAGTTGTAAAGTCGCAATTACACAGCGAAAGTTCACGAGATTTGCCGAATAATAATAATGTCCCGTCTGACAGAGAAAGTTCAAGATCGAAAAATAACGATGAGATGCCGTCATTTGGACATAAGCCTTTTGGCTTTGTCTCAAAGAAACACGGTGTGAAACTAACAAACATACCGTCTGTCTCAATCGAGCAATATGTTGTTGCTATTGCCGATATTGTCAAACCAGAAAACATAGTGGCTGCCTCTCGTATGAGGTCTGGGGTTGTAGTTTTTTTATCAAATCTCGATGATATTGAAGAGTTGTGTTCTAATGGCTTAAGTATTGGGGACGAGTTTGTTGACGTTCAGTGTTTGGTGAAAATCCCTAAAAAAGTTACTTTGTCTAATTGTCCCCCTTTTATTCCAAACGATTTACTCGAGGATGAGTTGATGCGTTATGGACGCATAATTTCTGATATAAAACCCATTGCACTGGGTATTAAAATCCCAGCACTAAAACATGTCAAGTCTTTTAGACGACAAGTGTCCCTTATTCCCCACCCCAATGTAATATTACCTGAATACTTTGATATGTTTTATCAAAGGCAAAGTTATAGAATTTTTGTTAATGACGATGTTGTCTGTTTCAAATGCAAACAGACTGGACACATTCAAACAAGATGTCCCGAAAACAGACCAACAACTGAAAGCAAAAATTCAGAAGCCAATACAGACGTTCTGTATTCGGCTGAAAGAGTACCCAAAACTGGGACGGCGGAGGAATCTGTTGTCTTGGATTCCGATATTACTGCCTCTGGTAGTCAATCTGATGTTCCCAACACCCCACACAATGTTTCAAGTCAAAAAAAGTCGGAAGAATCTACAGTTTCCACTGTCATTGTTGACATCCACGCTCCTAATGATAAAGTGCAGATTGATGTTTTGCCAACAAAGTCTGCACTCAAACGAAAAGCAGAAAACAGTGATTCTGCTATTAGTATGAAAACCCCTACAACTGAAGCTATATCTGCTCCAGATGCTATTAGCATATGGGATTTACCTCCTTCATCCCAAATTTTACTTAAAAACAATGAGGAAGAGGATGTAGACATAGAATCTATATCCTCTGATTTATCAGAACAAAATATGTCTCAAATCGTAGTAGATACTGAGCAAAAGCTTTCAACTGATGAGCTCGATCGATTACTTGCTGAGCTCAAAAGCAACAAAAAACCTGTAGAAAAATGTTTAGAGTATACATCAAACATACGACAACTTTGTCAAGATTTTATAGACCTTCGTAGAAACCCCGAATCATCATCACAGTTAAAGGCGCGTCTCAATAAGTTAATTAAGAAATTAAAGGCATATGTGAAAACTCATGCTTAGACGACAAATATACCCAAATCAATATGTATTGTCCTATTAATTATGCATTTTTGTTCTGTGTTCTCATTACATTTGTAATGTCTGGTTTTTCATTAGTTTCATTGAACACACAAGGTTGTCGAGATTCCTTTAAAAGATATTTTATATTAGATTCTTTGAAATCTAAATTAAATGCAGATATAGTTTTTCTTCAAGATACCCATACCATTCCTTCTGATGAAGGTATTTGGAAAATGATATGGAGAGGAGAAATAGTGTTCTCTCATCTCTCAACTATTTCTGCTGGATTAGCGATATGTTTTTCAAATAATTTAGAATATACTATTCTAGATCATAAAGTTATATTACCCGGTCGCATTTTACATGCAACTATTAAAATACAGGAACAAATAATATATTTGTTGAATGTGTATTCCCCAACTTGCCCCAAAGAAAAACTAGACTTTTTGAAATATTTAAAACACCATTTGAATCAACTTGATTCTTCCATTCCAATATTTCTTGGAGGTGATTTTAATTGTACAACTAATCCTTCCCTCGATCGGACAGGAGATACTGAACCCCACCCCCATTCTTGTAACGAATTTAAATCTATTGTTAAACGTTGCAAATTTATTGATACGTTTCGCAATATTCATCCATACGATAGAACTTATTCCTGGTCGAGAAATGACGGTGTCGCCGCTAGACTCGATCGAATTTATATATCTAAACATTATAGTCAGTTTATTCGATCTTCAGAAATAAAACAATGTTCATATTCTGATCATGATTACGTTCGTGTTTATTTTAAAGAAATACCAAGTAAACACAAGAGTGCTTACTGGTGTTTAAATACATCTCTTTTAGATGATAAATTGTATGTTGACATGGTAAATAGTTTTTGGCTTTCCTGGCGACTACAGAAATCTGAGTTTAAGTGTATTCAAGATTGGTGGGATCGAGGAAAATACAAAATAAAGGAACTTTCGCAAGAATTTTCCATTAAAAAGAATTATGATTTTAAGCGTAATTTTGATGGTTTACAATCCGATATTGAATTATTAAAATCAAATATTACAACAAACCCTGATCTCAATGCCATTTTAATTGAGAAGCAAAATCAGTTATCTGAACTTGAACGAATCCAGGCCCGTGGTGCTTGGGTTCGTTCAAGATTCAAATATGTTAATGATTCAGATAAACCAACAAAATATTTCTTTGACCTTGAAAAGAAACGTGGTACAAAAAAATTATTATCCCATTTAACCCTGCCTGATGGCAGTATAACTGATTCTGATCAGGAAATAAAAGCCCTTGCCCGAAATTTTTACATAGACTTGTATAGCCCCGATCCTGTAGATGAAGGTTGTCAAAATGAGATTTTGAAAGACCTTCCTACATTAAATGAAACACAAAAACAAACATTAGATAGTGTTATAAGTTATAATGAATTGTCCTCTGCCGTTTTAAAAATGAATAACAATAAGTCTCCTGGTATTGATGGACTGCCTAGTGAATTTTACAAAACATTTTGGAACATCGTTGGGAAAGATATGCACGAAGTTTTTGTTACTTCGATTGAAGAAAACAGACTTCCACTTTCGTGCAGAAGAGCCGTTCTGACGATGATTCCGAAGAAAGGTGACAGTAGTCTGTTAAAAAACTGGAGACCAGTGTCTCTTCTCTGTCGTGATTATAAAATATTAACGAGAGCTTTCTCGCTAAGACTTCGTACCGTTTTACCCGATATATTACACATCGATCAAAGTTATTGTGTACCCGGTCGTCATATCAGTGACAATATTCGTTTTATTTCTGATGCTACTTGTTATGCTAATCAGGAAAATATCCCCCTTGCTATTGTTTCCCTTGACCAAGAGAAAGCTTTTGATCGTGTTCATCATGGCTATTTGATGAAGACATTAGAAGCTTTCGGTTTTGGCGATTATTTCATTTCCTGTATAAAAACTATTTATACAGATGTACATAGTTTACTGAAAATTAATAATTCGTTATCTTCCCCTTTTCAATTTAAGAGAGGTATAAGACAAGGATGTTCCTTATCAGGTCAGTTATATGCTATCTGCCTTGAACCTCTTTTGCATAAATTAAGGTCAAAAGATGGTCTTTCAGGCCTTGAACTTCCATTATCTGATGGTAAGAAAAGTTGTTTATCTGCATATGCAGATGATTTGGATACTCTGTTAACGCAGGACACTGATTTTGATAGGTTGTCTTTCTGGTTAGATATATACCAGAAATCTTCCAATTCAAAAATTAATTTACAAAAGTCAGAAGGTTTGTGGGTGGGAAGTTGGAAAAATAGAAATGATTGTCCGCTTGGTTTCAAGTGGAATAATAAAGGTTTAAAGGTTTTGGGTACTTTTGTGGGAAACAATAGGGATTTTTATAAACAAAACTGGGAAGGGATGGAAGAGGATATTACTGTCAAACTTGACAGGTGGAAACCATTTGCTCGTGGTTTGTCCCTTAGAGGACGAACGCTTGTAATTAATTTACTCTCCGCATCAAAATTGTGGCATCGATTAAATTCCGTGGCCGTGCCCGATGAAATTATAAATGCCATTCAAAATAAATTTGTTGACTTTTTATGGCAAGGAAAACATTGGGTTTCCAAAGAAATGTTATATCTTCCCGTATGTACTGGAGGACAGGGTCTAGTTCATATTTTGTCTAGAATTAGGGATTTTCGAATTCAATTTATGTATAGATTTTTGACATTAATGAATGGTGAAGATGTTCACCCTTGTTACTATTTTTGTAAATATTTTTTGTCTACTGTTTCTAATTTGAATTATGATGTTCAATTGTTATTACTTGATGGGGATTTTCAATACACTAACATTCCAAGCTTTTATCAAGATTTAATAAAAGCCTGGAAATATTTTGAATCATCTAGAATAAAAATAGATGATACCTCAGTTGCAGACATTTTAGAAGAACCTTTGTTCTTTAATCCTTTATTAATTAACCCTAAAACTGATGAACCTTTTTATTTTGAAAATTTTGTAATTGCCGGTATAACCAAAGTTAAGGATCTTTTTGATACTAGTCTAAAAAGAAAATTTACTGCAGTAGATCTTGTTGGAATTTTAAGCACTCGTTCTGAACGCTGTATCCAACAACATCTGGATTTATTATGGTCGTCTTTTCCTCCGGAGTGGAGTGTATTGATTGACCGTTTTCTACATAATGATATTGATGTTGGTTTTGTTCACCAATATATTTTTAAAGTAAATATTGACAATGCACCTGAATTAAGTAAGGGTGTTGTTCTGGATAAATGTCCCAAGAAAATGATTTATTTGTTATCTGTTGTTCAGAATTTTAATTGTTCCCGTACCAAAAAGTTACTGTCCCCTTGGAATAATATTTTAAAATCAAATGTTCCCCTTAATGTTATATATAGTCATGTTTATGAATATCCTCATAGCATGCATGAAGGTGACCTTAACTGGAGAATCCTTCATGGTGCTATTGCAACCGGTAAATTTTACTTTAAATCTGGTTATCAGCAGTCGGATGTTTGTCCCTCTTGTGGTTTGCAGGAGGACTTATACCACATTTTTGTTTCCTGTCCACGTTTACAAATTTTATTAAGCCATGTTAAAAATATGTTGCGTAAATTAATTATAAATGATCTAGGTTCAACATACTCTTTTATATTTGGACCTTCTACCATAAGCACTGACCATACGCCACCTCAGGTCAGTGCAAATCGATCTCCTCCAGCTGTCCAAACGCCACCATCGGACAGCTGTCCAGTTAGGAGATCGATTCCAGCTGATCCACCGCCACCTAGGATCAGCTGTCCAGATACACCAGCCGGCCGCACGTCATCCACGGCCGGCTGTCCTGAGACGGTGATGGAAACTGCTTTAGTGGAGGATGGTGCAGTCGTGTTGGGAGAAGGTACCAGCACGCACCGATGGACGAAGACCCAGAGGATCCCAAGACGGCTGTACCTATGGATTGCCAACCAGGCGAAGATGGCCACCTACGTGACCCTGCAGCACCTGAGGACCGGAGGCGGACAGACAGACCCACTCCAGGAATTCAGGTCGCGCATCCGCGCCCGGTTGGCAATTGAATTTGCCTATTGTAAATTTATAAATAATGTTCATTCTTTTTCAGATTTTTGGTGTTTTAATAATGTATTGTGTTTTATTTCTAATGACAAGCTTTTTGTGAATATTTAATGGTAAGTTATTTTATCTGTATTTTTGATTTTTATTTTTATTTTCTTGTTTATATATTGTAAATCGCGATGTGTTAAAGGTTAAAACATGGACTGGCGTGTACCAGTCCATGTTGATTTTGATCATTCGGACAAAGTCATTTATAGGTTTTTTTAATTTTAATATAGGTAGGTAATAATGTTTAAAGTTTAAACTGGCTTGTATCAGTTTAAACTGACTTTGATCATTTGGACAAAGTCTTTAAAAATATTTGTCTTATTTTATATACTTTTGGGTTTAAAGTTAACTTATTTATATGTATTTTCAAAATTGTTAAATGTAGCTTGTCAAAATAATGTATGGTTAGGTTTATATTTTATGTTACTTGAATTTTTGATACCTTGTACTACTGTGATATATTGTTTTATTTAATAAAGGGTATTGAAAATTCAATTCTTCTTCTTCTTCTTCTTCTTCTTCTGGACCTAACTTTGTCCGTAGGATTTCTCGAAGACGAAAAGACATAGGTCAATGAAACTTACCAGAAAGATAGGTCACCACTAGGAAATGTTGTTTCCGATTTCGAAATTTTGAAAATGGCGGCCATCTTGGATTGGCGGCCATTTTGAATTTGAAAAAAATACAAAATTAATCATAAAAAATCACAAACAATATGGATATGAACCAAAATAGGTTTATAGGTCAATATTAAGGTCCCGGACAATATGGGACCATTTTCCGAAAAATCCAAGATGGCCACCATATTCAAAATGGCCGCCAAAGTGCGAAAATTGAAAAGTTGTCCGATTTCAACGAAAATTGGCATTTAGGTCAATATTGATATTACGAACAACATGGTGACATGTTCGAACAAATCAAAGATGGCCGCCAAAGTCCAAGATGGCCGCCATATTCAAAATGGCCTCCAAAGTGCGAAAATTGAAAAGTTGTCCGATTTCAACGAAAATTGGCATTTAGGTGAATATTGATATTACGAACAACATGGTGACATGTTTGAACAAATCCAAGATGGCCGCCAAAGTCCAAGATGGCCGCCATATTCAAAATGGCCGCCAAAGTGCGAAAATTGAAAAGTTGTCCGATTTCAACGAAAATTGGCATTTAGGTCAATATTGATATTACGAACAACATGGCGACACTTTTGAACAAATCCAAGATGGCTGTCATATTCAAAATGGCTGCCAAAGTGCGAATATTGAAAAGTTGTCTGATTTCAACAAAAATTGGCATTTAGGTCAATATTGATATTACGAACAACATGTCGAACAAATCCAAGATGGCTGCCAAAGTCCAAGATGGCCGCCATATTTAAAATGGCCGCCAAAGTGCGAAAATTGAAAAGTTGTCCGAATTGTGACAAAAGTGGGCACGGGAGGGGATTTTTTTGTGACTTGCTTGCAATCACAATCAGCACTTGTTAAGTCGCCGACCACGAAGTGTCGGGCGACTTATTGTTTTTACTCCGTTTCTTATTATTATTATTATTATGTTTTCCTTTTTCCCCTCGCAATGTTGTCCGCTCGTTTTCTCGCTCATCTTTTAACCGATCGAAATGAAACTTTGGGAACATGTTAAGGGTGACCTGAAGTTGTGCAATCCACTTTTGAAATTTTCAAAATGGCCGCCATTTTCAAAATGGCCGCCGTTGAAAAAAATGACGGCCGTTGTCAGATCTCAGTAATTGCCAAAGCAATTTCAATGAAAATTGGTATACTGGTACAGCTAACTATCCCGAGCATTTTTGCAAAAAAAAATTTGACGCGGCCGACATTTCAAAATGGCCGCCATCCGAACACCACCCCCCTAAAAATGTAAAAATTTAAACGTCATCCGATTTAGACGAAATTTGGTATACAGGTAGCTTATGATACCCTAAGTGTGCCACTATTTAAAAATGTTTTGTCCGACTTCCGGTTTCAAAATGGCGGCCGTTTTAAAGTTTTACAAAATGGCGGCCGTTGTCAGATCTCAGTTATGGCCAGAGCAATTTCAATGAAAATTGGTATACTGATACAGCTAACTATCCTGAGCATTTTTGCAAAAAAAATTTTTTGTCCGACTTCCGGTTTCAAAATGGCGGCCGTTTTAAAGTTTGCTCGTTTTCTCGCTCATCTTTTAACCGATCGAAATGAAACTTGGCCAACTGAAAGCTCATGTTATGAAGTTGTGCTCTTGACTTTTAGTTCCCTCTACTCGGTCAAAAGTGCGGAACGGGAGGCGACTTCAACGTTTCGGGAAACGTAAATTTTAATTATTATGTCTCCCAAACGAAGTTTTGGGAGACATATTGTTTTTGTCCGGTTTCTTATTATTATTCTTCTTCTTTCTTTCTTTCTTTCTTTCTTTTTTCTTTCCGTTCAATCTTGTCCGCACATTTTCCCAGAGATGCAATGTCCAATCAAGATGAAACTTTGGGAACATGTTAAGGGTGACCTGAAGTTGTGCAATCCACTTTTGAAATTTTCAAAATGGCCGCCATTTTCAAAATGGCCGCCGTTGAAAAAAAATGACGGCCGTTGTCAGATCTCAGTAATTGCCAAAGCAATTTCAATGAAAATTGGTATACTGATACAGCTAACTATCCCGAGCATTTTTGCAAAAAAAAATTTGACGCGGCCGACATTTCAAAATGGCCGCCATCCGAACACCACCCCCCTAAAAATGTAAAAATTTAAACGTCATCCGATTTAGACGAAATTTGGTATACAGGTAGCTTATGATACCCTGAGTGTGCCACTATTTAAAAATTTTTGTCCGACTTCCGGTTTCAAAATGGCGGCCATTTTACTGCAGGAAAATGTCAACTTTGCCCGATTTCAACAAAATTTGATTTCTAGGCATATTTTAATGTACTGATTTGAATGAAAAACTATCCATGGGGATTATAGTGGCAATGGGGGTTCGTTTGGGAGACATTCTGTGTTGGCATCCCAACACAATCAGCACTAGTTAAGTCGCCGACCACGAAGTGTCGGGCGACTTATTGTTTTTTCCCCGTTTCTTATTATTATTATTATTATTATTATTTTCATATTTCTTATGTTTTCCCCTCGCAATGTTGTCCGCTCGTTTTCTCGCTCATCTTTTAACCGATCGAAATGAAACTTTGGGAACATGTTAAGGGTGACAAGAAGTTGTGCAATCCACTTTTGAAATTTTCAAAATGGCCGCCATTTTCAAAATGGCCGCCGTTGAAAAAAATGACGGCCGTTGTCAGATCTCAGTAATTGCCAAAGCAATTTCAATGAAAATTGGTATACTGGTACAGCTAACTATCCTGAGCATTTTTGCAAAAAAAAATTTGACGCGGCCGACATTTCAAAATGGCCGCCATCCGAACACCACCCCCCTAAAAATGTAAAAATTTAAACGTCATCCGATTTAGACGAAATTTGGTATACAGGTAGCTTATGATACCCTAAGTGTGCCACTATTTAAAAATGTTTTGTCCGACTTCCGGTTTCAAAATGGCGGCCGTTTTAAAGTTTTACAAAATGGCGGCCGTTGTCAGATCTCAGTTATGGCCAGAGCAATTTCAATGAAAATTGGTATACTGATACAGCTAACTATCCTGAGCATTTTCGCAAAAAAAATTTTTTGTCCGACTTCCGGTTTCAAAATGGCGGCCGTTTTAAAGTTTGCTCGTTTTCTCGCTCATCTTTTAACCGATCGAAATGAAACTTGGCCAACTGAAAGCTCATGTTATGAAGTTGTGCTCTTGACTTTTAGTTCCCTCTACTCGGTCAAAAGTGCGGAACGGGAGGCGACTTCAACGTTTCGGGAAACGTAAATTTTAATTATTATTATTATTATTATTTTCATATTTCTTATGTTTTCCCCTCGCAATGTTGTCCGCTCGTTTTCTCGCTCATCTTTTAACTGATCGAAATGAAACTTTGGGAACATGTTAAGGGTGACCTGAAGTTGTGCAATCCACTTTTAAAATTTTCAAAATGGCCGCCGTTGAAAAAAATGACGGCCGTTGTCAGATCTCAGTAATTGCCAAAGCAATTTCAATGAAAATTGGTATACTGGTACAGCTAACTATCCCGAGCATTTTTGCAAAAAAAAATTTGACGCGGCTGACATTTCAAAATGGCCGCCATCCGAACACCACCCCCCTAAAAATGTAAAAATTTAAACGTCATCCGATTTAGACAAAATTTGGTATACAGGTAGCTTATGATACCCTAAGTGTGCCACTATTTAAAAATGTTTTGTCCGACTTCCGGTTTCAAAATGGCGGCCGTTTTAAAGTTTTACAAAATGGCGGCCGTTGTCAGATCTCAGTTATGGCCAGAGCAATTTCAATGAAAATTGGTATACTGATACAGCTAACTATCCTGAGCATTTTTGCAAAAAAAATTTTTTGTCTGACTTCCAGTTTCAAAATGGTGGCCGTTTTCAAGTTTGCTCGTTTTCTCGCTCATCTTTTAACCGATCGAAATGAAACTTGGCCAACTGAAAGCTCATATTATGAAGTTGTGCTCTTGACTTTTAGTTCCCTCTACTCGGTCAAAAGTGCGGAACGGGAGGCGACTTCAACGTTTCGGGAAACGTAAATTTTAATTATTATTCTTCTTCTTCTTCTTCTTCTTCTTCTTCTTCTTCTTCTTCTTCTTCTGGACCTAACTTTGTCCGTAGGATTTCTCGAAGACGAAAAGACATAGGTCAATGAAACTTACCAGAAAGATAGGTCACCACTAGGAAATGTTGTTTCCGATTTCGAAATTTTGAAAATGGCGGCCATCTTGGATTGGCGGCCATTTTGAATTTGAAAAAAATACAAAATTAATCATAAAAAATCACAAACAATATGGATATGAACCAAAATAGGTTTATAGGTCAATATTAAGGTCCCGGACAATATGGGACCATTTTCCGAAAAATCCAAGATGGCCACCATATTCAAAATGGCCGCCAAAGTGCGAAAATTGAAAAGTTGTCCGATTTCAACGAAAATTGGCATTTAGGTCAATATTGATATTACGAACAACATGGTGACATGTTCGAACAAATCAAAGATGGCCGCCAAAGTCCAAGATGGCCGCCATATTCAAAATGGCCTCCAAAGTGCGAAAATTGAAAAGTTGTCCGATTTCAACGAAAATTGGCATTTAGGTGAATATTGATATTACGAACAACATGGTGACATGTTTGAACAAATCCAAGATGGCCGCCAAAGTCCAAGATGGCCGCCATATTCAAAATGGCCGCCAAAGTGCGAAAATTGAAAAGTTGTCCGATTTCAACGAAAATTGGCATTTAGGTGAATATTGATATTACGAACAACATGGCGACACTTTCGAACAAATCCAAGATGGCTGTCATATTCAAAATGGCTGCCAAAGTGCGAATATTGAAAAGTTGTCTGATTTCAACAAAAATTGGCATTTAGGTCAATATTGATATTACGAACAACATGTCGAACAAATCCAAGATGGCTGCCAAAGTCCAAGATGGCCGCCATATTCAAAATGGCCGCCAAAGTGCGAAAATTGAAAAGTTGTCCGAATTGTGACAAAAGTGGGCACGGGAGGGGATTTTTTTGTGACTTGCTTGCAATCACAATCAGCACTTGTTATTATTATTATTATTATTCCTCACTTTTTGTCCGGCTGATAACTCAGAGATGGCTGATTGGATTAGAACATCACATGGCATAAAGTAGAACCACTACCTGAAGTTGTGCAATCAACTTTAAAAATGGTGATATGTGGAACCATCTCCATGGAAACCAGAAAGTTATGCATGAGTGATTTTGGGCATTTTCCTTAATTTTTCGGTAACCTAGAAGCACAGAGGGACCAAACTTGGTATGATGGAAGACCATAATGAGATACAGGTTTGAGATGATTTTGGGGCGGAACGGAAAAACAAGATGGCCGCCATGGCTAAAAATAGATTTAACATGGGGCCTATGGGAAAATGATTTTTCTACAATAGCTTCACCATGGTTTGAGATATTCCAAAGTTTTTTTATAGGAAGTTGGACCTCATCAACCTCAAGAAGACAGGAAAGTTTGAAAAAAAAATTTCACACCGTGTGGCCGCAGCCACAACCGTTACGTTTGCATAGAAGCCTATGGGGAAATGGAGGTTTTTTGTCACCTCCATTTCTCTGCTATGCATTGATGGATTCCAATCAAACTTTACACAAAGCACCGTCATCATTACATCTTGGAATTCACATATCAAAAAATTCTAAAATGGCCACCTTTTACAAGATGGCCGCCACGTTACATTTGCATAGAAGCCTATGTGGAAATGGAGGTTTTTTGTCGCCTCCATTTCTCTGCTATGCATTGATGGATTCCAATCAAACTTTACACAAAGCACCGTCACCATTACATCTTGGAATTCATATTACGAAAAATTTCAAATGGCGGCCATTTTTAAGATGGCTGCCGAGTTACGTTAAAAATTACAACATTGTCGGAATTCAATGAAAATCAACTTCTAGAGATATTTTGATGTGGGGAGCAACATGGAATCATCGATTTTGGAATTCACATGACGGAAAAAAAAAATTTCGGGGCGACATCTGCTATTGCTCGCAATGGCAATTCTAGTTAAATCTCAGGTCGCACAAAAACAGTGTGTATGTAAATGACATGCTCAACCAAAAGTAACACTAGGCCAGTTAAACTCCGTTTTTTAGCGGACGGATCTGGTCTAGAGGTTACACCTCTGTCTTTACATGCTAGGCGCAGTAGCCATAGATGTTATAAACTGACACGAGTTCGATTCCCGAGGTGGGACGGCTCAAAAATCAAATCTGTGTGTACAGATGATTTTCAGAGTGGAAATTTCAACGACATTGTTTGGCTAATTCATTAGACGCTTATAAATATCATTTATCTTAACTATGTATCTTTAGTGCATTTCTAAAGATCCAATGTTGACATACAATCGGATGTTGGGCATATATAAATAGACAATTATAAATAGAAATTCAAAACAACTATATGCACGCATCTGTATAATTGCTTACAGATCTATTCTGATTGTATGAAAATCGTTGTAATTAAAGCTCAGGTCGCACAAAAACATTGTGTATGTAAATGACATGTTCAACCAAAGTAACACTAGGCCAGTGAAACTCCGTTTTTTAGCGGACGGATCTGGTCTAGAGGTTACACCTCTGTCTTTACATGCTAGGCGCAGTAGCCATAGATGTTATAAACTGACACGAGTTCGATTCCCGAGGTGGGACGGCTCAAAAATCAAATCTGTGTGTACAGATGATTTTCAGAGTGGAAATTTCAACGACATTGTTTGGTTAATTCATTAGACGCTTATAAATATCATTTATCTTAACTATGTATCTTTAGTGCATTTCTAAAGATCCAATGTTGAAATACAATCAGATGATGGGCATATATAAATAGACAATTATAAATAGAAATTCAAAACAACTATATGCACGCATCTGTATAATTGCTTACAGATCCATTCTGATTGTATGAAAATCGTTGTAATTAAAGCTCAGGTCGCACAAAAACATTGTGTATGTAAATGACATGTTCAACCAAAAGTAACACTAGGCCAGTGAAACTCCGTTTTTTAGCGGACGGATCTGGTCTAGAGGTTACACCTCTGTCTTTACATGCTAGGCGCAGTAGCCATAGATGTTATAAACTGACACACAGGAATTTGACCCCATATCATTTGGGTCGAAATATGGCCAGACAACTAAAAAAAAGTATTGTCGCGAACGAAGTGAGCGAAGGAGTCTAACGCAAAAGTAAACAATTCCTACCCCCTACCTTTGTTGTTGAGTTTGCTTTGAGAATTTGCACTGACAACATGATTGTAGGTGTTCTACTTACTCACGGACATTTATTCTTTAAGATTATGACATCGATTCATTTAATATATCCATATTTTTGCAACCGCGAAACTTTTTCTTGGACTGAAACACTTTCTTTACTTCAGGGAAGCTTCCATTGTGGATTGTTCCGCAGTAAATGACAAAAAGTTAAACGCGAAGTCGGAACCAGAGAAAAATTATCCGGAAATTGCAAACCGAAGAGCACATGGCTGATGTCATTGGGTTACATCCCTTTATCAACAGATGTGCTAGAAATGTAAACAATTCGATTAAAACTCAATTTTACAAAAAATAATTAAAATTATGATTTAAATATTATTTCATTTACATACAAAGCAAATTTTTTTTTTACCGTTTTATCCCATTTAATTTTTGTCATTTACTACGGAACAATCCACAATGGAAGCTTCCCTGAAGTAAAGAAAGTGTTTCAGTCCAAGAAAAAGTTTCGCGGTTGCAAAAATATGGATATATTAAATGAATCGATGTCATAATCTTAAAGAATAAATGTCCGTGAGTAAGTAGAACACCTACAATCATGTTGTCAGTGCAAATTCTCAAAGCAAACTCAACAACAAAGGTAGGGGGGTAGGAATTGTTTACTTTTGCGTTAGACTCCTTCGCTCACTTCGTTCGCGACAATACTTTTTTTTCGTTGTCTGGCCATATTTCGACCCAAATGATATGGGGTCAAATTCCTGTGACTGACACGAGTTCGATTCCCGAGGTGGGACGGCTCAAAAATCAAATCTGTGTGTACAGATGATTTTCAGAGTGGAAATTTCAACGACATTGTTTGGTTAATTCATTAGACACTTATAAATATCATTTATCTTAACTATGTATCTTTAGTGCATTTCTAAAGATCCAATGTTGAAATACAATCAGATGTTGGGCATATATAAATAGACAATTATAAATAGAAATTCAAAACAACTATATGCACGCATCTGTATAATTGCTTACAGATCCATTCTGATTGTATGAAAATCGTTGTAATTAAAGCTCAGGTTGCACAAAAACATTGTGTATGTAAATGACATGTTCAACCAAAAGTAACACTAGGCCAGTGAAACTCCGTTTTTTAGCGGACGGATCTGGTCTAGAGGTTACACCTCTGTCTTTACATGCTAGGCGCAGTAGCCATAGATGTTATAAACTGACACGAGTTCGATTCCCGAGGTGGGACGGCTCAAAAATCAAATCTGTGTGTACAGATGATTTTCAGAGTGGAAATTTCAACGACATTGTTTGGTTAATTCATTAGACACTTATAAATATCATTTATCTTAACTATGTATCTTTAGTGCATTTCTAAAGATCCAATGTTGAAATACAATCAGATGTTGGGCATATATAAATAGACAATTATATATATATATATATATATATATATAAAGATAATATAAATTCGGAAATGAATGTCACAATATATTTTAAAATCCACATAATAGAATTAGCAACAATAAAAATGTTCGTTTTCCACGACCGGTTTCATCTCTTCCGAGATCTTCAAAGTGGATGTTTTGTATACAATTGACGTCGTTATCGGTAACGTGACGTTACAATGGTCCATAGATACTGACGCCGTCAGGTGTGGTTAAAATCCGGAACGGCACTGTTGAGACGTGGCCGATATTTACGGATGAATTGTTGTTCTTTATTTATACGTTGTTCTTCTGTCGTAGAGTCTGAACATTGATAAAATGGGAAAATAGAAAAATTAAGTAAAGAATGACCGGCACACAATTCAATATGCTCGCTTAGTGTTATTTGTCTAGTATTGACATCACGAATTTGTTGCCGATGTACAGTCATGCGATGGCGTAATGTCATGCCGGTTTGTCCTATATAATTTTCTTTACATCCTTTACATGTGATGACGTAAATTAAATTGCTAGATGAACAAGTAAAATTATTTTTTATTTTAAAAACTTTTCCATTTTTGAACTGATCCTTCGATTAAATATGCACAAACTCCACAATTTGGTCTATTGCACTTAATAACTTTCCTGACTAAGTTTTCCTGCGGTAATTTTGCTGATGTCAAAAAGTTTTTTAGAGATTTCGACTGTCTTTTACTCTTGATGATAGCATTATTCTCTATGATTTTCTTCATTTTCTCGTCTGTATTTAAAATTGGTAAATTTTGGTAAATGTGTGTAAATATTTCAGCATTCTTTGGGTTAAATGTTGACACGAATGGGATGACCTTTTCTTCAGTTTTACTTCTTACAAGTTTTAGTTCTTGAGTACTAATTTGCTTTGCTTTTTCAATTCCCGTGTCTATCAGTGTGGTAGGAAATTTTCGTTTTAAGAGAATACTTTTTAATTAAGGTCTTTCCCCCTTTCCAAGGGAAAGACCTTCTTGTCTTTCTTATGATTATTATTATTATTATTATTATTATTATTATTATTATTTTTCTTCTTCCGCGGAGGTTTGCCAAAAAGTGTCTGGACGTATCATTTCGATACTTGGTAACATCAATCGGTCATATCCGGAGATGACATGGCTCATGCTTTTAGACCGATCTATTTTTAGTAACAGAGTTATCTGCCCGAACACGAAAACCCTTGTTAGCAGATAAACTCAGATACCGTAACCGATTCTTAAAATCTGAAGTGTACAAAATGTCGCTGGACCTATGGCGATGATTTGTCATGCAAATTTTTTTTTTCCAATCGACTTCCTGTTTACGCGTTTTTGACCTGAAAAATGTCGCAACGCGTCAAAATTTTTTTCTCAAAAACCGCAAGTCCTAGAGACTTGGGACCACCACCATTGATCCTAAGTGACATATGTTACATTTAAAACTGTCAAGGTCAAAGGTCAAGGTCAAAGGTCACCATAGGTCTTGTTAGCACTATATCTCGCAAACCATAAAAGATAGAAGCAGACAATAAATGGGAAAAATACTCCACTTATTGAGACCTTCATTTGGTACATTTGACCGAAAGCTGTGCGATGGACCATTTTTGAGTTACTGCCCTTGACGCGTTTCGGTTAATCGGTTTTTTGGTTAAAACTTGAAAACGGTTAGAGATAATATAGTAAACCTATAAGTTTAACATGATCAGTAGGAAAAGAGCTTCAATTTGAGCCAAAGGTCAAAGGTCATAGGTCAAGGTCATACCATAGCAACAAGGTGACCGTTATAAAAAGTCCTTAGCAACTATATATTTTTAGAATCAGAATGATGTACTTTACTGAAATATGTCATTTCATGACCGGAAGTGGCCTTTTGTCCCTAGCAACCGAATGAAAGTCTTTAACAACCATGTATTTTTTGGCTCAGGACCACTTTCTTTACTCAAATAATTCATTTTTATGACTGGAAGTGACATTTTGTGCTATAGCAAGACAAAAAATCCCATAGCATCACCTAACTTTTCTTACATTAGAGGAACAGTGGGAAAGACCTTCTCATTTGTTCTCAGAACAAATGGCAGTTTAATTCTTTTAATCTTTCGTCTCTGGTGTTGGTGTTTGAGACAATTGTGCAAATTCTTCTCGCTAAATTGTACGGAATGTTGTTTTTCGTATGCTTAGGATGACAGGATGAATAAAGTAGGTATTGCTTTGAGTCAGTCGGTTTAAAATAAATATCAGTCTCCATTGTCGTTTTATTCTTTAATATTAGTATGTCCAAAAAGGGTATTTCTGTATTACTTGTTTCCATCGTAAATTGAATGTGTTCTTCAATGTTATTCAATAAAACTTTAAATTGTTGCAGTTTGTGTTCGTCTTCATTCCAAATAATGAAACAATCATCCAAGTATCTTTTCCAATTCTGGATTAAATATCTTTCAAAGATGTCCCCAAAAAGGCGACAAGATTGTTCATATAATTTTATTTCATGAAATCCCATGACGAGATTAGCGTAAGTAGGGGCGACTTTGGTTCCCATTGCAGTACCTGATTTTTGTCGGTATGATTTTTCGTTAAATTTGAAATAATTGTTTATTCAATAAAACTTTAAATTGTTGCAGTTTGTGTTCGTCTTCATTCCAATATATATATTTCATTCATATAAGTCTAGAGAATTATATATTATATATATATATATATAGAACAAGATTACAATCGTTGTAAAAACACTGACAAAGCCTGTTGGTCAGGCGAAATATTTTGTGCAATTTTTTAAAGTGTAAAACTTTGTTTTCGCTTTAATTATGTATCTAGATGTTGTTGTACATATTATAGTACAACAACATCTAGATACATAAATCTAGATACGGGTGGCGGGCTGGGAAGCAACTATTTTGGGTTAAGTTGGATTGAGAAAGTTTAAGATCAATATGTTATGACTTGTTTACGTCATTTATTTATATTGACATTCAATGACTAAGGCCATTCGTTGGTCAGTAACAGATTTAGAGGGCAGTGGATTCTTGGTCCTTGGTCCCAGATTCCCGGTCATAATGAGTTTCAGAAAATCGACTTTAACGTAAGAAAATGTCGTGTTAACTGAATTTAAAAAGAAAGTGACAATACTCAACATCGCAACAGTACCCAGATGAAATAGCTAAAAGAATGAAAAACTGTTCCCGAAACTCAAAGAGTTCCAGAGAATGGGTAAACGCGATACAATGGTATATGACAAACTGATAGTGACGGTTGACAATATGAACCATCAACCCGCAATGACCCCCTTTAATACACAATCGATAGTACAACACATCAGACAATGGATTTGTAAACAAATTGAACATGATTCATCAGAATGTATGTGGACTTCAAGCTTAGCTTGCGAACCCGATTTTGACTTACTTATTAATACATATGATTATGATATTCTTGTTTTTACAGAAACAAAAACTGATAGATTTGATGATATTAAATTACCAAATGAATTTTATTATTACAGTAAACATAAGGAAAATGTGATAAGAAATCAGGTGGTATCATTGTTGTATTTAAAAATGAATTGAGAAAAATACCTAAATTTTAGAAATTGTGATTCGGAATTTGTTTTCTGGCTAGAAATATCACATGAGCTTACACGGCTCAATTAAAACTTCTTCATAGGTTGTATCTATGTGCCACCAGAATATACTAAATATTCCACTGGTCTGAACAAGCGTTATTGAAAATGAATTAATGAATTTAACACAAAATACAAAATGTTTTGCACTTGTTGGCGACTTTAATTCTTAAACTGCGAAATTGAATGATAATGCGATTCCAGATGAAAATCTTTTTGATATTTTAAATATCTCCGACTATATTGTGAACAATTGAAACAATTTATGTTATATTTACAGTGCGAGTCATTTACTGTATCTGATTTACAACCTTCACTGACAATCACATACTGTAAAGGACGATTGTTTGTTTATTTGAATGGTGTTTAACGCAACTTTCAACATTTTTTCAACTATATAATAGCGTCCAGTATTATTGGGGGAGGAAGCCGGAGAACCTGGAGAAAATCCCCGACCTGCGGTAGAAAAACTGGCAATCCTTGTCAATTGAGATTGGAGTCGAGTTAACCCAATGTTTTCTGAAGTTCACAATAAAACACATGTCACCCTCCATTTTCACAATAATGTAATTCCAAACGTTCATCTATCGGATAATTATAATGTAAAAAAATGTATATATGTATGTGCTTCGTCAATATTTTTACATAGAAAAAGTTTTAAAACTAATAATCCCGACAATAAAACACGGTTTAATAAAAATTGTAGAAGTCAAGCGGGGTGCATTCCACAAATAGAAATTTTTATATAAGCAAGATCAGTCAACTGAAAATCTCTTAAATCTAAAAGCGAAGAATTGAGACAAGAACTGAACAAAAGCTTTGCATTACATTAAGACATTTGTGCAAGTGAATTACGTACATTGTCAAAAAAAAAATTCCAAAAGATTTCTGGAAAACTTTAAATGAATATTCTAAAAATAAAAATTGAATGCAGACTTCCCGAATGATACATTTTTTTTAGTTTAGTTTAAATATATTTATTTGCTCAGATACAAGCAAAGGATTGGACATAAGTTATAACAACATTATGGAGGTCCTCTCGCTAACCATCAATGTTTGCAATGAAATGCTAAATGACAGCACTTATACAAACATACACAATTAGAAAAAGGTGTAAAAAGGAAACAAAATAATGCGAAAAACGAATAAAATGAATATAAAGATAATACAATTTAGAGTAAAAAACAATCACAAGGGAATCTGGCTTCTAAAATGGGTTGGGTTCAAGTAATTATCACTTAAAGCGTTTTGTTCGTTTTATGTAGTTTTGAACACAAGTGAACATATACGAGTTTTGGTAAGATGTAAGTCTTCCGTCACCAGCCAATAGAATTTCAATCGTTATGTTAAAACCGCCTAATTGTGCATACAGAACATTTCTATGTACATTGTACAAAGTGCATTCCATAAGATAGTGAATGCAATCTTCATATGGTAGACCGCAAATACAGGACGGAGAAGGGACTACGTTTATACGAAATAAATCCGCATTTAATGAACTACATGTCTGAGTTTAGTTTAAACATATTTCATTTGTAGAAATGCTACAAAAGGGTATTAGACACAAGTACAACGTACTTATGAAGTCTTTTCCCAATGAAATATAAATATAATAATGTTATAATGAAACATACGAAGATGAATGACTGTAGAAAACTCAATATATATATATAAAAACATATGTACAAAAAAGGGAAAATAATATTGTAAGAACCGTGAATTTATATTTACATGTACAGCATAACTCATCGTTTGTTTGTTGTGTGTGTATGCAGTATTTATGGTCATCTCTACAAGACGAGGAACCTCTTAGATTTTTTAATAAATTCATGAACATATGTAACAATCATTTGATTTTTGTCTTGAGATAAACTTTCATTTCCGTTCAAGAGAAGTTTTAAGTTTAATAGTTCAATAGGGAGTAGAGTGTTTAACTTTTCGAACAGGTCTCTTCTTGGTGCATCATATTTGGGACATTCAAAAAAGAAATGGTAAGCTGTTTCTTTACAGAAACCGCAATGACATGATGGGCTGTTTACAATATTTACATTATGAAGATTACAGTTTAAAAAAGATTCGCCACAACGCAATTGGGTCAGAATAATATTTAATTTTCTAGTACCAAAGCTATAGATTGGAGGTACTAAAATTTTATCTTTTTGAGACGGTATCTATTTGTCTAGTAGCTAGGTTTAATTTATTCCAAAGGTTTACAGAAGATGGCACAAATGATCCCATAGTTAACGAAAGCCTACAAAATGGTTGAATAAAGTCATGTCCGTTTCGTAGGGGATAACTAGTGGTGCTCTGAACTGTAGGCGGAACTAATGTATTTAGAAATGGCGGTGCTATTTCATGAACCATTGAATAAAACATTTGTAGTTTTCTTCTTTCCCTTCTATGTTTAAGAGTTTCCCACACGGTTTCGCGATAAAGATGTTCAAGTTTTGTAAAAATAGGCAACCCCGTTACAATTCTCGCAGCGTCCAGCTGAATGTTTTCTAACTTGTTAGTATAACTAGCGCCACAGTTATCCCATAGTTCACAGGCATACTCCAAGATAGGGCGGATATATACTAAGTACAATTTTTCTAAAGTACACCTAGAGATCTTGTATTTCAACATTCTCATTACATTGATATGCTTGGAAGCGCTATTAATTAAATTTTCTATATGCAAATTCCATTTGCCGTCGTTGGTTAGAGTAATACCTAAATGTTTATGGTTTTTTACAATAGGAATATTTTGATTATTAAGGGAAAAGTGAAGGTCGGGAGTTTCCTTGCTGGAAATCATTAATATCTCTGTTTTATTGGGATTGAAACTCATAAGCCATGTTCTGGACCATTGACTCAACTCAGTAAGATCATGATCGATGACGTACTGAATTTGATTCATATCTGATCCAGAACATCCAAATGAGGTATCGTCTGCAAAAAGTCTTGTCAAGGAAATCATTTTTTCAGAGATATCATTTATATACATAATGAAGAGCAAAGGAGCAAGACCTGAACCTTGAGGTACTCCAGCTGAAATATTGCAAAGAGTCGACACTGCATTCTTTATTGTTACATGTTGGCGTCTTCCATTTAAATAGCTTTCAAACCATTTCAAAAGATTTCTTTTTATTCCATATGATTTCATTTTATGTAATAGACCTTTATGCCAAACTTTGTCGAACGCTTTCGAGAAATCACAAAAAACTAAACAGTTAATTTCTCTTTTTTCTAATCCGTCTAATATGCAGTTATAAAGTTCTATTAGTTGATGCACAGTCGAATATCCGGGACGAAATCCGGACTGATATTTATATATAAGGTTGTAAATAGCCAAGTGATTGTAAATATTTTTGAATATTATTCTTTCCATAACTTTTCCAATACAACTTATAAGAGAGATAGGTCTATAGTTTGAGGGTAATGAAGTATCACCGTTCTTAAAGATGGGGATTACATTTGCAATCTTCCAGCTGGAGGGAAATTTGCACTGTTGAAGAGACCTGTTAAAAATTATTTTTAAATGGTATAGCTATTTTATCCGGATTAAATTTTAACATCCTATGACTCACCGAATCAGGACCTGTTGCCTTATTTGGGTCTAGAATTTTAATTATATCTACAATCTCACTATGGTCAATCTGGATGTCATCTAAATCAATATCCGTTCGTTTTTCGAAATTTGGAAGAGGATGATATTTTTCATCTAACTGTGATATGGAACAGAAATATTTATTGAGAATAGTACACTTCTCTAAGTCATTGCATGTCATATCGCCAATAGATTGTTCGTTTAATATATTAATAAGGGGAGGGACAGTGTATGAGCCATTATTTGATTTTATCAGCATTTTCATTATTTTCCAATAAACTTTTGAGTTTGATATATTTTCTAAAATAAAGTGGTCTAAATTTTGTTTGAAATGTTCCTTAGCAGTCCTTTTCATATTATTTACTTTGTTTCTTTGCTGCTTGTATTTAGTTACATCACAGTTTCTTTTTAGTTTTTGGACTTTTTTTCTTAATCTATCACGTTTTCTTATTTCTTTCCTTAATTCATTGTTCAACCAAAGTTTATCATTGGGTCTAATCGTGACTGTTTTGGATGGAACACATTCGCGCACAATGTCGAGAAAGTGTTCCGTGAATATTTCGGTCATTTCGTCTGTATCTTTATTGTTTAACAGCAAGTTCCAGTCCACCGAATCCATCATTTCATTAAATTTATCGATATCGGCTCGGTCGTATAGCCAAATTTTTCTTTTAAAAGGCAGTTCTTTATAATGCTTAGTTTCTAAAAACATTAAAGCAGCATCATGATCGCTAATTGACCTGGGTATTTGAATGACATCAGAAAATGTACATTTCAGTTTACTACTTAAAATTATCGGATCTAAAAGCGTCTCGGAGTGTTCGGTTACCCTTGTTGGTTTATTAATTACATTTTTATACCCCCGCTCGACAGAGTCGGGGGAATATAGTGGTCCTCATGTCCGTCCGTCCGTCCGTCCGTCCGTCCGTCCGTCCGTCTGTCCGTCCGCCCGTCCGTCCGTCCGTCTGTCCGTCCGTTCGTCCGTCCACATTTGGTTTCCGGATGATAATTCAAAAAGTTTACATCCGATTTGAATGAAACTTTGGGATATTGTTATATATCAGATTGGTAAGAAGCCTATCGATTTTGGGGGAAATCCGTCAAATTTCAATGTCACAGTCCACGAAAAACGTTAAAAATTTTAACATAAAAGTTGTTTCCGGACAATAACTCAAAAAGTGTGCATCCGATTTGAATGAAACTTTGGAATATTGTTATATATCAGGTTGGTAAGAAGCCTATCGATTTTGGGGGAAATCCGTCAAATTTCAAGGTCACAGTCCACGAAAAACGTTAGAAATTTTAACATAAAAGTTGTTTCCGGACAATAACTCTAAAAGTTTGCATCCGATTTGAATGAAACTTTGGGATATTGTTATATATCAGGTTGGTAAAAAGCCTTTTGATTTTGGGGGAAATCCATCAAATTTCAAGGTCGCAGTCCACGAAAAACGTTAGAAATTTTCACAAAAGCGGGGGTATCAGCGATCGCTAGATCGACTTTGTCTAGTTCATATTATATTGATTGATAATAGTTAACAATTTATTGTTCAATGAAACAAACAAGTCCGAATTTATATCACCCGCAAGGATGATGTTTTCATTTAGTTGATATGCTGTTTCAATAGCATGTGAAAGTCGTGTAGAATAATCACCGTCGTCCGTAAAAACTGATCTATATGTACAACAAAGGAGAAAGCTCGACCCGTTAGCACGTGTTTCGACCCAGATAGTTTCATCTGTATCGTTTTCAAGTTGGACTTTACGAGACATACTTAAGAAATCTTTTGCATAAATTATTAATCCACCCCCAAAATTATTACGATCTTTACGGATCATAGTTGAAAAAGTGTCTAGTTTTAATTGTTCATTGTTGAAACTTGGATCTAAATGTGTTTCGGTTATTATAATTATATCGAATTCTTCAGCAAAATTTTGGACATATTCGAGTTTATTTCTAATGCTTCGTATATTTAAATTACAAATTGAAATAGAGTTTTCGGAGGACTGGTGACTCGAGTTCAAACATGCTTCAGTAACCGGACCTGGATTTTGTTCAACATTGCCAATCAGCAGTAAAAAATGCAAAGTAAACAACAAAAATACTACGTTAGCATTTGGATTCATACTTTGCAACAGAGACAGTTGACCAACGATCAGTGTACATCTCAGATTTGTAAGTAGAATATCTCTAAAGGATTGAGATTTTTGGAATGTGATAAATCTATGCTTTCCTCTGTGCATGTCGAACAGACCGATTGCAGCCCTGTAATTACATATACAATTACCCATTTAGATACAAGAATATATAATTTCCACACGCCCTTGGGCTTGCAATAGGTCTGCACATTGCTACACACACACACAACAACAACAACGGATGAAATAAACAGGTTAAACGTGAAGTCAATTATACAGTTAAGAGCTAATAAGATCAAACAAAAGTAAAAACGAAACATGGTCAAATTTGACATGATATGCTTTTGTTCAAAAAGGGATTTTGAGATTCCTTGTTGTTAAACCTAGTGCGGGTCTCAACTTATATATAGTATCAAACTATATAGTATATACATGTATGCGTGGTTATTTAAGTGGTCAATATAGTTATATATAGTACAACAATTATGAGATACATAAGATATTTCAGGAGTAATAATAGAAATAAAATATAGTTATATATAGTACAACAATTATGATATACATAGGATATTTCAGGAGTAATAATAGAAATAAAATATAGTTATATATAGTACAACAATTATGAGATACATAAGATATTTCAGGAGTAATAATAGAAATAAAATATAGTTATATATACAGTACAACAATTATGATATACATAGGATATTTCAGGAGTAATAATAGAAATAAAAGGCAAGATAAATGTAATTTCAGATAAAACACAGTTATCATTATTAAGGAATAATATGAACTCTCAAGCATTGTAATTAGTGTATACACAAAGTTCAAAGATCAAACTGAAGCACGTGTAGCTCGTAACATGCTGTTTGACACAAACACAATAACAATAAATATAAGTTATGAATCTACATATTGTCATGGAGCTTACGACGGTAGATGGTGAGGTGATATACATTTTATAGGAATGTAATGTATTTATTATAGGAATGGACAGCTGTTTTACCGGATACATGTATATCCAGTCACACATTTTTTGCTTTAAAATTTGATATTTATTAAAATATCTAGGAAATGTTGAAATAACTAAATAAACGTATAGACATAGATATTTAGTATTATATTTTTGAGAAAGCAAAACGGATGAGTTATGTTAATTAAGGACTGATTCGATTGCCATTGGCGGGGGGGATAACTCTAAATTTCTCAACTCTGGTGTTCTGTAAATACCAAAAAAGTGAAAACGAAATAACATCGAAAAAGATCATAAGTAAAGAAAATATCTCTTTAAGTTTTTCAATAATTTAAATAGACAGATGTATGAGATATGCATCGGGATGATAAGCATTGCAAAAGGGGCGGGGGGGGGGGTGGGCTGATAAAAAAGAATAATAAATAATATATATATTTAAATTAATTGTTTTAGATTATAGATCTTAATATTTCCTTTGTAAAATTGCTTTCATATCCGGTGAAATCAGTTGATGCTTTTTACGTTCGTAATGCACACTGAGAATGGGGTAGGAGGATACATGTGGACAATGTATTTGGAGATCACAACAACACTAACAGAAACAAAAAAAAACACACACACACACAAAAACAAAGAACAACAACATATCTCTACATGGCAGTTTTGTGTTATTTCATATACTTTTAATCATCACCAGATGTGACGTTTTCGGGTGGTGTTATCTTAGGACTTGATCTCTTAGTAGTACCCATTTGCTCAAGTCTATCAATATCAGTGTGGTCTCTAATAAGCATTTTATGAGCTGTTTTTGTGGTCTTAACAAATATCCTACCATCCATTGTCCAGTAAGCCTCTATTTCCTTCCTATGTTTAACTGAAGCTAATCTTTTTGTCAAACCAGCTCTGAACTCTGTCAAGTTCTCAGTAATAAAGATATTATCTGGGTCACCTTTAAGAACTTTCTTGTGGGGAAAAGACTAAATGTCTCTTTTTATAGGATATAAATCTAACTATCAGTGATTTACCACCAGAAACCTTTCCTATTAGATGACACCTCCCAATGTCATCACTAGTTATGTCAACACCAAGCTTGTTTTGGAAAATATCCAGTGCTAAGCTCTCAGTGTCAACAGGGTATTGAACTTTTCCATTTTCATTAACTGGAACAGGAACATTGTGAAGGCGCAAGCTTGTTCGTCTGGAATACTGTTGTTGGTTTTCTAGCTCTATTTCAAGTTCAGCTTGTTTTCTACACAGTAAGTCAGTCTCATTGTTGTGTTCCTGCATAGCAAGTTGTAAGCCTTTTACAGCAGACTCTAGCGATTGTGTTTTAATACACTGACAAGAAAGCCTTTGGTTTAGTTCATTTATAGTAGCCTCTTGAGCTTTAACTTTTTCTTGAAGTGGTTTTACCTCCATGTTGACTACATCTTGAATTTGTGATTCAAAAACAGTACCAAGTTTTTCTGCGATGGCTGGGACTATGGCATTGAGTACTTCCTCACTAGTTAGTGCTTCAATCAATTGGTCGGCTATATTTTTTCTAAGAGACCCTTTCCTAGTCATTATAGTTGTGAGGTCACCCATGGAACCTGCCTTTCGTCGTATCTGTCGCTCGGTCTGTTTTTGAGAAGCTGGCAATTCGTCGGGGCTATCTGGATTTAAGCGTTTAACTCCACATTGCTTAGGATTGGGAGTCATTTCTTTCTTAGAACTTTGTGACAAAAATTCAGTTTGAGGTAACGAGGTAGGGATTTCATTGTTTACATTGTTTACATTGTTTACATTAATGGCGTCATCCATCATTGACTCACTAAATGGCCAACGTTATTTTCAATGATGTTGTAGTTTAGAGTGTTAAATATGCACTTTTTGTATTGTTTATATACTCATAGACATCATAGTTTATAGTAGAGTAGGTTTCGAGTTCTTACATGAGCGTTATCCAGTAATAAAATCCCTTTTTCGAGAGCTATCTAAACTTCAGTCATTCGGGTCTTGCGCATGAACCTCATGTCTGAGCCTGGTATGAATTATGTTTAAGTTCCTTTCACAGGAATAAATGTAGTCGCGTGGTTTTGTCAATTGTCGTTTAGTTATTTTTTTTTAAAATATTTATGTTTCTAGAATTTCTTGTGTCTATAATTAATTGATTCCGATCTTTAGCCGTTGCATAGAAAAAAGAATTTTATGTTCTGTTTAGTCTAAATTGAGGTATAACATAATCATCACTGTTGCTCAGGTTGTATGTTGAAACCTGATAACACATGTGGTTATGAATTGAGTAAAACATATTGAGACATTTGTTACGGCTCCTGTTCTCTAAAGTTCCCAACCAGTTTCAAAATATATTGACTCCTTACTGGCAAACATCGGTAAACCTGTAACAATACGACCAGCTTCAAGCTGTAATTTTTCTAAGTTATTAATAACACCGAGACCACACCCGTCCCAAACTTCAGAGGCGTATTCCATATAGGGACGGATAAATGTGAGATAAATTTGAGATAAATACTACTACAAAGAACATATTTTAATTTTCGTAGGACTGATATTTTCTGGCCAACAGATTGCATAATATTTTCCATGTGTTGAAAACTTTCCATCAGAGTCAATAGTAATTCCCAAGTGTTTATGAGACAAAACAATTTCAATTGGTTGATTCTTAAATATTAATTTTATATCTTCCGTTAAAGTGCCAATAATCAAAGCCATAGTTTTCTGTGGATTAAAATTAATCAACCATTTGTCAGACCATGATGCAATGTTCTCTAGATTTAAATTGACAACGTCTTCAATACTGGTAGGGCGATAGGCGGAGTATGATAAAGAGGTATCATTAGCAAATAGTCTTGTAAACTTAATAAGTCATCAGCTATGTCATTAATATACACTAAGAAAAGAAGAGGACCTAGGACAGAGCCCTGTGGCACTCCTGCGTTTGTCTGCTTTAGAGGGTATTTTGAATTTGCTATGAAAACATTTTGAGATCTGTTTAAAAGATAACTTTTAAACTAGTTGAGAAGGTTATCATTCACGCCATATGCCTTTAGTTTTATTAGTAAACTAGTATGCCAAACACGGTCGATCGCTTTGGATACATCACAGAAGATGAAAGAAGTAATGTTTTTATTTTCAAGGGTCGTGGTTATAGTACGATAAATTTCTATTAGCTGGTGAACGGTGGAATGACCTGGAGTAATGCCTGACTTTTATTTATACATCAAATTATTAGAAATCAGATTAAACACATACCTAAAAACAATTCTCTCGAAAACCTAGCCGAGGGATGAAATAAGAGAAATAGGCTGTAATTAGAGACTTCGTGTCTATCGCCCTTTTTGAAAAGTGGCATAACAGATGCGGTTTTCCACAGTTCTGGAAATTGGGTTGTAGACATAGACAAATTAAAAAGTTTTGATAACGGAAAGCAAATAGTATTCATTGTGTTGTTTAGCATATGGTGACTGATACAGTTGGGCCCAGGAGCTTTACCTAGTTTTAGTACTTGAAGAACGTCGCGGACTTCATTAGGAGTTACAACGAAGATATCGATAACAGAGTTAGTTCGCGATTAAAAAACGGGAGTAGGAACATGTAAGTCATTGATTTTCGACACCGAGCAAAAATAGTTGTTTAGAAGGCAAGCTTTCTCATAGTTTTCGCATATTATATCACCATTGTCATTTTTGAGCTGGCTTATATAAGCAGATTCCACAGTTCCTTTAGTTAGTCGTTTAATCAATGACCAATATGATTTAGAATTGGTATTGTTCAATACTTCTATAAAGTTGTTTGCATTCAAAAAGAACTGTTCTTTGTAATACTTTTTCATATTATTAATGTGATTTCTTTGCTTTTTATATTTATTTATATCAAAACTTTTTTTGTTTCAATGGCTATTTTATGGAATCTGTTCCGCTTCCTTATTTCACTACGAAGTTCAGAATTAAACCATAGTGTATCATTGGGTCGAATTGTAACCTCTTTTCTAGGGACACATTCTTGTATGATACACAAAAAAGTTTCAGTAAAGTTTCTGCAATTACTATCCATAGTGTTTCTTGAATTGATAATTACATCCCAGTCGAACATATGTATCAATTCGTTACACTTTTGAAAATCGGCCTGCCGGTAATTCCATACTAATCTCTTATACGAGTTGTGTATTCGTAACGATACTTTCAAATAGATTATAGTAGCTTCGTGATAGATACATTTTTAAGTATGTTAAACAGTTAAATACTAATGATGAAGACGAGGGATAATAATAAAGGATCCTCACAATTACAGAGCAATAACGTTTATAAGCTGCCTAGGCAAATTGTTTACTTCGATTCTAAACACCAGACTTGCTTTTTGCAGAAGAAGTAGAATTGATTTTAAAGAACCCGTCTGATTTCCGAAAGTGCCAATTTACTTTAGACAATATTTTTGTAGTGTACGCTCTTATATCTGTATACAGCCCATTCTGGAAGAAATTGTATTGCACTTTCTTATACATCAAGAAAGCATTTGATATGGTTTGGAGAAATGGGTTGTGGAATAAAATTGCAGTATACTAGTAATGACATCAAGGGTAAATGTTTCAGGTTTATCTTTAATATGTGTGATGGTATTAAGTCATGCGTGCAATTCAATAATGGAAAATCAGACTTTTCCCCCTCTCTTACCGGTGTAAGGCAGGGAGAGAACTTATCTCCGTTCCTTGTTTTTTCAGTCTTTCTTAACGATATGGAGAAATTTTCGACAACTAGAATGGCTCACCTTTACAATTTGTATATGAAAAATGTCAGAATGAATTGCGTGTATACATGTATATTGAACTGTTTATTTTACTTTATGCTAATGATACAGTGATATTAGCTGAATCAGAAGAGCAAACGCAGAACGCTCTAAATGTTTTTCAGACAAAGTGTAAAATATGAAGATTGGAAATTAATGTAAACAAAACGAAGGTTGTGATTTTTAGAAAACGTAAAAGTCAAACTAAGTTTCAATTTAAATTAAATGGTAAAAATTTTGAAATTGTATATTCTTACTCATATTTGGGAACTCTTTTAAAATATAACGGAAATTTTGCGGACACGAAAAAACAAGTTGATCGATCAGGCCCAAAAGTCTCTGTCCGCCTTTTTTAAACACTTCAAGAATAAAGCTATTTCAGTTGATATTCAGCTTAAACTCGCCATGTTTGTATATTGTATTCTATATGGACCTCATGCAACACATGTAATTTGTCTGAGCGTTATCAAATAAATTGATTGATTGATTGATTGATTGATTGTTGTTTTACGTCCAGCAAGCAAATTGAAAATAAATTGAAAAAAGCAGATGATAATTTAGGATTTTCACTTGGGTCTCTACTGAAAACACCTTTTGGCAGGCAAACATCTTCCAAATGGGAGTAAAGATTCTATTGAAACCATTACGAAAGTTTTATTTTTACAAAATTATATACCGATATATAACGTCGCGTTTCAAAATGGCGGCAAAAACATGTATAATTTTCAACGTTCCAGATCTCAATGAAATTAACTGTGCTTCGATGCAACAAAATTTGATTTGGAGGTAGATTTAAGTGTCCCGAATGGAGCCGTCCGACCAAGGGCATTAAGTTGTCGGTGTAGGACGTTAAAAAATCCCCAAGTCAGTCAATCCACATTCGATTTTTTTTTTACGGCCCGTTTCAAAATGGTAAACAAGCGATTTTTCAGCTATATCATGGCGTCCAGTTTTTATTGGAGAGGAAACCGGAGTACCCGTAGAAAACCCCCAACCTTCGGTAGGAAAACTGGCAAAATTTGTAAATTAAGATTGGAGTCGAGCGCACCCTAACACGTTTTAAGACTCGAACCCGCAATCTTAAAGTTGACAGTCCATTTGATCAATAGTCGGCGAACTACCTTAACCAATAGCGCACCGAGACCCCCAATAAGGGATTTCATTTGCAATGGACACGACAAATAAATTACAGAAACACAAGAAAGTTGATTTTGAATTTCGCCACTATTGCTATGATACATTGACTATGACTTAATTAATAATTTGAAGTCACAAACAGATGGGTAAACACTCAAGAAGAAAGTCTAGAAGGAAACGAAGGAATCGATATAGCAGGAAAAGAAGAAAAGGAGAACTATCCAATCACATCATCAAAATGCTAAACTAAACAGATTAAAAAAGAACAGAATTACATTTTTCAAACCACAAGAACTTAGAACGTCATGTTGAACTGAAAATTTGGCTTACATGTTATGTTTGTTGTACATTTGTGTACTTAACTGAACATTTTATGCTATGGAGATTTATTCCTCAGTGTTGAAAGAAACTATGGCCTTACATAAAGTTATATCTAAAAACAATAGAATTTTGTTGATTGTTTTATATTTAAAAGTGTTTTAATGGTGCAAAAAAACCTGTTTTGTTAAAAGTAATTTAGTGGTAAATATTCGAAAGTAATATATACTGTATTTAAAATTTACTACATTTTTATAATGGGCAATAAGGGGATAAAAGAAAGTGCGATGGACAAAATTAAAAGAATTGCAGTTCTTTTTACACATTTAAAAAAACTTGTATAGGTTTTATAGTAACAAACATGTTAAACAAATCTTTGTATCAACCATAAAGCGAATAAATAAGCAGTTGCAATATTTTAGTATCCCATCAATACAGGAGTTTTCATCAACTTTACGGTATCTAAATATTAATCTTTTGTATAATGACTCAAAAACTTATGAATCAAGTAACTAAATAATGAAAGGAATTAGAGGGAGGCATTCTTTTGGTGCCATCCATATCGGCAAAATTATAAAGGTAAAATTGAATTTAGAGAATGTTCTGGTGAAAGCAATAGTGTTAGTGTTAATGATTCGTGAACTGTTGAAAACAAGAATGTAGGGTTAGGTGGAAGCAAGAGTAGTAGGTCAAGTAAAAGCAAAAGAAGTGGGTTAAGCGGAGATAAAAAGTGGGTCGAGTACACTGGAGTGAAGGATCCGATGAAGACATTTGTTAATTTTAATTATGATATGTTGTCTAATAAAATGTTTAAAGAAATATAAAATATTGATTTTGAAATAACTAGTTTCTTACGACAATTAAAAATAACGACGAAAAGGTGGTTGCAAGCAAGCAAGACAAAGTTTGAATAACTGATATAATGTAACATGTTTTAATTAGATATTCGAGAGTAACAAATAAATGCGGAAATAATTTATTTTATTCTCAATTCTCTGTATAAAATGTTTACATATATATATGTAAACTTAATAGCTAGGACTGTTATTTTACCACACGTATTAGGAGTAGTTCAGTTATTTATAATACATCTCTTACTTCCTGTTTGTTGATCTCGTGACAACCAGTCAAGTTGGATTCGACGTAAAATAATTATTTCAGTTTTAATTACGTTTCTAATTTGCAGATTCTCACTTAAACTATTTATTAGTTCATTATTTTAGTTAATTATTGTGTAATTGTATTAGGTATATGTTTGGGACGTTATCCAGACATAAGAAGAGTTATAGTATATATGCTACATTAGCTGTTTTGTTACTGCTAATCATATTATAGGCATGCATACGTATTTCAAAGCGTGCATAAAAATGCAAAATCTAACATTATCACACATGTTTCCGAAACTTCTAACTAATATGTTTCCATCATTGTAAACAAATATTTAATATTGTCAAATCAATATAATATTACTAATACAAATTTAAGTCAAACTATTGATTTATTATCATGGTCACTATGATGGAATAGTGCAGAATATTATCTTATTTAATGAGATGCAATCTTTCAACTTCATCTGGATACTGACCACATACAAGGTTTAAAGTGAAGCAGTTTACAATTTTTTATTTATGTCGCACGAAAACAAGAAATACATGTAGGCACAGCTTTTACTTTAAGAGTGTAAGTGTTGTAAGATGTATCAATCTGTTCCTTCTTGCAGCATAACTTGCCTTTTTGACATTCAGTTGAAAAACTACGTACTGTTGTAGCCCAAAACTAGATAGATGCATATGTGAAAGCGAAAGCTTAATGTATAATTTCTTTAAGACTTGACCTTAGTTTATCATGGGGCAAGAGTTGCAAAATCAAATTGATGAAACTTAAATAGCTATCTTGATTTTAAATTGTTAGAATTTCTTTATAATTTTTCAGTACCTACATACGATTGATATTACTTCGCGAATTAATAGTTTCAATGTAATTTTTTATTTCATTCTTTCACTGCAGACAATAACTTAGTCAATTGTATCGAAAAATCTCTTTGGTAAAAACGTAGATAAGCCCGGATTTGTACCTTTCCGTGTACCATTTTTCATGTAATTTTAGAAAGCGTTACAAGATTGGTAAGTCTTCAGACACTATGTCGTCCGAAATATTTAAAGAAGACATGAAGAATGTACGGTTAGCCAGGATTTCAACTTTGTACGTTATATATTGAATTACCAGATTTATCCTTCATACAAGCTCTTTTATTAGGCATTCATAGTCATGTGACTTACATAAAACTCGATGTTGTTGGAAGTCTTGTCCACAGAGAAAAAACATGTTCAAAGCAGGGAGAAGGCTTATATTCATTCTACAGTTTGGGTATGATACGATAACGAAGATTACTTATTATCATATCTAAGACTTAAATATGTAAGTTTATTGGATTAAACATAATGGTGTTTGTTGGCTGCAATAGTGTTCCGTATACAAATCGACAATTGTGAATTATGCCCTTGTATACAAAAGACACTTGCAATCAAAGAAACTTTTATTTCACGTTTTAGATTCTCTGCAGATTCCTTGTATTTTATTTTGATTGAATAAAACAATAAGACTGTAATTATCTAACAATCTACTCTTGCTTTGATTGTCTGAAATTTTCAGCAATCTTTTATTTATTAATTGTTTGTTTATTGCATTGGCAAAATTTTATGATTGTCATAAAGATCATAAATTTAGATAGCTACAATAATGTAGCTCCTTTTTTTTATGGACGGAGCTACAAAGAGGTCCCATTACTCGTAATGGAGCAGCCCGGGAGTGATTCACACCCGGGGGTTTTATGCATTTTATAAGCAATTTAACTGTTTCCCTGGTTTGCTACATACTTTTGTTTATGTATTTGCAGTTTAACTGATATTTCCACAACACCGTATTCGTTAGTTTTATCACTTTATTCGTAATCATGCCATTGTTGACAACATATGAATTCCGGAAGTGCATAATTTCGATAATATTGGAATCGATTTGGTAAAAAATGAAATTCCGGATGATTTCAGCTGCATTCATTTGCATTATAATTATGTCCCCTTATTACAAATTTTACCGATACGATTCCGAAATTCTACACTCCACAATTTTAATTATGTCAACAATGACACGATTACGAAAAAGTTTAAACATTGTAGACATATCAGATGAACGGCGGAGGAAAGAAAGCATATTTATTTAACAAAGGTTAAATAGCGGAAATATGTGTAAATCCTAAAAGTGTTTTTGCTCCATTACGAGTAATGGGACCTTTTTGTAGCTCCGTCCATAATAAAAAAAAAGGAGCTACATTATTGTAGCTAAAATTTAGAGTCTTCATTAAAACTTATCATAGAAAAACATGGTTATATTGGTATTCCTTTGTTTCTGACTCAGTTTTAAAAAAATATATTTTCGTAGTAAACTTTCAGATGTTTTGTAATTTTATTCAAATGATATCTATTTTGTTCTGTGCCAGCGTTTCAAATTGGCCCTAAATAAAACTTGGTGCAATCTTTGTTTTTGTTTTTGTATAGGTTACAATAGTTATGCTGATCTATAGTGATGTAAATACTTTAAGTCAGCTATATAACATCAGTGTTATAAATATAGTGTTTTAATTTTCGACAAGTTTGCTAGTCTAATTACTGGAAGTCGGAATATCTGCTAGTCGACAAACACAGAGATCCGTTTACCACGAGGGGGGGGGGGGATATCTGCTAGTCGACAAACACAGAGATCCGTTTACCACGGGGGGGGGGGGGGATATCTGCTAGTCGACATCAAACACAGAGATCCGTTTACCACATGTATACGGACAGGTGACAATTCGACGACGAGATGATTTGTTCATTGGTATATTCATTGATTCAGTTGAATAAATGTTTGTTGTTAAAAGTATATTTATACTCTCCCCACTGTGTAAATATATGCATTTTTCGCCTTCCACTACTTTTGGTTGCGGCGACTCTGATGTCTCTTGGTTAAGCAAAACGCTATTCTTTTGGTCAGATAAAACGCTTGTAATTTTATAACATCATTAGCACCTTTAAATTTTTAAAAATAGGTCAAAGTGTATAGTATATACTACTTAGAAGAAATAACAGGGTTACAAATAAAGACTTGTTTAAAATTTAAACAAAATTAATACTTTCTACTGACATATTAGCTACACAATTAAGACACTGTTTAGAATACGTCTAACTTGGACAAATTTAAGATAAGTTTAAAACATACAAGACAGATTAAAAGAACAACGGTTGACGGAGTGTATGGCTGAAGCAGAGAAAAGGTATTAAATGAAATGTTGGGTTGTTTTAGTTATTAGACTACTAAGCATTTTCGATATAATCATCGTGTAATAGAAACCAATTTAGAGCAAAACGGATAATCGTGTAATATAAACCAATTTAGAGCAAAAAGGAGCGAACAATCCGTCGCTTGAAGTAAGTCGCATATATTGCAATACATTTTTATTGGTAAAGAACAAAATAATTGTGTGTTTGTTTGACTGGTGGTTAACTACTTTCAGCAATTTTTCAGCTATATAAAGGCGTCCAGTTTTTATTGGGGGAGGAAGCCGGAGTTCCCGGAGAAAACAACCGAACAGCGATAGGAAAGCTGGCAATCTTTGTCAATTAAGATTGGAGTCGAGTACATCCTGTCTGCAGCGAGAATCGAACTCGCAATCTCAGTGTTGACGGACCACGTGATCAATAGTAGATGAACTACCTTAACCTCTGGGCCACCGAGGCCCTAAGTACTTGTATGTAAAGTCAAGCAAACAGTCAAGGCATTTAAATACATATTCGGTAGTAAACGCGAAATGAAATGCATTTTAACCCTATATTCTAGTTTCAATTACAAAAAAAATGTCCGCCAAAGAAATTAAAAAAGATCCAATTATTAACAATAAACGATTAATTAACGATTGAATTTAATCCATGCATGGAATGTCACATTCCATGGATGGTATGCTTTTGTTTTTTATGTATTTTATTCGTTACTTCATTAAAATACTCTATATTATTATCTACATCTAAAATGTAATGAGCTAAAACGAGATTGTGTACATAATTCGAGGGCAACTCACACGCACCTTCTGAAAAATGTAAAATCTGTTACATAACATAACGAAAATTATCACACATGAAAGAACCACAGCAAAAAATATGTCTCGAAAACAGAATGTCGCAACGAGTCAAAAATAGAGTTTGTTAAAAGCTAATATTTCAGAAATCTATGGATTTTTCTCATCTTAATTTAAATTGAAGCATATTTTTCCAGCACTTTGAATGTACCAAAGGTATTATTGTTTTGTTTGAATGGTGTTTTAACGCCACTTTCAGCAATTTCTCAGCTATTTCATGGCGTCCAGTTTTTATTGGGGGAGGAAGCCGGAGTACCCGGAGAGAACCCCCGACCTGCGGTAGGAAAACTGGCAATCCTTGTCAATTAAGATTGGAGTCGAGTACACCCTGCCCGCAGTGAGAATCGAACCCGCAATCTCAGTGTTGACAGACCACGTGATCAATATTAGACGAACTACCTTGACCACTAGGCCACCGAGGCCCCACAAAGGTATTAAATATCATTTTTCTTGTAACTTTACAAAGTATACTTTAATTTTAAAACGAATAGATAGAAAACGAACACTTTTGTCAATCAATGCGCTAAATAACTTATAATTTTGCATAGCAACCGTTTCAACAAAAGCATAACTTTTGTAACTTGTATAATAGACAGCTTTGATTCAATAGTTATAGTTTCATCGGAGTCTGACTGCTCATCTTTTTTCAATAATCAGAAATACTTCTTCACGATATTTTGATTCGATACTACAATAAAAATAAAGCTTAGAATAGTTTGATTGCAATGTCTAATAAATTAATAATTGATACAAATTAGGACTTTGAATAACTTTCTGTCTGTTACATTACACAATTGCAGAAATCAAACTTAAACGCTAGGAATGAAATATTAACAAAAGTGCTAAACAAATTTCTATTATGAAAACAACGCTTCATTACATGTAACTGACAGATGTTACTAATTTAAGATCATTGTTTATAATTGCAAAGCGGTAACTAGATAATTAATCTTCTGTAAAAAGATTAATTACATTCAATAGGTTCATGAGTCCCCGACTAACATGTGGTGTTAGGTACAAAAATGATTACTTAAAAATAAACAAAATCAGGAATATCATTCCATATAAAACATTTGTAGTTTGTAGCTTCTTCACAATACAATACTATCGACTAAAGCAGACGTTTTAAATGAAGCAGTTTACACTTTTTATTTATGGCGCTGTTTGTTCTATCAGGTAAGACATCAGTAGAAAGAAATTTATTGTTCAAATGTATATATCCGGAAATTATAGTAACATTCTGCCTAAAAATACGTTTATTCGATTAAAACAGAGCTGCAGCTAGTTTTTTTTAATGAAAGGTCGGTTGTTTTCTCCGGTACTCTGGCTTTTTCTACTTATAAATATTTAATGCCATAAAATAGCTGAAACAATGCTGACGTTCAACACCATTCAAACAAACAAACAACCACCGGAGCTGCACCAACGTTCCTTATTTTTAAACAAATGTCATTTGTATTGTTTATTATTGGTTGACATTACCTACACTGTCTATTAAAGGGTTCGTTCCTGAACGTCTCTTGTAGAATATAATAAGATCGGAAGGGATAAGTATTTACAGAAATTAATTCTAACATTTAAATAGTACAGGATGCTCTAATGATAATGACTACTCAAGATGTCTTTGTTTTCCATTGTCACGTGACAAAATGTTGTCAAATTATATACTGCTTTTAATGCTCATCTGAAAATATTATATCTACTTTGATATTGTGCAATAAAGATTCATCACGAAAATGTCCAGTTGTGAACGTCAAAACGAGAAGACGAATAATGAAAGTGTTGTTAATTCTAAACTCTAACAAGTAAGATATTTTTGTTGAATGATTCATTGATCGATTAAATGTTTGCTTTACGTCCAGAGAACTGTACTTCAGCTATATTCAGGACAAGTTTACAAACAATAAATCAACGGGATAAAGTGATGAACCAAAGGAACAACTTTTGAAAGCCACTCTAAAAGTTTTGAATATTGTGTAGGGACAAAGAATTGAGCATTGAGCGGATACGATGAGCCTACACGTTTTCTAAATCTAAATAATGGGTCTTCACCGTGCAGGTAGTGTGACACTAAAAAGTGCATTACCCTTTATGGTTTATATAACCTGTCAAAGCCTCCAGAAAAAACGCTATAATTATAATAATAATAAAAAATATTTTTTATTATTATTTTTATTATTATTATTATTTCAATGACGAAATGATACCTTAGAGCTACCATATAATTCATACTTTTACATAAACTAACTTACACGTGAAAATCATAATAAACGAATGTGAAAAAGAGTTCTAAATAATATGAACATAATCATTCTGTTCTAGAATGTGGTCCTAAAAGGTAGTATTTGGAAGTCGGGAAATTTTAAACTTTCTATTTAACTGTAAAAAATACTCTGTCTATGAGTGTGTGCTCTTTAAACTAGATATAAGGACATTGAAAGCAAGCATGCTGATGTAATCTTAGTTTGGCTCTGTATACAATTTAATGTTTGTTGATGCTTGCTTTTTTTAATTTGAATTTAGAACTTCATTTAATTAAAAAAAAACAACATATATCTTCCTGAAGAATTTATTAACCAGGATTTTATGCATAGAGTTCATCCAAGTTCTTATATACATCTGCAAATTAAACCTAGCCCTGTCAGAATTAGATTGTATAAGACAATATGACATCCATTTGGCTGCACTATATCCAGAGCCATAGACTACAACGGCTAAATCTTCTTATCACCTATTAAAGAAACAAGACATGCGTGCTATCCAAACTTTTGTTATTTGTTGTTTGTGTGTGTAAAAGTTATACAAATCGTTATGTAATAATTTTCAGTTTTAATTTTTACGCGTATATACAAATAATCATATTCATAGATTGTGTTCCAGTGGTTAACGTAGTATTTCATCTATTATTTATCACGTGTCTGAGGTTGCAGGATCGAATCTCGTTGTGGGCAGGTTGTGCTCAACTCCAAACGTATTGTGTTTTCCTACCCTAAGTTCAGGGGTTTTCTTCGGGTACTCTGGATTACCCACCCTATAAAATTCGGACGCAACAATAAGCTGAAAAATTGCTTTGACTGGCGTTAAACACCATTCAAACAAACAAACAATTATTCAAAGAATATTCTAATATGACGTGTCTAAAACGCTTCGAGTCCGCAACAGGTGTAAAACGTCTATGTATTCGTAATCAACGTCACTCTTTATGGGGAAGTCATAATAAGATTTTTCACATTATTTAACGACGTCACAATCAAATTTGTAGTCCTGCAACGTAAAATTACGTGTTAAAGAAGTAAATATATATTTCCTATTAGAGTCGAAATAATTCATTTTGGGGGAATATATACTGATTATTACCACGGGTTTGCCCTTAATGCCCACATTTTTAAACTATTACGCATAAAGGGTCACCCGGTAGTCAAATCAGTTTATATTCGTTCCCTAATGAAGTTTTTTCTTTATTTTACTAGATTGTTGAAATTAATACGATACTACTAAACTTACAGAAGCACCAAGGACCCGTGGTTATTGTAGATAGTTGTCTATTATCCACGAGATTGTGGGTTAGAGTGTGACTGAGGGAGAAAATTGTACTCGACTATAACTTTTATTGAAAAGGTTTTTCCGGATACTCCTATTTCCTGACCAAATAAAAACCGTATCACCATGTCATGGTCAAAAACAGCAAAGAGAAGTAAAATTTTTTACTCTGCTATAGCTAAGCGCTAGTTTTCATTAAATTTATAAAAAAAACTCGTCTCTTCTGAAACCACTGCTAATTTTAATCAAAGTTAGTCATATTCATTCTTGTTATTTACTTCCAAAAGTGTTGCCTCATTGTCTAAAAGCAGCACATAGAAATGAATACGTTTTTGTTTTAAATCTTGAAATTTAACAACAACATTCGCGCTACAACATCAAGACAAAATTGTCCAAACAAAATGCAGTGAACAAATTTGTCTAAGGGACAGGTTCCCAGGCGTATAATTTTAACAAAAACGTTATGATACTAAAAATGAACATATATGATGTTTTCTCTCATTCAGCTCGAATTTCGGTGATTGACATGAGAGTCAAAAGTGACTATCAATTTATAATATTGCATTATACCTAGACCTCCTCGAAATACACTTTAAAGAAAGTTAAAAAATAAACTACTAAAATTACGATTTCCTAGACGACACTATTGTTGACTTATAAGTAATTTTGTAGTACTTACGTTGATTTAATCCCCTTACAAGGCCTACGGGCCGACATTTGTTAATCGTTATACATTTTGTATCAGATCCATCACTCAAAAATGCAATCTGGTCTTTTTTCTTCCTGCACATGACGATGATTAACTTGACGGATGCGTAATTAGACGCAAAAACGTATTTTTTGTCTTTTATTTAGTGTATGTGGTTGCTTACTTATTTTTATTGTTTGTTTGGTTGGTTTTTTGTGTGTTTTCTTTTTCTTTTATTTATTAGGCAATATTATCGTTCACATATTTCTTCATCATCCACTAAGTTTTCTATTCTTATGATTGGTTGGTTTTCTCACATATCTTTTGAATTTTTGATATCTACAGCTCGTTGTCCCTTCTATGCGTGGCTTGGCGGTCAATGGCAAATACAGCTAATTATCTACCATTGTTCACCGACGTGTGAACATTGATGCTACGCTTTAGAACCTTACTGCTGACAGTTCAGCCTGAATTGATAATGCTTGTCATTGTCAACGGAAAAAATGGAAACAGAAGAAATTAACATATGGTCACTATCCAAAAAAGCATTTTTGCATTGATTTTATACTGCTATATAGTGTGATTGATCTGAGCCTATTGCCCCCATGGTGTAGAAAAAGATATACATTGAGATAAAAATGATCTTTGAACCCCATTACAATATCAGCAATACATTAAGTCGGAGAAAACTTTTGATTAAAGTCACAAAAGGTTGGTTTTAAGCAAAATATAACGATTACATTTATTGTTTAAAATTTGTTTTGAAATCGCTGAATGGATTTGTTTAGCTAACAGCAAGTAAATAGAAAATATCAGTGGTATAACAGACACGCCGTTAAAAGGTTGTGATTGCTTTGTTCGTAGCATTTTCATGTCGCATTTTTATTTTGTAGTTGGAGACGTTGTCGATGAAGTGATCAACCATAAAGGTATTTGTAAAGAAACAATTCAAGATGTTTAAATCTAAAGATATTGCAATACAATTTATAAGATACATCAATCTAGAAAACGTTTCAAATTTTGTACCGTTCAAAAAGGCCTTGCCAATAAATTCAAGTCTCAGGACTTTACATGCTGAACGTTTCTACTATTTTTAAAATAAAAAAAATGCACTTTAGAATTAAATTAGACATGGTTTAAGTTGAATATTTAAAACACATTTAGTTTTATAAGTAAGTTGTTTAAATACAAAAACACTTGCAATAGAAATAAACAGAAGCAAACAAACCATATCCAATTTTAAAAATTTCTTGCTTAGTTTCATATTTTATTTATTGTTTGTTAATTCGTCTTGTTTATAGATAATATATAAACATGTATATCATACAAATATTACTTTGCGTCTTGATAGGTAATCAAAGTATTTACATATTTTATTAATGTACATTAACTGTAAGATTCACATCAACTCCTATCCTTAGATTACTGCATAATTACTTTTAAGTAAGGCCAATTATAATATTAGATAAACGTATGAAACATTTGCGCACATACCGGGTAAAGTGCAGAAGCGCAATTATCTTCATACAGGTATGTTACTGTTTTTCACAAACCTTAAGAAATTCAAGAATCTAAATTTAACTGTGTTTTAACAATACAACTGTAGGCTTAAACGTTTTGATTTCAATAAATTTATGTTACAGAATGTACGACTCTGGCAGATATAAATTTTTGCGCTTGACGAATCTAGAAGTGTGGGATTGCCTAATTTCAAAAAGATGTTTGCATTCATTAAAGAGACTGTTCGAACATTTGAAATAGGGAGCGACAAAGTAAGAGTAGGAATTATGACATTCGCAACAGAACCGCGTGTTCAATTTCAGCTAAACAAACACTTTGACAAAATTGATTTATTAATTGCAATCGATCGGATAGAGTACGATGGTGGTTGGACCTACACCCATAAAGCCATGTACATAATGTCTTCAGATATGTTTTCAATCAGGAACGGAGTCCGACCAAACGCTCCAAATATTGGAAAGAGACGGAAAATCAACATCCCCGGAAAATCCTCGTACAATTTCATCAATTGTACAGAGATACGGAATAAACATGATATCAATAGGAATCGGAAATAAGATTGACACAAATGATTTGAGGCAAATTGCGTCCTGTAAAGAAAACGTTTTGATGATCAAAGATTTTAACACATTACAGCCATTGCTACCGAATCTGATCAAACTTGCATGTGAAAGTACGTACAATATATATTGTTTGATTTATAAAACGTATCTTTTCAGTGAATAATCTTTTAGATTAAGCTTAATATTGGATTTGTTTATTTAATTGTCTTTGATGCCACTTATGCGCGATTTACGATTCCATCATTACGGTATGGAGGTGTTCACAAAATTTTTTACTAAATAATTGAAATTAATCTTCTAAATAACTATTCACGGAATCCATGCCTAAATAATGGTGTCTGCAAAATTTGGTCAAAAAGCTGCTTTTATTTTTTTTTTAAATTATCCTAAAACCTTTGTTGAATCAAGAACCTTGTCTGTGATTTCTAAATTTTATGAATGAACAGATAGTTGCAATAGAAGTTTACTATTGACAGGCATCTATGAGTAAAACTTCTTTCGTCTATACAACGACGTAAAGTTAACTGTGATATCCTGAAATCTTCACTACCACAATTTATTTCTATTCTTTTTGATGAATATGTTAATTGCGATTCTAACTCTATTCGAATTTCAGTCTTGTAACAACTTAATGTATTCTGTATATTTGTCGTAAGGCTATTAACTGGTAGAGGGTAAGTTTATTTAAGTTGAAAGCAAATGTTAAAAAGGTCATTAGTTGCTACAAATCATGTGTTTTTGCTAGTCTTCTATATCCCAAAATATCGCATTAGAATCGTTAAGACCTAGGTCAAATATTTCATATTTCATAAATCATCGTAATCATCGTAGTATTGTAATTTACAAAGTTTTGTTTTATCTCTTATGGTTCATTCATAACAAACATAATATAATTTGTATTTTATTCCAATGTATGCTTCTCCACCAATATTGTTAATAATAAACTGTATACTGGAAAAGACTTCATAAGTTTGATTAAGTCTGCTTGTAACGTTTGATTAAATATGTTTAAATTTAATTGACAAGTGCTAGTATTGAAAAGTAGTAGACATTGTTCTTAATCACACAATTTTGTTTTGGAAGATAACGATATATCAACGGCCGGTTGATAACTACTGCAAATTATTACTTTTAATATACCTCTTCTTTTGTTGGGTAAATTCTTCAAATGCTGCTTTCGGGACGTATTTACTAAGATGGTGGTGGAGGGAGCTGATGCACCTTTGCTTCAAATGGTATTTATTATGATTAAACACCTGTTTACCTTTAATTTTTTTAGTTATGTGTTCACCAAATCCATGCTTAAATAATGGTATTTGTAGAGTTCAGACCAATGGGTTTACTTGCTTGTGTCCAGATGAATTTGTCGGAGACAGATATGAAATAAAAAGTAAGTATGTTGTTGGTAACTAGACACAAAAACCCAAACATATATGAACCAAAAATGAATATATTTAAGCAATATTGAATGATTGCATTGCGTATCCAATTTCAAATAAATATTTCAGTAATGAAATGCAAATTTAATGACAGAAAACTTTTCTGTGATTGATTTGAACTATGAGCATATTCGACAGCAAGAAATGTGGTTACTTTTTACAGTACGCATGTGCACGTGTACAGCAAGCAGTGATCCTCACTATAGAACCTTCGATGGACAGATGATATATTTTTATGGAGCATGTAAATACACAATAGCCTCCAACAATGGTGTTCAGTGTACTTTTGATGTAGAGGGAAAGCATGAATACAGGAGCGGAAATCAAGAAGTATCATACATTAGACTAATAGACTTTAAATATAGAGGCCATGTATACCGTCTTCACCAGGGTAGACAGTTTTACGTACGTTCCATTTTATAAACAGTTTACATTATGTTTCTGTTGTTATTTGCAAGTACAGTTTCAAATGAATTGTTGATGTGCATTTAAAGAATAGTTTCTAACAAGAAAACGTAAATCTGATGAACGTTCGGTAATTGTGGTTGTTAATGCTTTTCAATATATGGGATACATTTGACGTTCTGACGTTTGACTTAGAATTTATTGCACATGTGAAATAAATTTTCGAACCGGTCACGTAACGGAACTTTTAATGACTTTGCAAATCTTTAATTTACCAGAAATGTATGGGGATTTTTGGCACATTTACAGATGTGTCTTATATTGGACTCATTTAACATGTCTCGTTTATTTTGAAGCAATACAAAGATATATTGATATTTGAAAACACATGTGTCTATTATATTTATATACTTTTATCTGATTTTACACTGCCGTTTTAAGGACAGAATGTTTTTTGTAATTTTGTTAACAGTTTACAAAAGTATTTACCATATACAAATAAGGAGGGTATCATAGTTCAATCAAGTGCAAATAAAGTGAGACTTGATGGACCCTGTGGTGTTCAAATTGAGTTTGATGGAAATCATTCTTTTCAGTTGCAAGTACCTCAAAATGTCGGGGAGAATGTATCTGGTATTTGTGGAAACTGTAATAATATTGCTGATGACATGAAAACAAAACATGGGAGGGATGTTTCCAAGGAAAGTAATAAATATTCCTTAATTGGAAATAGTTTTTAAGGTGAAAGAAGACTCCGATTTGATTGTACCAAAGTAAGTTTTTCAACGAATGGAAACGAAAAAGTAAATGTATTTTGAAGCTCATATATACTAGTCGACAAATTGTTACGTCTAATTTGCATCCCAAACATGGTCAATAATTTCCATTACAGTTTCTGAATCTGAATATTTTCCATCATAAAGTAGTTCTACAATAAATGTATTTGTTGACTTAAAAACACTAATTTTTGAAACAACTCTATTACAACTGTAAACCAACAGTCGACATTGGTCATCCTTGCTACAGTTCTGAAGAAAATTTGGAGGCTAAAGCCAAAGCAACACTTTGTCGGTACATCAATCCAGTATTAGGAGAGGACAGTCCGTTTAAGCCATCCATTGATAAAGATACCTGTAGAGCACACAACATGTTTGACTCCTGTGCGCTCGATTATTGTGTTTTTCGTAAAACCAAAGATAAATTGAACGAAATTATCTGCGAGGGACTTGAGGGGTTGGCTGTTCAATGTCAAGAATGGAGAAACGAAAATATTTGACGTAAGTGTTTTGGTTTTATAGAAATATCCATTAAACAGTGTTCCGAAAATGTGTGACAGTATACTGCCTTTGATGCAAATTAAGAAACATTCATGACAATTTTCCGTTTAGATTAGCTTTCGATATCCTAGAAAAAGTCAACCGTAATACCATGTAAGGCTTATGTTATTACGGCTTACAAGACTAAACAAATACATTTTCCCTATTGTTTTTGTTTTAAATACAAGCTGTTAATTTTAAAAAAACTCACACAATGCTGTAGGAAACCGAAATACTTTGTCGATGGCGTTTCAATTAATGTGTTGTATATTTTACTCCCAACTAATCGTTTTGTTAACATTCTTAACATCACTATGATCATTTTTCAGCAATACTATGTCATACAAATGCTGTATATAAATTCCGTGCTTCCGCATGTCCTAAAACGTGTGTTGATCCCATTGCTCCACAAAATTGTAAGAAACTTCCAGTTGAAGGATGTGAATATAAAGAAGGATACTTTCTAAGCGATTTGGAGTGTGTACCTGAAGTCCAGTGTGGATGTAAAACAGAAAGTGGTGACTTTATTCCGGAAAATTCGTTAAAAGCAATTGTTTAGTCACTTATCAATTTAGCACAGATTCATTTCATGTAATTATCTTCTTGTTTTCTGTTGCGAAATAAAACGAAAAACGTGTCCTTTAGCTTCACGTGTTTATCTTTGCACTTTCAGACATATTGAACGTGTTTGTAGCATTAAAATGTTCTTTTTATTTTAAGTGTGTTGAGAAATAAACTTCAATTGCATTTTTCAAAAACAAATTGCACCGACTAATTATATTATAATTGTTATTGATAGAAGGAAGGAATAACTATAAAGGCATTGAATGTAACGTTATGAAGGTATTGCGATATTAACATATTTCCATATTTACATAAATATTTTCGTGTAGATTAACAAAACAATAGAAAGTGAAGACTGTTCTGGTGTCAATATTTGTAATGCTTTAAATGACAAACCAGTCTTAACTAAACAAAGTCGTACCCCTTGTGGAAAGAATGCTGCTTGCTTAGCAGTGGAAGGGCATTATATATGTAAATGTGTCAGTGGTTTTTCAGGCGATCCTTTAAAGGAGTGCAAAGGTATTGCATATACTTTAATGCATATGCACGACATTTATAATACTAAACCTTTAAACTCGATCTAGAACACAATTGAGAACATTTTCTCCGAAAATTGATACTATATTTATTAATATAAAATTGGAAAGCTGTATACATTGTATCTGTCATAAGTTTATAACACAGATATTTTATTGATTTTTTTATTGAGTAAATTTTACCATAGGTCCGCATAATATTTGCAAAAGCAATATTTTAAAACAATATATGTTTCCATAAATGATATAAATGTGCATGTGTGTCTTTAATAATCGATTTTCTAAGGTTGTATTTTGCTTATGAGCTTTGGAAGAAAATATAGCTATTTGATTTATTTCTCAAGCAAATGCGGAAGTTTTACAATTCAAATTAAAATGTTCGAACATTTTAGTGCCAGTCTGTGGAAATGTGGTGGATATAGTTTTCATCGTCGATGAATTGGGTAGCATTGGAGATGAAAATTTCAAGAAAATGATGAATTTTATCAATACCATGGTACAAAGATTTGATGTTTGTTTGTTTGATGGTGTTTTACACCACTTTCAGCAATTTTTCAGCTATATCATGGCGTCCAGTTTTTATTGGGGGAGGAAGCCGGAGTACCAGGAGAAAACCCCCGACCTGCGGTAGGTAAACTGGCATTTCTTGTCAATAAAGATTTGAGTCGAGTACACCCTGCCTGCAGTGAGAATCGAACCCACAATCTCAGTGTTGATAGACCACGTGATCAATAGTAGACGAACTACCTTGACCACTCGGTCACCGAGGCCCCTCAAGGATTTGATATTGGCCAAGAAAAAGTAAGGATCGGTATAATGTCATTAAGTGATGATGCCAGTGTAGAGTTTGATTTAAACAAATATACAAATAAAGCTGCCATTTAGCAAATTCCATACTATGGTGGCGCATGCGACACTGCTGACGCTCTTCACTTCTTGTACGATGATATGCTTGATTGTACTAATGGAGATCGTCCTGGTGTTTCAAATGAAGGTATACTAATAACAGATTGTAAATCAACAAATAAACAAAGAACACAAAGAGAAGCTGACAAAGTACATAATAAAGACATCATCATGTTTGTAATAGGCGTCGGAAACGGCGTTGATACAGAGGAACTCCATACCATTGCTACAGATCCTAAGCATGTTATTCACGTCGATAACTTTGAACAACTTGACTTCAGTTCGAAACAACTTGAAGCTTTACAGTACACAGGTAGGTGTAATATATTTCGTGTTTGCATACTAGGATATGGGAATTACGCATATATCTGTAGTGATTTTGTCTCCATTCTACTATTACATATTTGAAGATTGTGAAAAGGCTATTGACCTTGATTTGTTGGTTATAGCTATCGAATACATTTTAAGATATTCAAAACAATTTCGTATAGTTTTAATTTATATTCATATACTGTATAATTGCAGTTATTAACAAAGCAAGCTATTACGTATATCGGATTATGTTCTGAAGTGAACAATTCTTGATGAATTGTGTTTCCTTGTTAAATTATAATATCGATTTTATGGTATTTTAAATATATACTCCACATCTGCTACATTTTACAGTTATTATTCTTTTTATTTACAATTTTGTAAAACAAAAATCTTACGAAAAGTTGATAGGTTGGCAATTATCACTATAAACTATCGCAACTATCATACCCCGTTTAAGGTATGCTTGCTTTGAAGGTATTGCTCCAATTCCTGCCATTTCTGGATCCAAACATTTTTCCTTTAATTCTTTGATATTTTGACAATTTGGCGGTAGTGTTATCAACTTTCTACTCATATTATTAATGCAATGAGCAGATTCATATCAGTTTAAATAGCTGAGCTAGGCAACAGTGCATTGAAACTAATAGTTATCTTTGGAGTCCATCGTTTTAATTGATTAGTACCGCTCAACTTGCTTTAGAATGAACATCCAAATATGATACTACAGTTTACAACCACTATACACCTGTGATAATAAAAAAGTATGAGACAAACAGTTCGTTTCAAAGCAACCCCAAGTCATTACCGAATGCAGATTAACTAAAAATGTGTTCCTTTATAAAATGCCGTTTTCGCTGTATAAAAGGATGCAAACAGCTGAATCTAACAGAAAACGTTTAAGGACACCAATGGACTCTCGAATGTCTCAGCCTATTGGTCTTCTTTTTTATGTGGTAAAGGCAGCCTACGGATCTTTATTGATCTTCTTGTGCGAGGTTATTGTTAAAGGGTGTAGGTTGAATGCTCCTTTCCTAATGCGAACTAGGCATTTTATCGGCTTTTAAGAAGACTCACAGAACAATTTTTCGAGATGTCATTGAAGTTAATTTCTATGCATTTGCTTGTGCATGGTGCTATAGGACGAACACAACCGTTCGTTTGCATCAATACTGCAACTTTCTTTGATGTAGTTAGTTTTGGTTAACCTTGAAATAATCAGACATAATTTTATGTAAGAAAGTTGTCCAAATGAAAGGATGTTACATTGAAACAATTAGATATAATTATATTTGATATTCAAATCTTTCAACTGACCTATTATAAACAATGTTTAGCGCACGTTTTTATGACAAACTTATTGTCTAGGCTCCAAGACTTATAGATTCTAGGGTTTGTTTGTGCTTTCGCTATAAGCTTATTATACAATGATTAACACAAACAGGATAACAGATCAGTACAAATACACGTTAAATAAATAAAATTAATAACACGCACCAAGAACAAAATAATAAGTACGGATCTTGAACGTTGTATTATATTTGTTTACAGGCAATACAGCATAGAATGCAACCAGAAATGTGTAAACTGCCATACTTTGACACCAGCTTTATACCAGATAATATCTTCAATAAAATGTTTCTTCAGTTGAACCTTATGCATATCTTTGGTATATTAATGTGCCAAACTTAATATGTTTACACCTAATATCTTTTGACAAAATGTTTGTGCACAGTATATGTCGATATGTACAAAACAAACAAAATTTATTTACCATAAAAGTAATAATAAAACACCGAACACAAAGTAACTGCCAAAAAAGACAATCCACAAATCAAGTACATGAAACAGGCAAACGTGGGAACCAACAACCAAAACGTTAATTAACTACAGCAATCGTCTTTACTTGGTACTGGCATTTAAAAAGAAATGGTGGGTTAAACCAGATTTTATGGACTGCCAAACCTCCTGCTTCCACGTAACACGTGTCTGTTGTTGTAATTAGTTTGATTCATATTTTTCTGAAGCAGTCGGTAGTTTCGAATTGTGACCTTTGACCTATAAGACGCTTACCCATCTACTATGATTTTCTCTGAAAAGTATCCATATTTGCAATTCTCAATTATTATCCCAGCAAACTGGTGAAGTTAAACTTTAGAAATGATTTTCATGCCAAAGAATTGCATTAAGAGCAGATGATAAACAATAATTGAATGATAAACCATATGTCGCGTTATTTTTTGCGAATTTCGTCTGAGGTAGAATAATTATTTTTGCTGTGTTGAACATTTTATCTTTAAACAATCCTCAAGCCGGTGATGTATGTATGCCATATTTTCTTGATTGGACCGACTGACACACAAAATCTATCTGGATCGTGACATTATTGTCATACAAAGATCATTCTTGATTGAAAATAGGATTGCAGATATCTTTTCCCAATTTTTAAATTCAGTAGTGATTGTGATTCGAGGATAACTGGGTAAACCTGAGGTGACAAGTGGTGTACCTGTATGATACGCAACTTTTTTTTTATCAAATAACCCACTAAAATAATGGAAATAGGAGTTTTGTTTGCCATAAAACCCATCTTTTCTTTTGAAATACCTGCACCAAGTCAGGAACAGTGCTGTAGGTTCTATATTTTTGGTTGTTAGTTTTCCTCTATTTGGACTGTAATTTGTTGTCTTTTTGACAGTTTTCTTGGGGTTCAGTATTTTGTTTTAATCTTAATTTGTCACAATAATATAATGTAACTACTCATTCATGAAACAACAGTAATGCCGTTGCAAAATATTGTAACAAAAATATACAGTAACTAATTTATGTTTTAACATGTCACTTCTTTTTAACACTATATTGCAACAACACTTTTAAGTACTCTTTAATGTTTTTGCCTAAATGTTGTTAAACGCCACTTTTAGCATGTTTTCAACAAACCAAAGCTCCAAGCATTATAATTTATTTGTTTTTAATAATTCGAAATTCGATGACTACGTTGATCGTTTCGACCCAACTGGACGATAAATTAAGAACACCATAGAGACAGACAGCTTGCTTTCCCTTATACCTTGACCTACATCTAGAATTCAATCATCAAGTTCGGTTGAGGACCAAAATGTACGACAAAAGGAAAATTTTCTATTTTCCTGTTGTGAATAATTCGTATTTGTATGGAAATATTCCCACAGCACATGCATGCATCTACGAATTGAGGTACTCAGGAGCGTGTATTTACTATCATTTTGTAAAAAAGGGTGTCTTTTGACGGCAAAGCTACTTAACCATTTTTACAAAGGCAAAATGTTGTCGCCACTTTGAAAATTTTAGGTCGACGTCATGACTTAGATGACTGTTACGTAATATATGTGTCACATATGGTAATCAATTCGATCTATTAGTTAATCCATTTGCCCATTTCATTTCTTCTGACTTGATTATGACTGGATGATGCTGTCCACAGTGTTGATGAACCATTTTTATTACGCATACTGACATCTCCACTCTCTGGCACATATAACATAACTGTTGGACTACATTTGTCGTCTACCCAAGGTGTTTGTAAACTTTAAAGTCTATTTATATACTTTTACATAAAAAGTTCTGACTGTTTTACCAAAAAGTTCCCATGGCGTCTATCAATCGTGTGGCAGAGGTATTGTGGTTGACGTAGGATACCTAGAATTCTTTGCGTGAAGATTGTGTCATCGCGTCATCTCTTGTATAAATTTCCAGAATATAAATGTGACCTTTTTGTGATTGTACATACAATGGTGAGAATAAATTGTTTATATTTATTTGCATCTACTTGTTTGTTAGGCAAATAGTCTTTGTATCTATTAAACTACACAAATTGAAATCTCCTCCGTTATTGTAAATAATTTTCAGCATACCTTCCTGTTATGTTACAACAGTCTCAATATCACGTTTATTTACTTCTACTCCTGTATACAGGATTGACATTATCTTCTTTAATGTATAATATTTCCGGAATAATTATGTGACTTTACTTTGATGCTAAAACAGATGGTTAGAATCCATCATTATCACGTTTATTTACTTCTGCTGTATTGGTAATTAGGAAATCAACATTATTTGTGTCTATTAAGTGTGCTGCATACAGTGGTTAGGCTCCAATCCAATAGTAGTGTGAGCTTTCTGCGGTGTAACATACAGAGGTGATGTTGTATGCTACATGATTGTTTGATACATTAGTGACTAGTGGTATATGATACCCATCTATTTTAATCAACTTACCAACTCACATTCTACAATAATCGATGCCGGTTGTTTGTCATGTCATTAAACCTGGTTTAACCCACCATTTCTTTTGAAATGCCTGTCAAGACTATTGCTGTAGTTGCTTTATGTTGATTGTTGGTTCTGGAATTTGTCGGTTTCTCGGACTTTGATTTGTGGATTGTCTTTTCTACAGTTAAATCGGTGTTCGTTTTTTTTCTTATTACCTTCTTTCATGTATTTATTCTACTTGTTTGTTTATAAAAGATCACCACAATATTTGTGTCTATTACATGATGCTGTCCACAGTATTGATGCTTCAGATCTATTACACAAATTGCGGAATGATTAGAGGAAACCTTCTTTCTTGTTTTTAAGCAGATGGTTGGTAATCATTAATTTTATTATAATCATGTTTGCTATTGTAAACAAGCTTCAATATATTTTACCATGACTGATAATTACTGAATCTCTAATACACATGCCGACATCTTCCATTGCAACATTTATAAAGAAATTCTTATACAAGTACTTTCGGAGAGATTTATTGTCACCACTGCTTAATGCAGGTCTTTCTCTTGGTTATCTTACAACACATCCTGAAAAATAATTTAAAGCCAAATATATTTATAGGTTATTTGCGTTTTTTGAAACGAGATGCGTTTTCTCGTTCATATCTCATCGAAGGGCGATAGCCCTGAAATGAGATGACGAGAAAATGCATCGAGTTTATCGCTGTTTTGTAACATTGTGACGTCACAGTGTTACTTAACGACGTCTTGACAGCGAGCTGAGATGGGCTCATCTCAAGTTAGTAGAGTGAGATGGAATAATATCGCACACAAAGATCAAAAGAAAATACTGCAAAACAGCGATTAACTTCAATACTACAAAGTTACTGTCAGTATAGTTTTGAGTATCAGAGGAAACAATTTGAAAATTATTAAAAATCAGAGATAAGGGCTAACCTTTTTTACATGTAATTCTTGTTGTGAATTTTTAAAAAGTGCATATTTTGCTTCAATTCTAACCAGTCCTACAACATTCGGTCTTGCAGTTTCAAAGAAGGCAGTAAATTTCACACAATCAAAAGTTACAATGTTATTTGTACGGTCAAGATCAACGAATATTTATATTTACAAAGGACCTAAAATGCATCATTTGTATCAAGCAATTTCAAGATGTATACAAGTTCACACTGAGCGCCGATGATGAGTCTAAATTAGACAAAGCACGCGTCTGGCGTGGTACATTTAATATAACTTGGTGTCTTTGACAACATGTTCTTTACATATTACTTACTTTAAAACAATTCGTATACTGTTTTACCATTGTGACCTTATCTTTTGGCATAGAATTCATTCCGTAAAGGAACGTATTATTTTATATAAAAGATAGGTGTTCATATACAATTGTCAGATGAAATATCACTTAATAATATTTCAGTGGTGTAAATGTACGAGATGATTCGATGAAAACTACAACCATTAAAAGAGTTTTAACAGTCCAAGTTTCTTTGTGTGGAGTGATGTGGACCTGGAGGTCCCTAACCTGTTATGGTTACAGAAACAATTAATAATTATAATAGTTATTATTATTATTATTATTATTATTATCATCATTATTATTCCAATATGGTAGAACGACTATTTTGTGATTCATCTTAAAAGAATAAAACATGTAAATTTCATTATTTTCTGCAACAAAGATATAGCAGTGTGTCTGTATAAAGTAGATTTATTTACCCTTTATGACATTATTGACACACATTAACGTGTCAGTTACATTAAATCAATGCCTTTGACCTCCGGTGGCTATGATATAACATTGACGTCACTATAATGAATGGAAACGAGACCGTGAATATCTGTATAAATACAATGTATCGCCATTTTCAAACTTTAACAAATAAGTTCGATGTAACATTTTTGTCACTGCAGTTTGGGATTTTGTTGCTCATCATATTTGTACCTTCTTAATGTTGTGTGTCTGTGTCTTTGTACTTAAAACAGCTTTAAAACATTTTTAAGTAAAGATATTTACCTTTGCCAACTATTTTGTAATACATTGAGGTCAACATGACCAGTTGTTGTCATACGAATAGTATCATCAAGATCAGTCTTAAGTTTTGAGACAAAAACATCACGGTCGGCCGCCATTGTATCTCAAATACTTACAACGAAGTGTTTGATTGGAGCTTTATTATGTATTCTGATTGTAAGACCCACATGTACGACTTACACGTAAAAATTCTCACATGTAAGACTTACACGTAAAAATCCTACACGTTAAAAATCTTACACGTAAAATATCTTACATGTAAAAAATTTAACGTGTAAGCCTTAGACGTTTTTGTCCAGTTTGGCGTTCCATACTGGAGTTTGTCGGTTTCTCGGACTTTGATTTGTGGATTGTCTTTTTACAGTTTAATTGGTGTTCGGTATTTTGTTATTACCTTTATTTATGTATTTATTCTACTTGTTTGTTCATAAAAGATCAACACAATATTTGTGTCTATAACATGATGCTGTCCACAGTATTGATGCTTCATATCTATTACATAAATTGAGGAATGATGAGAGGAAACCTTTTTTCTTGTTTTAAAGCAGATGGTTGGTAATCATTAATTTTATTATAATCATGGTTGCTATTGTAAGCAAGCTTCAATATTTTTTTACCATAGACTGATAATTACTGAATCTCTAATACACATGCCGACATCTTCTCAGACATAAACCCCCTAGATTGTGTTTGTTTAAGTGTAGTTAAAAACGGCACGTCTAGAACACGTCCAGATTTGGTCCATGTTTTATGGTGTTCGTCTTTGTTGAACTTTCGGTTTTCTTACATTTCACTTTTACTCAAAACGTAAAACTTTCCATGTTATTTATAGGCGGTAAATAATCAATTAAAAGCAAGAGGTTAAAATTATATGGATCAGTGTATACTATAAAATGTCTGCTTAACTGTTGCAGAACAAGGCTGGCTGTTCAATAGCTTGTATAGGCACACGTAAAATGCCTTGCCATACATATTGTGGACTTTAATAAACAGGGCCCAGTTTCATAAAATATCTCAAATTTGAGGATTTCCTCAACTTATCCTTAACTCAAAAAATTGACCAATCAGATTGCTTGAAAACTCAAATTTGAGGAAAATCTCAGATATTTGAGGAAAATCCAATTAGAGAACTTTTATGAAACCGAGGCCAGGTATTAAACTTGCGAATCCTATGTTGCGGTTCCGGATGCAAGATATATGTAGTCAGACCGGGCACAAAACCAAGACACTATTTTCTTTTCAGACATCTGCATTGAAATATTTACTTTTAACATTTTATTAGGATTAGATGTTTAATGTCATTAGGTACAACAGTTATATATGTTAAGATAAGAAAAAGATCATTCCCTCAAAACATCAATAATGGAATGTGTTTCATTGTGTTTTAAACAATTTTCAGACATTAACCGCATATAATGTGTTTGTTTAAAAACGGCACGCCTAGAACACGTCCAGTGTTTATTTTGAGAGTAAATCGAAAACCCCGATAAACATCAAGTAAAGTGGAAAGGCTTGTTTATTGAGGTTGGAGTCGAGCACATTACAGTACGTTCGAACACGCAAACGATAACATACCGGATATTAATTGTAGATTACCATATACCGGATCAACTCGATCGACGAGGCCCATTTAACCCCCTTTTAACCAACTAGATACACCCAGTGATGTATAAACTTTGGGGATTTCTTTGATGCAAGTCGGCCAAGTATAATTTTTTTGTTACCATTAAAAATCAGAACGGTACAAATTGTAAACACGAATACTACATTGAGATTGCATTTATGTCGGAAAATATATCATTGTTGTTAAGAGCTTTAAAGACATTAACTCCTGTTTTGTAACGAGTACAAATAATATTACTATTTCTAATAATGCAAATGTGCACTTCTGTCATTACGGTGCAAATACCAAAATAAATAAAAACCTAATGTACATATTAGGGACTTGAGCCACAAAGAGATTTGAGATTTATCAAAATAAGGGTAAGGCTAAGTCTATACAAGTTTTCTTGCAGTAAAGTTAAGTTAACATTATACGATCAATAAATAATTACCCGGTACTGTCACAGATTGACCGAAAACAACGTCTCTATTTTGTTATATAACAAAAATAACTTTCTTGTAGAATGACTGGGGCCAGTCATTTGATAAGTACATTAATGCTTTTGTATCGCTAAAACAATATGAGCTAGCTGAATTACACGAATCACATACATCTTAATTGTGTGTTTAAAAATATTAATTAGCAATATTTATAACATTTATATAAATTTATAATATATATATATCTTTATTGCAAAATTACACCCATTAGGGTCAAGCAATACAGTAACTAAACAAACATACAAAACAATTTCAATAACACAATATCATCATTAAAATAAATCAAGTGAAATTAAGCATTATCTGACATGGACTTGTTTCTCAATTCTAATGACTGTTGAATAAAGGCACACAGTTCAGCCAATAACTCATTTTTGGGGACAAATAGAAATTTTATTTTATGTATAAGACTTAAGTTGCGGAAATGGTTATTATGGTTATTTTTATGTTTTCGAAAAACAGATTTCGTAAATTATCATTATATGTACAATAAAGGAAAAAGTGAAATTCATCTTCCAGAAAGTTGCAGCATTTACAAAGTCTTTCTGGTCTAGAAATTTTCTTGTATCGCACCGTTTCGATAAATAACCAGTGGTCGCTAGTTCTAACTTGTGTTATAAGTTTTCGTTCAAGACAATTTGTTTCTTTCAAATAATGTTCTATTTTTAAATCTGTCTTAAGTTGACTATATAGATAGAGTTTGGAGTCTTCTGTTAAATTATTCAGTTTATCAAGATAACGCTGAACATACATTTAGTTTTTTTTATTTTGATATTAAATTTTTGAGTGGTCTCTATCTGTATCAATTAACTCCTCAGAGTTGAGATAAAATTCTTTAAAAACACTTAGTGCATAGGTGTACAATGAATAGTTACCATTTTCATGTATGTCTTAATTAGCATTATCAGCTACTTTTAGTAAAGGATTAACGTTCAATGAATGTATTCTAGTAAAGTATAAAAGACTTCGTGTTTATACAAGGAATAAAATAAGGTTATTCCTATTTGGAAAAGACGACTTTCACTATAAACAAGAAACGTGTCCTGATCAAACGATAGTGTGATTAGTATATAAAAAGCGTTAATTTATAATGACCTATATTTTACTTCCTGATCTGAAATTTTTATTTGCTCTTACTGATTGCCTATCTTTTTATTTTGACAATGCAATTATGCTGTCTAATAAATTGACGATATTTTTTCGCTTTATTTCCGTTAGCTGAAAGCCCCTCTCATATAACTTTTGTGATTTTCAGTTTATAAGCAGAAAAAACAATCGCGATATTAGGCTCACTGATCAAAACGTCTAAATTTTATGAAATATATGAAATATCTTCCTAAGTGATGTAATTATTAAATGAATGTCACCAAAAGTCAGTTAATCTTCAATACAATGAAACTCGTAGGTCCTACCATTAAAGCACGAATCTATCTTTGTCAAACACAATATTGTCTTATCTAAAATTAAACTGCCAGTAATTTAAAGAACAATTAATATGATCTTTTCTGTGTCCGCTAAACGTTAACCAATAGTGTTATTGTAGCAGGAAATGATTGTTTGCTACAATAGTGTACATGTACCTTCTTTTTTGTCGGTTCGCCGAAAAAAATGTCACACGAGCTACATTATTGAAACTATCAATTTTCTACAACAAATGTTGTCATTTTTACTTTTATATATCGAAATCGGCATTGATTTGAAAGAAACAGTAATTAATCCACAGATGTTTATTTTAAACCGAAAGTGACCTTTTCTGTCATACAATGTAACCATGTTACAGGTACTTGACTCTTAAATCTAAAACTCTATGGTGCTGGTCATCTTTGTCAAGAAAAACTGCACTTTCGGTTGTACAGGAATTTGACCTTGACACTATTTTCAAGGAAAAATATCACAATGACAGTTGTTTACAACCCCATGTCATTACTTCTTGTGTTTTTTTATGTTCTGGTTCATAATGAACAGCTAAGAGTAATCAAATCTGTGACTTGAATTTTAGTCCAAGGTCAAATGTCAAGGTCACCAACAAAATGTGGCCTTGAGAGCATTTTGCATGGTACGGTCTCCAGGTTTTGCCATCGGTTTACTCTTTAGGACTAATTCCATGACGACTTTACAGCAACTGTCCATGAGAGATTATTATTGTATCTATTTAAGATTTCGTTTCTTTGCTCTATATTCTTAGTTGATTTGTTTAAAGTTTATTGATTGCTATTTCGGTTATCAGTATAAATATGCAAAACAATATATATTACCTTTGTTACGTACGAACCTGACCTGCTAAGTTTGTAAAACACTATTTATTATAAACTGAAATATAGAACTCGGAAAATTGACAAAGAAAGTTCTTAGAACAAAATTAGATTTAAGTAAAATTTTGGATTTGCATGGAATGCCATGTAAACATAAAGAGTTGTGTAGGCTGGAAATTGGTATATACATTTAAGTCTCATAAAAATTCGTAATAAAAACAACAAATTTCAAATATACTTTTATTGGTATAAAACTATACAAACAATATATATTCGAGTATCACTAACTATTCTTATCTCTATTTATAATATGGTCTTGATTACTTTAAAAAGGCAGATTTTCCTATTATAGCTCATCTACAAGCCAAAATAAAAGCAAATAATTTGGGAATAATTAATTTCCTCTTTATGACTTTACCAGATGCAATTTCATCAAGGTATAGTGCTTTAACGAAACTGCTTGTATAATTAACACGTTGAATAAAAAAAAAACAATATTAACGAAAGAATTGACCCATGACATTCTATATAATATTCCCATTGTGTAATAATAATTCCTCTATGAGAACTAACAATATTAAAGTATTTCTCATTTTTCTCTTTCCGTTGTTTTAAATAAATAGGGCAAAGTCTCGTAAAGGGTCCAAAATTTACAATAATTAAAGATTTGACACAATTGGTCACATGCAAGGAAATATTAAAATGTTGATAATAATATGAAGGTTTGTACAACTTCGAAATGGAGCGGTACATTGGATGCTTTTCTATATTTTAGTGTATAGATTGCCTCAACGGAAAACTAATATCATCAACTTATTCCCTTTTTAATTTTTATAGGAAAATTCTGTTCTGCCTCGTTATCTATAAAAATACAATACAACAGAAAAAAGAAAGGAATAAATTAAGTAATATATATCTGTAAGTTAGTTTAGTATACCAAATAACCATTTATATTACAGCTACCAAGTCATTCATATGCATAAACGCGAAATTGGTTTATTGACCTTTCAATCAAAACATAATGTAAAACATTAAACACTCAATTCTAAAAACAGTCCTAGTTTTCATACGTTTCAACAAGCACTGCACTTTGTTTATCATTTTGCGTTGTACCATATTGTACCTCAGAATGGACAGATCTTTCTCTTGCTAACGGTGCTGACATATGCAGTGGTCTGTATTGGCTTTTGTATTTTCGATATTTCATGACAGCAGCAAAAGCAAGCAAAAGACAGGCAATAGTTACAACTATAGTAATTCCAGCCACACTTCCTTTACTTAAACTAGAGTCATCTGACGAGTTTGAATCCGAAACAGGTTTTGATTTCTTTTCCCCTGTACTATGTTTTGTTTCTGCATTTTCACTCATAGATCCGGTTTGTCCGTCGGTAAATCCTTGTACAGGCAAAAGCATAAAAGGTGGCTGGCGAACAGGCGGCAAAACATGTGCAGAAAATGCATCGGCTTTTACGCAATAATCGATTTCGCACCCATTCTCTACGTTTGCAATATGCTGACTGTAACCGTTCGGACACCCTTTCTGCCAGTTTTCACGAGAAGCACTAAAGAATGACCCCATAGAATGAACAATCGCAGCAGCTTGAAGTTTATTTGATTGCTTGACTGGTCTGTGCATTAATGGGTTCCCGATCTTACAACTGTAGAATCCGGCAAATGGGACAGAATATTGATATCCCAGTTCATAGTCGTCGCTAACACAAACTTTCATGTCACTCCCAATTGTAAGTGGATAGAAGAACGATGGACATGCTTTGCTCTGAGTCATCGGATTACTTATTGAAGAAGTGTAGAGTCCTCCAAATAAAACCCCACTTTGTGCTGGAACATTTCCAAGCGCCGCGCACCAGTAAGCAAAATACTCAACGTAACATTCGGAAAACCAGAAAGAATGGCATTTAGTTTTTCTGTAGCTTTCAAAAAGAACCGGATCATAGTTCAATGGACAAGAAAAATCCCCTGTCAATGGATTTTTTTGTCTAAGTCCTTGACATAGATCAGTTAAGAACTCAACACTCGTCCTGCAAGTTTGATAAACACCTCCAAAGGAAAAGTTTGTACTCTGTGCTTTGCAGGTGCCGTCATCGACGTTTGCTTGGAAGCTAAAGTTTGGCGAATCTGGGTTCGTACATCCCTTGTACATGTTAAATTTATAGTATAATTCGATAGCCGATTTCACGGACTGAATTAGATTGTATACCACTGAATGTGGTAGTTCTGGTAAAGAATACGGAGTGATAAAGAAGTATAATGGGTCTCCAGAGCGATCAAGTGCAACAAGGTTGTCACCAATTAAATCCACCCAATCGTTTAAACTGAAGTTTACTGGTTTGAATATAGGTCCTCCATACGTTTCGATTTTCGAACTAGATCGGTTTCCTAAGTATTGCTTGATCATTTCATTGGTGGTTTGGTAATCAAATTCAGTACTGGCTTTAAAAAATCCAAAAAACGAAGCACTAGCGGATGCTGTAATTCTACTCTTTGATGCACTGTAGTCGCGATTGAACGAAGATTTTATGTTGTCGACCTGAACAAGAGCGGCACCAGAATCTACACTAGTCACAACATGGGTTCCAAAGTCTCTAACCAACAACTCACTCTCATATGTCGCCATGTGTGTGTTATTCAACTGAAGATGTGCTGCAATGCTGAGAAGGCGAGCTTTGAAGGACGGATGTAATGGTGTGTCTGGTTGAAGCCTAGCTGTGTAACGAACATAACGAATTTGAACACGTGTGGTCACAGATTTGTCATTTATTTGGTGCGATCTGACGCTTTCGGTCTCATGGGAAAACTTACCGCTTATTCCAAAATGAGAAAATGTTAGTCCAGCGCCAATATTTATTGAGCTAGATGTGGTAGAGGTGTAATTTAGCCAATGGTCAAACAGTTCTGCAAATGTCTCAATGTTGCTGGACTTCAGTGGAATGGTATAAACAGTATCCGGTATGATATAACGGCCATCGTCTGTCGTTTTACATCTAGTATAATTCAGATTGACAACGACTCCCGCGTCTTTGTTCCTCAAGTTGTCCCATCCATTTCCCGGTAGTGTTTCATACCTTAACACACTCTTGTCATTCAAAAGGTAATAACATCTCTTCGGATCACCTTCGGGAATAGCGTTTGGAATTGAATTCATACGGGGATTAGGGTCTTGGCGAAGTGTAGGAGACTCATCATATGTGGCTCTATGTCTTTGGGAATTAAATTCCTCGTCATAGCGTCTATTTCTTGGATCTTCGGAAGAGACTAACACAAAAACACAAACAGTCCAAACCAGGAAGTTAACTGCCTTGATTTCCATTATGACACTGAATAACATAGTTTTTTCAATATAATATCTAGTATATTATCATGTAAATTGAATTGGAAAGTATTTCCCACGTTACTCATTGTCATGTATGATATATTTCCTTGTTTTGTAGCAACGATAAATATACTACGTGCAATAATACTCGATCAATATCACTTAATTGTTGTGTTACGATTTTTAAAGTAAACTTATTCCTCTATATTTCAAGTAGAGAACGGTAATAATACTTATATTTATTGATCTGTTTTTAAACTAGAGTATGTTATCGCCCACCTGCAAGACAACTGACCAAGCAATCTAGCAACATTTTTGAACACTGCTCGACTAATGTGTACAGCTTTTTGCTGTTTACAGTTTCCCTCTATGTATTCAGGTTAACAAGGTAAGTGACACACATCAACAACAAAAATCAAAATGAACATTTAAGGTCAAAGTTGAAGATCTGGACTATTTTCAATTTAACCTAGATTCATGCATATTCTCAGCCACCATAACTACAGTAGTAGGATACATTACAACCAATAACCATGATATAGAATGCTTTCTAGAATATTTGCGTTTTGAAGGCCTTTTTGCTGATTATCTTTGCAGTTTCACTCTTTTTTTACAGTGTTATGTTAGACAGCGAAAAACAAAACTGAAAATGTCATGAGAAATTATCAGAAAAAGGGAAATACTCCTGTTTCCTGTATAGGGTCGTCGGATAGTTTTTGGACAATTATATGATTTGTATGCCTGTCATTCTGATTGGTTTTTTTTGTTTGCTATTTACAGTTTTACTCTGTTCTAGTTTGTAATTTATAAGACAAAGACAGATCATTTATATGCAAAGACTGTATCTCCTATACGGAGTTGTCTGTCAATTTTGAATAAATTGAATTATTGGGAGGACTTGTCCTGCTTATGATGTTCGTACTTTACCTTATCACCCTTTCATATATTTATAATAATAAGGCAAAAACTTACAATTTTATTAGCAAATGTCTTTAAGGATGACAACTTCTATAAGGACTCATTAGACAAGTTTTGGACAGTAAAATTATTTATAATCCTTTTCCAGCTGATTATTATACTACGTACGGCTGAAACAGTTGTTCTATTACCGGTATTACACAAAAACTGCTATTTTGTTAGTGAAATTGTAAGTTAAGGGCAATAACTCCAATGAAGAGTAACACGGCAATTTTCAGCTAAATGACTGATTTTTAGGCCTTTTCTTGATGACCTTTTTGCTCTGATCTGTTTTACTTTTGTTATTATAGTTTTTACTTTAGAAGTCAAAAAGCGATAATTTGAACTCCTATAATGTTACCATGCAACTCCGGATACAAGTCTGAAGCAATGTACCCTAAGAATAATTGTAGCCAAGTTTGGAAAAATTGAAATAGTGGTTTCAGAGTTAGCTACGGAAAGAAGGGAGGACGACGAAACTGAGTGACGACACTTGCTCAAAGGGACCCTACAGTGGAGCTAAATATTAAAATGTCAATTGTTCTATCAAGGCATTCGAAATCCTGGTATTTTTATGTTAAAAGAAATGTCTCTGCCTATTTAAAACTAAAATTGACTGGCCTTAATAAGACAATTTTGTATTTATTTCCTATTTTTTAATATATCAAAACACTATGAGACCACGTGCAGTTTGGCTTTTATTTCAAAAACTCTTCTTTTATCTCTACATGAAAAAATAAGAATAGTTGATATTTTGAACACTTCAGAATGTTGGGGCTATATAATTTAAAATGTAAATTAATTGAATAAAAGCAAGTGAGTTGCATCAACAGTCCCATCACGGCATGCCTAATGATGGTATATTAAGAACATTATCCGGGTGTGGTTCATTGTAAACTATGTGTCGTTATGATATGACCTCATGGCGACCTCTATTACAATATAAAATTATATTGTCTGCAGCAGCGACTGAATGTCATGAAGTTTATTATGATCTTACAGGTCCTAGTCACTCTGGCACACACTAGAAATACATTTAGAAATAATTGTTCAAAATCAGGAATAACCCCGTCTGTCACATTGCATGACAATTTGATATTACCCAAACATGTTTGCAGTCCTACATTATGTATTGTCTTAATTATTCACTCAGCTTGAATAATTGACATTCTTTTCGGAACATTTAATGGTAACTAAGTAGACTACAAAATATTTTCTCCTTTTTCCATCCTTAGCAACGAAAGTGAATACAAATATATCGCCGCTCTCCTAGTTTCCTTTGTGTAAGATTATTTGTATGACATTAATTTCACGAGAGAGAGAGAGAGAGAGAGAGAGAGAGAGAGAGAGAGAGAGAGAGAGAGTGAGAGAGAAGGAGAGAGAGCGTGTGCCGGCGGTCAAATCAAGAAAATATGGCGTAGATATATCGGCTTGAGGATTGTTTACAGATAAGATGGTCAACTAATTCTACCCCAGGCGAAATGCACAAAAACCACACAACTTATGGTTTTATCATTTAATTATTGTTTATTAGTTCTAAATGGCATTCTTTATAAAAAAAACATCATATTCAAAAGTTTAATTACAAATATCAATCGTTTTAAAACACCAGTCTGTAGGAATAATAATTGAGAAATTGAGAGTACACTATAGTAGATGGTTCGAAAGCAGAATTTTTTACTATTTTTGTCCATTCATAATGCAAGTTTGTCTACAATTATAGTATTTTATCATGGCAAAGCGTCTATTAAAGGTCACAATTTGAAAATAAACCGACTTCGTCGGAAAAAAACAAATAATGTTTTTATATTGTTTAAAAATATCAAGTAATTCAGTGAACATAATAAAAGTTATTGATGTCCACGGGGCTCTTCCGATTTAAAGAAGGACACATTTAGTTAATTATGTTACAGGTAATCCCGCCTTACTGATCAAAATACATGTTGGGCGGCATCATTCGGTGTTTTTCGTTATCAAAATCAAGAATTAATAATGTGAAATAACCAACAATACCGAAGAATACCTCATAAAGCCACAAAATGGATATAAAACGAATATGTTTAATGCCAAAATGTGTTATATACATTTAAACCATTAAATTTGTTTTAAAAGGTTCCTTTGTGTTTACAATAGGTCGATCTTATGAAGCCCCTTCTGATTGTGTAAAACCCTTACTGTTCCAAAAAGCTCGTTAAAATAACATTTTTTTTGTAAATAAACAACATATACCAAACTACGAAAATTCATTAAAAAATTATTATTTATTAGACATCACACTTTTAAAACAAAATAATCCCAACATAATTAAAAATCGAACATGTTCACCAGCTTTGCTTAATTGATGTCTTGATTGAAATAATATCATACAAAGGGTAATATAAAATGTCTCCAAAATGTGTTTCTTATTAACAGTATTATGTCATATTAGTATTTAGCATACTTTGCGGACTAGTTGTAACATTTTCCACCATAAATAGAGAACATATAGACAAACACTACATTTGAAAGGTGTTTGTATTTTGAATTGTCTACATTGACTATAAAATCATACCATAGAAAGGCAACGTACCACAGAACAAGTAACAGGCACACTTTATCGAATAAAACTGAATCGAGTGCGCCGTTTCGTACAATCGTATAGTAATTTTTTTGCAGAAACTCATTCGTTATATGTCCTATGTCCAGAGAGCAGTCGTAAGTATAGTGTATAGTATATAGAAATAAAACAATGTTTTGCAGTTTCGGTGTCCCCATAAAAAGAAAACGTAAATTTTAGGCAACACGCTGTTAAGATTCATTGGGTTTTTTTTTTAAAATACACTTATCGCCTCCTTTGCAAAGCTTTTCACAAATGTTGCACGATGATTTTATTTGCAAATTTGCATGCTAACATAAATTAACGATATTATCGTTCATCCACAATTTACTGTTCGTACGACGTTCATGCATCGTTCGTAAATCGTTTTCCTATCGTAGAATGTGTGTTATTAAATAATACGTAAAATCGACCCTAATTTGCCAAATCAGGGATGATTAATATTTGATAACTGTACTAATATTAAAAGGGTAATAGACCGCAGGACAGTACGGAAAGTCATATTACCCGATACGATCTCCTCTCCGGTCTTGTGGAACAGTAAGCTATTTCATGACTCCTTCATGCATTTGTTAGACTGGTCGGTCATATGGACTGTTCATACAGACTAGCCATACGAGTATGTATTTTTTCCTTGTATCGATTCTCTGTCAATGTATTGGCCCTCGACCCTACGGGTCTCGGGACCTATAAAGCCAACCTCGAATCAATACCAGGGCCAATACATATTCAGCCAGTTAGTAACACTTAAGTATGGTTTCTACAGCCTGCATGGTAGGGTATCTATCGAAGTGTAAAATGTTTATACATCATAAAACGAAGTTAATCATTATATATTTGAATAAATGTATTCAAAATCAAACTTCTTTTAGTTTATACTGATTCAAGTACACCACGAACATTGTCCCTGGCATATGTACATGTACACGAGTAATAAATACACTTCAAAGAAATACTTACTACCTGTATTGCCTTTGGCTATTGCAATTAACAAATTTTACAATAATTTCCTAGTTCAGATTTAAAAGCGATACTAACAACTGAAAAAAAGTATTTCGTATTTTTACTAAAGTGCACACGGTCTTTTAGATTATTTTTTATAAATATTTAGCGCGTATTTAAATAATTTATGAAACTAAGCCTATCAAATATACTAAAGGTTTGTATTTATGAAATCAATAATTAAAGTGGGGTAATGAAATCGCATAAATAATTTTTACCGAAAAAGATAGACACGTTGTTAAATACACAATTCGAGACCAACATCTCGCTGTGTTCGATTTGGCCTTAATGACAACAGCCCGTATCCACCTCCCGGGGATGCGCTGAGCTGCTCTGTGGGTCGAGCAATTGGAAACCTCCCAGTTTAGTCCCAGCAAAAACTAGAAAATATAATACAGACGAAAATTTGAAGTGAAAAAATTATTTCAGTAAGTAACAGAATAATTTTTTCAACAAATCAATTACAGCAACTCATGAAAAACTGCAATAAAAAAGTCCTAAATAGGAATAATTGTATCAACAACGTGTACAACTTTTTTAAAAGTACATTTTGTATTAGTATGAAGTGATTATATCATTTTCTAATAAAACTATATCAATAATACAAATGAAATTGGCTAGTAAACAACTACAATGTCAAAATTGAATATATTTAGACGTACTCAATAAAAGATAAACAGTTTCCGTCATGATTAAAGAATTGGCGATTTTATGATATATATATATATATTTTAAATTTTTCCGTGTCTGAAGAAAAATTTATTGTAGAAATGTACAATGATCGTTCTAATGATTTAAACTTGTTTTTTTTTTATTTTCACCAGATTTTTAAGTACATTGTAGCCATTGATAAATTCAGTTTAATAATTATAAAATAAACACAAATGCTTTTCACATTGTCAGCAGTCTTCATTCAGTTTCCAGAAACAGGTATATTTAAACATATATCTTTATTATAACTATTTGATTAACATTTGCGAGCGCACACTTTTTTTGTTTAATTCGGAACATTTATATAAAACAAAATGAAATTAAAAAGATTAATCGACCGCAGTAAATAAATTAACAATAATAATTACCAAGCGTTGTGACATTCGTATTTTGTCTGATACAACGGAGAAAATGTCTGTGACAGACATTTTTTGACTGATACAACGGTAACGCCGTTGTAACAGACGAATTTAGACAGAGTCAACGGCAACAAGTGACTGCGACAGACATCTTTTGACTGATACAACGGATACACCGTCGTAACACAAATTTTGACTGCTTCAACGAAAAAAATGTCTGCGACAGACAAAATATGTCTGTCAATCGACAATCGCCTGCTCCTAATTACACTTCTGTCTAATTTAGGTCAAAATTTTCTATATTAAAATGAAAACACCACCACATTTCAAAACACATGGGAATCACTTGTAGATTTCAATTTGCACCATTTTTGATCTACAAAGGAGCACAAGTTCGACTAAACGTGGTAAGCAGTTTTCATTTGTCCCGCAAATAAAACAGCAACACAGACATATCAGAATTGAAATAATTTATGGCTGCCTAAATTTTATTGATTATTTTTATATTACGCTCATTGCAAAATATTTTATAAATATTATGCATACGTATAGTTAAGTAGTGAATAAAATTTGAGCAGCCATGAATTATTTCTTAAACATAAGAGACAATTGGATTGAAAATTAAGAATACACTACATTAGTGAGTTCTAGTGAATTTAAAGACTTGTTCATGTTTTGTAGTCTTACCTCTTATGTTGCAAGGCATAATATGCTCTTTTTTCCTTTTTCTTGTGCCGTTTGATCCTGACTCGTTTTAAGTTCATCATGACTAGTATTTCCTTTTTTAGAGTCGTCCTCTTTCCCATAAAGTTCGAATATGGCTACAAAAACATTGACAGCCGTCCTATCTTCTAACAGCCTACAATGAACATTATATGACCATATGTAAATTGATGAGCCACCTAATCTTCCAACAACATACAATGAAAATGAATATAACTAATGTCTACAAGATACACGATTGCCCATCTAATCTTTTCCGCCTATAGTGAATATGAATAAGTTTCATTAGAAGATACATTTATACCGGGTCTTAGCACTGGACTGGTAAATATTGCTTTAATTGGATTTTACGACATGTTCAGCTATATCGTGCCATACAGTTTTTACCGGATAAGGGATCCGGATAACCCTTGAAACTCCCGATCTTTAACAGGAAAATTGCAATTTCTTGTCCATTAGTGATGAAGTCGAGCAAACCCTGCCCACCACCTCAGTGCTGACAGACATTCGAACCTGGCTGATAGAGTAACATCTATTAACCAAGAGAGTTATACAGGCTCTCACTTAAAATTTACTATTTGCCGTTTGTGATTCAGAATAGATTGAGAAATCTTTGTTAAGTACCTATTGTACTGCAATTATAGTTTTAATGGCATCAGCTAATAAGAAACAAGGATTGCCAGTTGTGTTTTTTATTGTGGCAAAATGAGAATTTTTTTTAGAATATTCCAAATACATTTTATGTTACAAAACATTTGTAGTAAACTTTCTGAAGAGAAATATTTTATTTAAATTTCGGTCACTAAGAATAAGAACTGCCCATGCAAAGGAATTTAAAACTATACAAGAATCTTTTTTAAAAGACCTAGCTATAACAGACTGATTATAGGCATATAAATTAATTGTCTATGTTTTTGCCAGCGACACTTTTTACACAAATCGCAATAAGACGTTCTCAAATGTGATCCACTTCAACGCAGTCTATCAAGACAAACTTGATCATAAAGTTGTTGCATGACACACATTTGGGTCGTGGTTCATTATTGAAATATAATTACATGTATGTGTCTTGATTTAGGTCCAAACCACACAATAAACTAGAAAAAAGTGAATTAAAATTTATTAAAAATCAGAAAAACATTTACAGTTAATAATGCGATTATATAAGGCGGCCTTGTCCACGACCGTGTTTACATGGATTTCCATATGGTTGGGAATCCAAAAAAAAACACAACCTCTTTACCAAAGTTGTCACGTAAATTATAAATAAATCTTTTTTTTCAAAAACATGACATGACAAAAATATTTGTTAAAACTTAGATCGGCTCTTTTCTTTCTGTTAAAATGTTTAAGATATAAAAGAACCTATTTTCAGTCACTATGACTAGCTGATGGTCCTAGTTGGTCACTGGCGATTACGCACAGAGACTTAAAAGCCTACGAATGATTAAGGCAAAGGTTTTTTTTAAATTGGCATGATTTTTCTCCGTGAAGTTAATTTCTAACTAATGAGACAGCGTGGTACCTATTTTTAGCCGATTTAGATATCCTTGTCTCATCCCGTGGGTAAGATAAGAATCACACGCTCCTTCTACCGACAAAATGTGACGTCAACTGTTGGTTCAGCAATACAAATCATAAAATATTTGCTTTAGTTGTGTTGCTTTACTATGCCTCTTAAAATATTAACATAAAAACAACATATATGAGCATACATGAACCAATTTATGCCAATAGTTTAGTAATTACAAATAGATACAATATTACTGAAATATTGTATCGATTGATTGAATGGTTGCTCCAGCAAGCAATATGCCAGCTATATTCAGAACACGTTTATATCGTGTTCATTCTGCATTGTCTGAATTCTACTCACAGTATGAAAACCCATGCATTAAAATGTCAAAATTATTTTTTTAAAGAACGGAATAGCACCACTGCTAGCAATATTTTAGCTATATAATGGGGTTCATTGTTTATTGGGAGAGAAGCCAAAGTATCAGGTAAAAATAGTGTTGTCAGTAAAAATGGTAATACTTGTCAATAAAGGTAAGAAAAGAGCACACCTGCTGGAAGGTTCAGTTCAGCAATGTCAGTGATGACAGACACCTAATTAATGGAGGACTACGCTAACCACTCAAGCCACCGAGGCGACTTTCTAAAATGTTTTATAAAATCGTACTAGTACTATAATTTTATACACGAGTCAAAGAAACTCAACAGGGCATGCGTCAGCAGTAATGGATGTCTAAATTTGTACGCGTCAAAAACTGGAGGAATTCTCAAGGAAAAAATGCAATACGGAGTAAACACGTTTGCTAGGTTGTAAATAGATCATTTCTTTTCGGCCTATCTTGACAGGGAAGTAATCTTCCATGTCTGGACGTTTTGTCCAAACCCTGTAGAAGATTTATTGGTAAAATGTGTATTTTGTGAACTGAAAATTACTGAGCGCTTACTCACAACTATGTCTCCCACAATGGAAGACACCATAAACAAAGGTTAGGATTCGAAACAGAAACAACCATCATGTCCCGATGATTTGCTAGCAGAAACTACGCTGACTTATAGATGTACCAACCCTACTTCGCCAAGGAACGTCAATTAAGGAAACATTCATTATGGGTATGATTATGTTCTCATTTACACATGGGCTGGACCTATATATTCGATTAATTTTCACCGAGCGAAAGCGAGGTAGCAAAATATGAATATAAATATTACAATTCGAATATGACAAAATTTTGTGTTTTTGATCAAAGCAGGCCCTATAGGCCATGATTTTCTAGCCGGCATTTACATGATGAAAAATTTTTGGTCAAGAAATCGTTTCAAGTTTGCAATGTACGGCTGACAAAATACACTTTAACAAAACGTTTATTGAATATTTTACAATAGCGTGACCTCGATATGTCTTATTTATTGACTTTTATTTTAAAAAGAACTCAAAATTCAGCCGTAAATAGTGTGACGTCATAAAACCTCTTGTTACCTTGCATACAAGAACTTGTGGAATTCTAAAAAAACCGCTACATGTATTGATAAAATGTATTAAAAAATGTCAGTCAGTCCGTGAAAGGCTTAATATAAAATACGGACATCTCGATAGAGATGTAGTTAAAACTTTTGACCAAGTTTCAAGTCAAGAATCCCAGATACAAGAACAACACATTACCATTGATCATAATTAGCAGACCACAAACTGACGATAAGTTAATTTTTACTGAATTAAAACAAATACTTTCTCAGTTACAAAGAGAATCTGAAGATTAAAATATAAATAATAAATTTAAACAAAGACTTAATTGACGGACAAGAGCAATACTTGCATAGAACAAGCCTTATGTTCTATTATATTCCCGGTACCGACAGTTGAACTGTTTAAAAAATACGTTACCGCCATTATTGTTTTACACTCGGATTCCACAAAATCGCAGATCGCAAAACAGTGACCTATGATAACCAAATTAAATTTGCACAGAAGATATAGGATAACTTACTCTTCAAGTTAAAGAATGAAATAGTGTGGTCACAGAATCAGAAAAAAAACATTTGTGAACAATCAGTAAAGACCAAATATGGCGATAAGAAAAGGTCATGTATTTCATCATACAAACTACAATATCATTACTGCGCAGTTTATAATCAATATAATAGTTCTTAAAATTATGCGTGTTTGCTGTTGCAAAGTGATTAATTAATGGGTTTTTTCAAATTCTTTAAGGCTCTGTTTCTTTTTCACTTATAAATTGGCTGTTTTCAAATTCCTCAAGGTCTTGTTGATTCTTTATTTGTAGTCCGTAACGCCTACGCTCACGGAGTTGAAAATTTCTTTGGACTTGCCAGACGACGAACTAATAACTAATAAACGTATTACGGAACAATAACGTTTTTTATTAAATGACTAGAAAATTTGAGCATTTTCATTGGTTTAGATCCTTGGCCGATGTTGTCGATGAAACCTCATGTCTACCGCGCAAATTTGCGCGAGAGGTGGACAAATGTCGTATCACTGGCACCGTGTACCCAAAAATAGATCAAGGGAAAACACAGAGACACTCAATAAAACGTAGCTTTTGATTGGACGTTTTTTTTATTTCGTCCAATCAAATGCGTTCTTACAAATTAGGTTCGGGTCATTAGAAACGTTTGCAAATGGCAGAAGTGGCTGCGATGGAGCCGGCAGGACAGAAATCTCGATTTGCAACTATCAATGAGGAACAGTTAAAGAAGATTTTGACGGAGAAAGATGCCAAAAATACCAGGAGAGCCACGGATTCTAGCATTAGGACATTTAAAAGTTATTTACGTGAAAAAAAAACTACGACGAAGATTTCGAGGACCTGCCAAATGAACAACTCGATGCTATTTTGAAAAAAATTCTACTCAGAAGTCCGTACCGAAAATGGAAAAAAGTTAAATTTTTAAATTAAATTTGTTGAAGAAATGTTGAAAATTATTTATCTTGTTTACTTTAACATGTTTTAAAGTCCAATATCTGGTGAGATTTAATTTGTCTTGGAAAATGATCAAAACATCTGAAAGGATATGGAGAAATATCATGAAATTATTCACAGGTCTTGAGTCATTTAATAAAACAATTGTTGACTTTTTATATTAGGTTGACATAAGATTTATCAACCTCAGAAGTGATATTCACCTCAGCCGTTGGCTTCGGTGAATATTTCACTTCTTCAGGTTGATAAATCTTCATGTCAACCTCATAAAAAGTCATTAATTGTATAATATCGAAAAGCGCAAAAACAATATTAAATAATGAAATAAAAAATCTTCTGTGCCAGAATTGTTTCTTTTTTTTCATAATGTTTTAAAGTTAAAAAATACCAGCTACTTCCTTAAAATTAAAATTTTCACATATTTTTACCTCTGATCATAATTGCTACAATTAAATGTTTTATTTGAAGTCAATAGTCCATGGATTTGTAAGTTATTATCTAAAGTTTTGATGAATGTTAATCTGCATCATCTATGACTTCAGATAAAGTATTTTAAAACAATATTCACCTTTAATTTACAAAATGATATAGTTTACTCTGTTTTCACGACATTATCGCTAGAAACACAGGACTATAGACCTTCAATATATACTTTCTCTTACATTTGTCTGTTCTGCTGTATGTTCATATGATCTATGTTTTGAATATCTTCAAGCATCCGGTGTACTCAACTTTAACCTTTAATAGCGAAGATTGGCATTTTCCGCAGAAGACCGGTGGTACTCACAAGGTATCTCATCTTCCTGGGGCCTTCAATATAATATGTATGCCATGATATTGGTAAAACATTGCTGAAAGTCTGAAATTAACATAAAATACAATTCGAACACAGAAGCAAAAATAGTGTAGGAAAAAATTACTAAATTTTTAAAGTTAAAATATTTTTGACATCAAGTTTAAAACTCGTTATGAAAATGTGATCTCCGTTAAATTTACGGAATTTAAATACAATAAAACACAAGATCACAAAAATAAGTGTTTTACTACAACATCCTGATCCCAGTGACTTATGACACGAGAAAAAATGTTTACATGCATATACATGCAAGTCTTTGATATGCAATTAAAATTAAAAAATAGTCGAAATAGGGTTTGCTATAAAACTGGTTATAGCTGCAAAGCTTTAAATTGTCATGTCTACTAACTTTATATTGTAACGGTCCAACCTTTATACCGTGTATTATATATATTTGAAAATTTGTATTTGGTCAAATGTTGCTTATTTCACTAAATTTGTTTTAATTGGTTTCAAAATTGAAGTTAATGTTTTTCAAAAATTACTTGACAACTTTTACTTTTACTTGACAATCACACTGGTATAATTTTCTCTGTAACCTAAATATAACATGTTAACTGTAACTGTTATTTGAATCTCATGTTACTTACTTTGTATATGAATTCTAATCCATTTCCCGTATTTATATTTCATATATTCAAAGTGTCCTTTTTGTTTGATTCCAAATTTTAACTCTGTAACTTATTTCCTTTAGGAGTTTGGATAGACTGGTCATGTTTATAACGACTCGTCGTTCGACTTTTAATGACGCCATGTTGTTTTTATAGAGTCCCTCCTGTCTTCCGTTATGGAACTTAGTTTCTCACTAATGAGACAGCGTGGTACTTATTTTTAGCCGGTTGAGATATCCTTATCTCAACCCGTGGGTGAGATAAGAATTTCACGCTCCTTTTCCCGTAATAATGTATTGTGACGTCAACTGTCGGTTCAGCAATAAAAATTATAAAATATTTGCTTTAGTTGTGTTGGTTTACAAGCCTTTTTCATTATAAACATGAAAACAACATATCTGAGCTTCCATGACCTAATTTATGTCACAAACATCAAAACAAATACGGTGACACAACATGTGTACACTGGAGACTACGTTTTAGGGTAGATAACTCTATTTGTTGCCATCTTTCAATAGAACAGAACCGGATTTTTTTTAAAGAATTAGTGAGAAATAGAATCAAACACCGGTGGTTGAGCAAGACGGGAAAATCTCAGACACCCGCGTGAAAGATTTATTTTGGTCTCCAACTCGGCAGAGCATCGTTGGAGACCAGAAATCTTCTCACTTGGTTGTCTGAGATTTTCCCGTCTTGCCCTCCCACCGGTGTTAGATCCTATATTTCCGCGCATGTAACGTCATTTTTTTAGAATCTTCAGAGTCTTTTATGACGTCATAGAGTTTTTCGGAGTCTTTTGCTCTATAAAAGACGACGTTTTGTTGGCTTGCGTCAGTCGTGATCGGCTAGGCAAAAGACATAGTCAAAAGCCATAAAGCACACTTAGAAACTCTCGGAGTCTTCTATTAGAAATACATCCAAGGTTAGAATCTTATTTTTTAAGATAAAAATTGGACTCCGTTTAATTTATTAGTAATCATATACATTTCGTAAGAGTCATATCAACTAATATTTTTACGACTCCTTGGGACTTTCATACAACTATATAATTTAATTCAAAATGAGAGAGACTCGCGGGATACCGACATATTGAGTCCCGACGAGTTATGAAAAAGAATAATGTTTTATTAAGTGAACTACAAATTAATTCCATATTATTGTCAACGATAATTTTGATTTGAGTAGGGTAATTGATTGAGATGTCCGTAAACTTATACTTTATATAAAAATTATGTTTTTCATGCTATACTGACCAGAGTTATCCTCACTTGCTTGTGTCTAACAAGTGTATTGCAAATACTGATTCAGTTATACTGTAATTATGAATTCAGTTCGTAATATGTGATATGTCTAAATAAATCATTAACTTTACATTGGTATTATTTATCGAAAACGCTTTGAACGACAAGGCAACCAAATTGTTTGTGATCGCTTTCACTTACATCCGACGGAAAGTGACAGTAGTTGTAAACAAATAAATCGACTTCACCTAATCTGAGATATCGGAACAGTTTATAAGTCTATAACACCCAGGTCGATTCTATTTCGTCACTTCAGGGTAACGAAACCGTTACATTTGGTGGCCAGTGCGGCGATCCCTGAATATTATTGGGATTCGAACACATCTGAAGTGATTAAAACGATTTAAAACTATGGCTGCTGGCGCAAGACCAAAACAGCTAGATTTCTGAGTTTCGATGAAAATGACAGATCGGTAATACTTCGAGACCGATCACGACTCCCCGCATCTGGTGTATCACACAATACTGATGTTACACTTGAGTTAACTGATGCGTCTCCGTCCGGATGCTGGTTAAAAATGTTATGAGTGTGGATTAAACAACTTCCACACAGAGGGAAAGAATAACTCGTGATGAAAGGCTCAGTAGACAAGAGTGGGGAGAAACGTGTGATTCTGAATTAGGGACATTAAATATTGATGATTTAAATCTTAAATTAAAAGAAAATAGGGAGCAGGAACGTAAGATCAGGGCCTTATTGGAAAGACATAATAGCGATGCAAGTCGGTCAGCCCAAGGAGGGGGAGATGTTTTCTCTTTTGAGTTTATCCCTGGTACGCACCAGGAAGATCTCCGGGGTCAAAAGGACCAGTGCTTCCGACCGGGCACTAACTCTTCTTGGAAGGTACCCTCCAGCATCCCTGCTGTGTCTGAGGTGTACGGTTTATCTGTTAATTGTGACAGAAACGGGTGTGTAGACACCATGCCTTTCCAACTGGCCGGTAGAGAGAACATTAATGTGGGGAATGAGATTCATAAACGAGTTCCGATTCCGCAATTTTCTGAGTTAAATATGAATCGCGTTGAACATGATAACATTGCTCAGAATACTTCTCAAAGATATAAAGATAAGAAAACTCCTGACTTTGACGGAACGGGTAGTTGGCAAGATTTTCTTGTGCAATTTGAAATAATTTCTACGATGAATAAATGGGACGACAATATGAAGGCGTAAGAGTTGGCAACTAGTTTGAAGGGGGTTGCGCAAGGAATTGTAACTGATATTGAGCCTGAAAAGCGACTCGATTTTAATTGTCCCGTAACTGCGCTTACGTCACGATTTGAGCCCGCAAACCAAGTGAATATGTACAGAGCGCAAATGAATGGTTTTTATAGAAAATCAGGCCAGTCGTTGCCTGAGATGGCTCAAGAACTCCGCCGAATTACTAGATTTGCGTACCCAACTGCTTCCGTTGAGATTCGAGATCAACTTGCTAAAGTTTACTTTGTACGCGCGCTCAACGATCCGAAAATGCAATTGTCTATTTTTCAACGTGGACAGAAAACTATTGATGAATGTGTAAATTTTGGCTTAGAATATGAAGCTTTATGGTCGACCAAAAGAGATTTAATCAAAAACAAGGGTTGCGCATGCAGCATAAAGTAGAAATTGAAAATAATAGAGATGTTATATCTCAAATTGCAAAAATAACTCAAAAATTAGATAATTTAGGGACTGAGAGAAATAAGATTACAAGTCGGAAAGTAATCAAGTGTTTTTATTGTGGTATCCAAGGTCATATAAAAAGGGAATGCAGAAAATTTGAGTCAGTGCTTGAAAAATGATGCAATTCAAAAGTCTGCTCAGTTAAATAAACGAATTTCGGGCGAAAAACAGGGAAACCTGTAATTGCTGGTGTTGGGGACCAGATGCCAGCAACTGAAATTGAAAATGAAGGGTCCAATAGTGTATATAGCATAAATTCGGTACAACCGAGTAGTTTGTTTGTTAATTGTACTATTTTTAATACTGATGTCTGTTGTTTAATTGATACTGGATCAACTATTTGTGTACTACATCCCCGGAAGTATGCATTACTCACTAGTAATAAGCACGAAATAACAAGAAGTAATAAAAAATTGTGTTTAGCAAACGGTGACTTAATTTCCACTCTATGTTATGTTGATTTGCCATTACGTATTGGTAACTTCAAAACAGTACAAAGATTTACTGTTTCTGATATCGATGTACCAGCGGTAATTGGATATGATTTTCTTCATCGCCATAAATGTACTTTTGAAATGGGAGATGGGATATTCACCCTGGGTGATAATAAAATAATGTGTATCAAAGAGTGTCAGATACCCTCTTTATTTAAAATTTCAGTTTGTGAAAAATTAACAATACCACCAAATACGAAAATACTTACCATGGGTAAAGTGATTGGTGACTCGTCGATTATAATGAATGCAATTGTTGAACCTTTGCCAATGAAACACACGGGCATGATTTTAGTGGCCAAGTCACTTGTCGATCCAAGTACTGGTTTAGTACCTTTAAGGTTAGCTAATTTGACTGACCAAGAACAAGAGATATACCAAAGTTCTTGTGTGGCTATATGCGAACCCGTAGTAGTCAATAAAGTAAACAAGGTTCATACTGACAGGGTTATGAAAGTAGACCCTGTGTCCAATGATGAATTACCCATACATTTACTAAATTTACTACAAAGAAGTAGTAAGCTTTTAAATGAAAAAGAAGTTAAAGTTTTAAAGGATCTTCTATTAAAACATGAATACTCGTTTTCAAAAAACAAATACGATTTGGGTAAAGCTACAGCTATAAAGCATAAAATAAACACCGGTAATGCCTACCCAATAAAACAACAACCAAGGCGCTTGCCCATTAACAAAAGAGAAGAAGTCAATAATGAGATTGAGCGACTTCTAGACTCGGGGGTTATTGAGCCCTCCAAGAGTCCTTGGTCAAGTTGTCTAGTACCAATAAAAAAATCTGATGGGTCTACTCGAATATGTGTTGACTACCGAGCCTTAAATAATGTAACAGTCAAAGACTCGTACCCCCTTCCGCGAATTGATGATTATTTGGACGCTCTCAGGGGATCAAAATGGTTTAGCGTGCTCGATTTGTCTAGCGGATATTTCCAAGTGGAAATGGATGAAATTGACAAAGAGAAGACCGCATTTACGTCTTCTAAAGGTTTATTCCAGTTTAAAGTTATGGCACATGGGGTTATGTAATGGGATTGCCACTTTCCAAAGACTTATGGAATACGTTCTTGCTGGATTTAATTGGCAAACTTGTCTAATTTATATTGATGATATTATTGTTTTTGCTGACACTTTTGAAGCCCACTTGAAAAGATTAGAACAAGTTTTAGACAGATTATCGAAAGAAGGTTTAAAAGTGTCCCCCAAAAAGTGTATATTCTTTCAAGAGCAAGTTTCCTTCCTGGGACATGTGGTCTCTAGGGACGGAATATCCGCTGACCCAGCTAGAATAGAGTGTTAAATCATGGCCTAGCCCCACCAATTTAACTGAAGTCAGAAGCTTCTTGGGCACGTGCACATATTATAAACGTTTCATAAAGGACTTTTCCTCAATTGCTAGGCCTATGAATAAATTGACGGAGAAAAATTATGTATTCAAATGGACTGATGAGTGCGAAAAATCGTTTCAGAAATTGAAAGACTCTTTAACATCCGCCCCAATTTTGAGTTACCCCGATATGTCCAAAACTTTTATTCTAGATACGGATGCCAGTGGGTTTGGCATAGGTGCCGTACTATCCCAAATACATGAAAACAAAGAATTAGTCGTAGCATATTTAAGTAAATCATTAAGTAAGGCGCAACGTCAGCATTGTGTTACAAGAAGAGAACTTCTTGGTGTTATATAAGCTATTAAACATTTCCACCATTATTTGTATGGTACTAAATTTTTGGTTCGTACTGATCATGGTGCGCTGACCTGGCTTCTTAGGTTCAAAAATCCCGAGGGCCAGATGGCTAGGTGGCTTGAGACATTAAATACATATACGACATGGGAACGCTGATGGGTTATCTCGAAGACCATGTATACAATGTATTCATTGTGATAAGAAGGAACAAAACGATACTGACGCTTGTGAAACCGAGGGTACTCTTAGAAGAACTAAGAAACAAGAGACCCAAGAACGAGATGCACTAAATGATAGCGACTGCTCTGTAGTTTGGTTTCACCATAAGACAGAAAATGAAATGCATTATGCACAATTTAATGATCCTCTTTTATCCAAAGTGTATGCTTTAAAAACTGATATAAAAGAAAAACCAAAGTGGTCTGATACATCTATTGAAAATACTAAATTTAAAAAATACTGGTCACAGTGGGACCGTATTGTTCTTCAAAACAATGTCTTATATAGAAAGTGGGTTAATAATTCTACTGAGGATAGTGTTTTACAATTACTAGTCCGAGAAATATGGAAACACGAGATTCTGAAAATGCTTCATGATGATCCCATGGCTGGTCATTTAGGTGTACAAAGAACATTAAGTAGGGCACAAAATAGGTTCTATTGGGTTGACTACAAGCGAGATATTACAGAGTGGGTACAAAGTTGTAGCGTATGTGGTTCAAGAAAGCAGCCACACAGAAAAGCCAAGAGCAAAATGAAACAATATTTTGTAGGAGCTTCCTTAGAAAGGGTTGGACTAGATATCATAGGTCCGATTCCCTTATCTAATAAAGGCAACAGATATGCTTTAATTGTGTCCGATTATTTTACAAAATGGGGGGAAGGCTATCCAATCGCTGACATGGAAACACCAACCATTGTTGAAAAGTTTATTACAAATTTTGTTTGTAGGTTTGGAAAACCCTGTCAGATTCATACTGACCAGGGGAGACAATTTGAGTCTGGATTGTTCAAAGAATTATGTGCCAAGTTTGGTATAGACAAGACGCGCACTACCGCTTTCAGACCTAAAAGCTCTGGTTTTATTGAACGCCTTAACAGAAGTATTGAAGACATAATTTGTAAATATGTGAGTCTCAATCAGAGAGATTGGGATGACCAACTTTCCTGGGCTTTAATGGCCTATCGCTCGTCTGAACACGAGACTACAAAGTTCTCACCTAGTATGCTTATGCTGAGTAGAGAGATTGAGCTGCCAGTAGATTTAGTTTTTGGTCCCCATCCCCAAAGAGCAGAATTCTCAACTGAGATAGAGGCAGTTCATGAATATGTGAACAAATGCAAAAACAAATGTGGAAAGTCCAAGAAAAGGCACGACAACATATAGTTATTGCTAGTGATAAGCAAAAACGTTCATACGATATAAAAGCCAATCAAAATTCATACAAAGTGGGAGATGTTGTATGGCTATATTCTGTCAGAAAGGTAATTCACAGAAGCCCAAAACTGGAAAGAAATTGGGATGGGCCATACTTTATAACTGCAGTATTGTTTGATGTAGTGTACCAAGTAAAGAAAAGTTCCAATTCCAAATTTATAGAAGTTCATCATGACAGATTGAAACCTTTTTATGGGAAAGTTGAAAACTGGATGCAAACATTATGTGAAACAGATGTCACAAAGAAAAACTAAACTAGACACAAGTACTAACAGTACAGATAGTATGTCTAAAGAAAAATAAAGTAATATTAATTACAGTGCCAATGTTATGTTGATATATCAAAATAATAAAACATTGATATATTTATATATGTTTATTGTTCAAGTGTTTTTGGACAATTATATAGAAATATGAATAATACAAGCAAGTGAGAAATATGGTCTGACATGGGGCATTTAATTATACTGTCAGAACATGATGGTCAATAAAGGAAATGTTTATTGTGTATCTTTTCAGATGTTCACCTGTTATGTGTGTAATGCCATGTATAGGTTCAGGAAGCAACTGACAAGGCATGTTCGGGATGCTCATCCGAGAAGAATGATCCAATGTCGGTGGTGCCCGAAACTTTTGTCCACCAGCTTAAGATTCCGAATGAGGGAGCATGAAAGCACTATACATCCGCATTTATTTCGGGTGGCTGAATCTAGAGTTGTGCCTTCATACCAAGAGCCTATTGTCACTATCCCTACCACACCTAGTTTTTCCACCAGGGATCCTCCTCTTCAAGGGGTAAATCCTCATAAGATGCCTAACAGACCCTCAAAATCTGTTCTGGATACTGCTCCTGTAGAGTTTGAACAAGTCACATGTGGCAGTCCAAATATTATCACTAATATCAGGAAACCTATTTCGCCGTTATCAGATATATCACCTTGCAGTATAGGCCTTGGGATTGAGGACCATGGTGCTGTCACTCCTGTAAAAAAGGATTTGATAGGGATGTTTGCTGCTGTACCGACAAAAGCAGCAGTTCGTGTACCACCCGTTAGTGATGTTCACACTCAACCTGTTGATGTGCCTTCTTCTCCTTCTTCTTCTTCCACTGCTTCTGACAGCAGTGTGGAACTGGAAGATACTCGTCGAGTTGAGAAAAGAAGTAACGAGCATCTGTCTTTGCCTTCTGTTGGCCCGGTAGTAGGCCATTCTGCCAAGTTTATTGCTCCACCATCTGAATTCCAGAACTCAGCAGCTGCTGTATTAGTGAGAAATGTTCAACGGCAGGCTCGTAATGCCTCCCAATACCATGGAGCTGTTATTCCGTATGGATATACTGCGGTAAGAAAAGACGAGAGAACGATTCTTCCAGATGGCACTGTGTATCATCTTTCTGCCGTCTGAATTCCAGATCCGAAAGTGCAGTTTTTGGAAAGTGCTGAAACTCAGACTGATGCAAACCATCTTACTAGTGCATATACTCAGACGGATCGAAGGATTGTTACTTTATGCTCTAAGACAGACAGTTCTAGTTCTAGTTCGTCCAGTAGTTCAATTAGTTCGTCTGACTCTGATTCTGAACCCGAGGAAGATAGAATGGAATTTTCATTTTATAGCTAGACTTTAATCAAATTTGACATTGTTATACTGTATTGGTATTTTAATTGTACTGAAATTGAATGAAGATGTTTTATGAATTAAACCTCATTGAATTTGTGGTATTGAATTTGGTAAGTTTTATAGAAATAAGTATCAGGAATTTTATATACGTAATGAATCTTAAAGTAGTATTATTCTTGCTGTATATATTATTGTTATTTGTTTTGTTGAATATTTGTAATTTATATTATACTTGCATGTAAGAAATATTTGATTAGAGTGTTTGACTATCATGAAAGTATGCGTTTTGTATTTGTCCGAGGACGGACAATATTTTTTAGAAGGGGGCAATGTAACGGTCCAACCTTTATAGCGTGTATTATATATATTTGAAAATTTGTATTTGGTCAAATGTTGTTTATTTCACTAAATTTGTTTTAATTGGTTTCAAAATTGAAGTTAATGTTTTTCAAAAATTACTTGACAACTTTTACTTTTACTTGACAATCACACTGGTGTAATTTTCTCTGTAACCTAAATATAACATGTTAACTGTAACTGTTATTTGAGTCTCATGTTACTTACTTTGTATATGAATTCTAATCCATTTCCTGTATTTATATTTCATATAATCAAAGTGTCCTTTTTGTTTGATTCCAAATTTTAACTCTGTAACTTATTTCCTTTAGTAGTTTGGATAGACTGGTCATGTTTATAACGACTCGTCGTTTGACTTTTAATGACGCCATATTGTTTTTATAGAGTCCCTCCTGTCTTCCGTTATGGAACTTAGTTTCCGCGCATGTAAAGTCATTTTTTTAGAATCTTCAGAGTCTTTTATGACGTCATAGAGTTTTTCGGAGTCTTTTGCTCTATAAAAGGCGACGTTTTGTTGGCTTGCGTCAGTCGTGATCGGCTAGGCAAAAGACATAGTCAAAAGCCATAAAGCACACTTGGAAACTCTCGGAGTCTTCTATTAGAAATACATTCAAGGTTAGAATCTTATTTTTAAGATAAAAATTGGACTCCGTTTAATTTATTAGTAATCATATACATTTCGTAAGAGTCATATCAACTAATATTTTTACGACTCTTTGGGACTTTCATACAACTATATAATTTAATTCAAAATGAGAGAGAGACTCGCGGGATACCGACATATTGAGTCCCGACGAGTTATGAAAAAGAATAATGTTTTATTAAGTGAACTACAAATTAATTCCATATTTTTGTCAACGATAATTTTGATTTGAGTAGGGTAATTGATTGAGATGTCCGTAAACTTATACTTTATGTAAAAATTATGTTTTTCATGCTATACTGACCAACGTTATCCTCACTTGCTTGTGTCTAACAATTGTATTTCAAATACTGCTTCAGTTATACTGTAATTATGAATTCAGTTCGTAATATGTCATATGTCTAAATAAATCATTAACTTTACATTGGTATTATTTATCGAAAACGCTTTGAACGACAAGGCAACCAAATTGTTTGTGATCGCTTTCACTTACTTCCGACGGAAAGTGACAGTACTTACAAACAAATAAATCGACTTCACCTAATCTGAGATATCGGAACAGTTTATAAGACTATAACACCCAGGTCGATTCTATTTCGTCACTTAAGGGTAACGAAACCGTTTCATTATTTTAAAACAACCAGGTGGAAAATATCATTGAAATCTTTCAGACTCAATGCGGAAAACAGATACATGTATATGTAAAAAAATTCAAATAGTTAACACATCATGCTCAGACTTTTTAATTCCTTTATATCTCGAAGACAGTTAATCATTTTTAAAATCATTCAATAACGGCTAATGTAACAAAAATTCCATGAAAATAAGATTTTATAAGTGTCATAATTTGTCAAAAATCATAGAACCGGAACAATATTCAAACATGATCTGTAACTGATGAATGTTAACTCATGTATCAGATCATTATCTGCAAGCGTTTGAAAACAGTTCTGACAAACTGTAAGGAAAATAGCAAGGAAACGAGACAACGAGGGCCGAATGTCAAGGGACAATTAGAAATTAAAAAAACCAAAAACACAAAAACAGAATGGAACCCAATAACAACCATGGGTGCAAACAAGGTGCTTCGGACGAATAAGACGGGTAAGCATTGTCTGCCTCTGATACACATTTAAGAAAGAATAGCATGTGGACTCAAAAACACTGACCAATGCTCAGTAAATGACGAAGTTAAAAAACACCCAGAACAAAATAAGATTTTATGCTTTTTTGACACACATAAATATTTAAAATGTTAAATATGAAGTTTGACCTCTTTTTATAATAAAGAATTAATAATATCCATCTTTAATTGTATGAGTGCAAAATGTTAAAAAGTGGATGCCTATTGAGTTATAGTTTAATATTTTACTTTTGACCTTAAACTTATTTAGACAGCCCCCACCCCCCCCACCCCCCAACTGGCTGTACAAATTCTGATCTTCATGGGTTCGGAAAAGTCACTATTGATGCAAAATATTCGATTATGACACATAACGTAACAATATGGCACGCTAATTATATGATGGATGATCACTCCTGAACATTAATTCGAGAGTAATAATATATAAAAAAACATGCTTATTTTAGGACATGAAAACATGCATGAATTAAAGTAATAGACATATCTGCCTTGCTTACAGCGAATAACAAATTAAACCAAAATTCATATTTATAAATGAAAATCATAGATCATCTAATTTAACCACGAATTATCATATGTATAGTATGGCTATTTTTGTCTTGAGCTTATTTTTACAAAATACAAATATTTGTCTTAAGCTTTGATTTAAGGATACAATTTCACTTTTGTGTGCCAATGACCTACCTATTTGTAAGATATATAATACTCATAAGAACAATAGTGGAAAACTTTTATCTGCTATTTTATTAAAACAGGTTTTTTTTACACAATATGTATTTTAGGCCATTATAGTGTGCCATGGAAGGGACCCCTGAATATTGTTTGGTTATTAGACAAGGCGATCCACCCGTTTCCTCGTCCGTGCCTCTCGTGTACTAATGTATATGCGAGAATATCTTTAGCGTCCATTGTGGATAATTTCAAATATATTGGGCGAATCCAATATTGCGTCGCGCCAGGTGTCTTGCAAATCTCTCAAATACGATCGGACATTTCGTTGAGTCATCGGTAGTCTACTATTCCTGAATTTGATGTTTCCTAAAACATGACAAGAAGTAACTGTCTAATTAAAGGCAGACTCTGCTTACTCATCAGGAGTACTTGAGTGCAATAATGGTTTTTATTGGTATATGCTTTACTCAGTTTCTATTTTTGTTTTGCCTTGTGTATGTTTGTCTATGTCAAGATTTAAAACTGTCCCTTGTTGTTTGGTTTGTTTCATTGCTCTTTTCTTTTAGCTTCGGGGGAATTGTCTCTTGTCTTTATGTATCATGGATTATTTGTCCTACAATAAGCGCAATTATTGCTATCTTGCAGTATTTTACTTTGATCTTTGTGTGCGATATTATTCCATCTCACTCTACTAGCGTGAGATGGGCCCATCTTACCTCGCTGTCAAGTAGAGTAGAGTAGAGTAGAGTAGAGTAGAGTACAGTACAGTACAGTACAGTACAGTACAGTACAGTACAGTACAGTACAGTACAGTACAGTAGAGTACAGTACAGTACAGTACAGTACAGTAGAGAACAGTACAGTACAGTACAGTACAGTACAGTACAGTACAGTATAGTAATAGTATAGTAATAGTATAGTATAGTATAGTATAGTATAGTATAGTATAGTATAGTATAGTATAGTATAGTATAGTATAGTATAGTATAGTATAGTATAGTATAGTATAGTATAGTATAGTATAGTACTGTACAGTACAGTATAGTACAGTATAGTAATATTATAGCAATAGTATAGTATAGTATAGTATACTATAGTATAGTATAGTATAGTATAGTATAGTATAGTATAGTATAGTATAGTATAGTATAGTATAGTATAGTATAGTATAGTATAGTATAGTATAGTATAGTATAGTATAGTATAGTATAGTATAGTAGCAATTAATTTAAGTATAAGTCCATCTTAAAATCGGTCATGCAGAGAGGCATGGATGAAAAGCCTACATATTTTTTTTTGTAATTAGAATAAAATTTTTTAAAAATGATAATTTTACAGAATGAACACAATAACTGCTGCAGTGAAACACCAATATGTTTATTCGACAAATATGTTTCTTATATGGCTAATCTTACATTTAGATCAATTATTCTTGGTAATCTCGGCAACTAGCGTGAGATGGGCCCATCTTACCTCGCTGTCAAGTAGAGTAGAGTAGAGTAGAGTAGAGTACAGTACAGTAGAGTACAGTACAGTACAGTACAGTACAGTACAGTACAGTACAGTACAGTACAGTACAGTACAGTAGAGAACAGTACAGTACAGTACAGTACAGTACAGTACAGTACAGTACAGTACAGTACAGTATAGTAATAGTATAGTAATAGTATAGTATAGTATAGTATAGTATAGTATAGTATAGTATAGTATAGTATAGTATAGTATAGTATAGTATAGTATAGTATAGTATAGTATAGTATAGTATAGTACTGTACAGTACAGTATAGTACAGTATAGTAATATTATAGCAATAGTATAGTATAGTATAGTATAGTATAGTATAGTATAGTATAGTATAGTATAGTATAGTATAGTATAGTATAGTATAGTATAGTATAGTATAGTATAGTATAGTATAGTATAGTACTGTACAGTACAGTATAGTACAGTATAGTAATATTATAGCAATAGTATAGTATAGTATAGTATAGTATAGTATAGTATAGTATAGTATAGTATAGTATAGTATAGTATAGTATAGTATAGTATAGTATAGTATAGTATAGTATAGTATAGTATAGTATAGTATAGTATAGTATAGTATAGTATAGTATAGTATAGTATAGTATAGTATAGTATAGTATAGTATAGTATAGTATAGTATAGTATAGTATAGTATAGTATAGTATAGTATAGTATAGTATAGTATAGTATAGTATAGTATAGTATAGTATAGTATAGTATAGTATAGTATAGTATAGTATAGTATAGTATAGTATAGTATAGTATAGTATAGTATAGTATAGTATAGTATAGTATAGTATAGTATAGTATAGTATAGTAGCAATTAATTTAAGTATAAGTCCATCTTAAAATCGGTCATGCGGAGAGGCATGGATGAAAAGCCTACATATTTTTTTTTGTAATTAGAATAAAATTTTTTAAAAATGATAATTTTACAGAATGAACACAATAACTGCTGCAGTGAAACACCAATATGTTTATTCGACAAATATGTTTCTTATATGGCTTATCTTACATTTAGATCAATTATTCTTGGTAATCTCGGCAATTCAATCGCATATCCGTTACTTTGATGCCAACCAGTGACGCCGTTTTAAACAACATGTTTTCACATCTCTTAGAAGTATTTAAGGTATGGAAAAACGCGAATGTAATTTAAAGACTGAAATATCCAAGTTGGGCTTTAAAAAAGACCTATATGGGAGTAGCATGTCGTAAAGACCTTACATTGTTTGTTGCAACTTTACTTGGTTGATCCTCAGTAATATACCTCTGTTTGCCAGTTTAAGTTTTTTATTTCAGTTCCGCTAACAACAAGTGCACGAACGACGATCCAATTATGGGACTAAGTGAAACATACTGTGTTGTAGCTGTCGCAAAATAACATAAAAACAACAGCTAGAAATATTTTAGTGCTTAAAAATATTAAAGGTAACGATAATTAGAATGGGAATGAGAAATTACCTTTTTATGTTAACAAAGTCATAGTTGGCAGCTTGAGGTACGCGTATGCTAACCAGAGGCATTATGACGTTCCCTGTAAATCACCATTCCTGGATACTACGATTGATGCCATGCGTGAAGCATGAGTCGCTTACCATACCGGAGCATGTGTTATTCAATATTTGGTTTTTCTCTGTTGTTTGTTATGATGTTGTCACCTTTTGTCTTCTATCCAAGGTGCTAATTTATTTGCAAAGACCAATGTTAGTAAAACAATTACACGAGATGTTATTAGTGTGTATAAAGTCCATTTATACACTTTGTATCTATTAAACTACACAGATTGACATCTCCTCCGTTATTGTAAATCATTTCAGCATAGTAGTGTGACTTTTCCGTGATGCTAGTCTTCCATCATTATCAAGTTTATTTACTTCTACTCCTGTGTTTAGGATTGATATTACCTTCTTTAATGTATAGCATTTTCGGAATAATTATGTGACCTTACTATGATGCGAAAACAGTGGGTAGAATCAATCATTATAAAGTTTATTTACTTTTGCTTGATTGGTAATTAGGAAATGAACACATTATTTGTGTCTATTAAGTGATGCTTTCTACCGTAGTGAGGCTGAAATTGACATCTCCTTCCCTATTGTATATCATTTTCAGAATAGTAGTGCAGCTTTCTGTGCTTTAACATACAGTGGTGATGCGTATTGCTACTTCATGTATTTACTTCTATTTGTTTGTTTATAAAAGGTCAACACAATATTTGTGTCTATTACATGATGCTATCCACAGTATTGATGCTACAGAATCAATACACATATTGAGGAATTATGAGAGAAACTTGTTTTTGTTGTAGAACAGATGGTTGGTAATCATTAATTTATCATAATCATGGTTGCTATTGTTAACAAACTTCAACATTTTTTCCAATAGACTGATAATTCTTGAATCTTTAATACACATGCCGACATCTTCTATTCCAACATTTATGAGAAAATGTATACATGACTGGGTTTCGGTGCAGAATCGTGTGTTCTATGGGGGTTAAAAGGAGGTTTAATAGGCCTCGACGATCAAGTTGATAAGGTATATTGTAATCTAAAATTAATATCATGTGTGCCCTTTTTTGCGTGTTTGAACCCTAGCGTAATGTACTCGACTTTAACTGCAATAGACAACCCTTTCCACTTTCGTAATTTGTGCCTCTACACAGGTGAAAAATAAATTAGAGTAGAGGAAACGTTTTTGTCGCTCAAAATTAAACTGGACAAAGCGTCTACATTGGAAAAACGTAGAGGTTGGAAATGACAACAAAGTTTATGTGTTGCGTAAACCAGACGAAAAGTTTATGTCCGATTCTAACGGGTTATATAACACAAAAACGTATTAAAGTTCCCCATGATGTTTTGGGGCTCACACCAGTGCACGGAAACATAAATAGTGTTAAGTATATTGAATTTTTAGACGAACATTTATGGCCTGTGATAGCTAGACATTTTCAATAGACCCTTACAGTTTCCAAGAGGATAATGCTCCTTGTCATGTGTCGCGGCCCTAAAATCAGTGGAAGACTGTTGTTTCCAAAGCAACTTCATTATATTCAGAGCCTGTACCACTTTATTCCTAGGCGACTTAGGACTGTATAAGTGCAAAGGGATTCACCACAAGGTATTAGAAGTCTCGGGTAGGAAAACTTTCATTTTACTTATGTTTTTGTTGTTTTTTGCATGCTACTCAAAACTGGTAAAATTGATGTCCGACATTTTAGGAACTCATTTCTCTCCAACGACTGTATTTGATAAGTACATGAAACAAGACTATTGTATGACTAAAACAATATGGGCTAGGTAAAATACACGAATCAAATACAACTTAATTGTTCAAAAATATTTATTAGTCGGACGAAAAAGGGAAAGTTTATATATATTTTTTTAAATTTATATTAACTATTACAATACAAGGAATATAACACAGGTTATTCCTTTATTGGAAGAAAAATTTTCATTTAAAACAAGGAACATGTCTATAAGTCTATAAAAAGCGTTATCATTAATTTATAGTGACCTTTATTTTACTTCTTTATCTGAAGTTTTTATTTGCACTTATTGATTTCGCTTGTCTGCCTATTTTCCATTTTTTGATTCTGATAACGCATTGGGCTGTCCAGGCTGTCCAGTTAATTGGCGATTTTTATTTTACGCCTTGGTGTTGCTTTATTTTCTGTAGCTAAAAACCCCTTTCATATAACTTTTGTGCATTTCCGGTTGATATGCTGACAAAAAAAAACCAATCGTGACATTAGCTTCAACTGAACTCAACATTTAAACATTTATAAATGTCTTCGTTAGTAATATAATGATTCAATAAATGTAACAAAAATTCACGTAACCTCCAATACAATGAAACTCGTATGTCCTGAAAGAATTTACATACAATTAGCACCAATCTATCATTGACAAACACAACTGTGTCATATCTAGAACTAAGATTAATTGCAAATTTAACTGCCAGTCTTTTTTCTGTCCGGGAAGCGTTAAACAATAATGTTATTGTAACAGAAAATGATTTTTGGAAACAATAGTGTACATGTAGATCCCTTCTCACTCGGTCCGCTGAGTTTAAAAATAGTCACAGAAGCTACATAATTGAAGCAATCCATTTTTCAACAAATGTTGTCCTAATTATATAATTAACTTTAATAACAAAAGCTGTAATAATACAAACAGGTTTATTATTGTCATCCGGAAGTGTAACCAGGAAAAGTCAAGCTAAAGGTATTTTAGTCTTAATTCTAAAAATATATCGTTGCTTAGGCATCTAGGTTAAGAAAAGGAGCTATTTCAGTTTGACAGGAATTTGACCTTGACACTGATTTCAAGGTTAAATATCACATTGACCACTTGTAATTATTACTTGTGGTGTTTATGTCCTGGTTCTTAATGGCTTAAGCATAACTGTCAATGGGAGTCATCAAATCTGTGACTTGGATTTTAGTCTATCTTTTACCGTTTTCGCGCAATTACGATAATAATTTTCTAATTTTCAAAATTTTGCCTTGAAACAATTTTCAAGGTTATGTCTCAAGATGACCAAGGACGACTTTAGTTCAACTGTCAATTAGAGTTTTTTTCCGCTGAATGAGTCGTCAAATCTGTTCGGTCACAAAATTTTAAAAATACGTCGTAACACTGTTCATGATTTTGGGTTTTTGGTTTTTAATTTATCTCATGGTTTTCAAGTTGAATTTATACCAATCTTCAAGGTAAATAAAGACCAGTTTGAACTATGACTTGCAAGACCATCTGAAGATGACAAATGGTGAAAATCGTAGATGTTTCTACCTTTGTGATTTGTTTCAACGAAATAATGAAATATTATATTTGCAGTGAATCGTTTATGCTGTCATAAAAAGGTTGGTAATAAGCAATCAAGTTGTCAAATCTGTCCCTTTACATTACTGCCATAAGTTTCCTCTAACTATTACAGTTCTCTGACATTATGCTATATAAAGGTAAAAGAAAATGTTTCAGGTTCGCAGAATCGAATATGAAAAATAGTCTTTTGGTACCCAATACTTGTCGCGAAACACCAAAATGATATGTCGCGTACTTGTTATGATTTGTAATTTTGAAAAATTTGCGGAACTGAAGAAAAAATTATCTGATGAAATCCAAAAATGACTTCCCATAATAAAAGACACGTCACCAAGATGGGTGTTTACGCAGTTGGACATATGACCATATTTTTAAACTACACTTTTCAGAGTAGATCACTGAGTTATAAACTTTCATTACACTACTAAAATTTTTATGCAAATTATTAGATCACCAAACAATGTTAAGTTAGTGGGGTATTAACATCCTATTTGGCATCTATAAGGGTATAGATTTTGCTCACTTAAGTGACAAATGTTCGGCTGCTATCCCTACAGATTTCAGTTAAGCAATGTTTACCTTACGACCTGTTACTCTATTAAATGGAAAATGATGGTTTAGGTAATTGTTTTGAGCTCATTCAAAGTTATCTTGCAGAAAGGAAACGGTGTGTGAAAATGACAATGTATAAGTCAAATGTTGGAATTATATAAAGGTGTGTCGCAGGTGAGGTCATACTCGGTCCCAGGATGTCTATTTTGCTCTTTGAAAAAGTGTGACATGTACAACTATTATGATGATTACAGTTATTTTTCAAAATCAATTCTTTAGCGAGAGTTATTATTTGTCTAGAGAAAGATGAATAGTTATCATCCAATAAAATGTAGGTTAAACTACTAGAAACAATTTAGACGATAGCAGTTATTATAAAAAATTAAAGGATTAAACCAAAAGGAAGCAACATTGAATGCTACTCTGACATAAAACTTTTTGTTAGAAGTAAAAATCGATTTCAAATTAATTTTAAACTGACACACATCTTTAAAAAGTGTTGCACGTGAATTTAAATGTTTTAAAAAGAATTGGTTCAAATTAAAACAGGCTTTAATAACGTACAAGCAATCATTTCTGTTTGTGACAAATCTCTGTAACCTTGCTCTTCTGCAACGTATCACACATAAAAAAACGAAAGACCAGCTCTACAATTTGTATTCAATTATAACAAACACTTTTATAAAATTTTGTAAAACAGTCCAAGCCAAAATCTCGCAAAATCGGAAGGATAGGAACCACAACTGCTACAATTAAAAAGAACTTATAATGTAACACACAAAAAATACAGCTAAAATAACTATAAAAACGGTAAGGTATGGTAGGAACAGTTTATCTACAAGACAGCAAAGCTGTGGAACTCTTTGCTTACCCATGAAAAGAGCACTTTAACTTGTTGTTATTTCTAAAGTGTTGTAGCTACTGGTAATTTTTTTAATTTCACCAGTTGCTCATGTGGACAAAACATGCTGCCTTTTACAGAAAGATCTTACCGGTTACTTTTTTTCTTTTATCTGTGTATGGTTTTATTTGCTTCCTTATTCTACTTAAAACAGGTGCATCAAGATACCTGTTTCAGCTTTTTACTTGTACTTGATTTTTAAAACTGCCTGCAGGTGGTGAGTACTGTGGCTTTAAATTATATATGCGCTATATGTTAATATGTTTTACGCTCTATGTTTGTAAATCTGTATATGATTTTCAGATATGATTATTATATCGTCGCTTGGGGTTGGAGTATATAGTGATGGGGGTGTCCGTTCGTCCGTTACACGTAGAGATTAGCTATTCCTCCTTCTAAACCATCGAATGGAATTTCACACTCTTTGTCACATAGTGCCCTAGTGAACCATAGCAAAACATGGACTTTATAGCAGTCTAATTAAAATAAAACCGTTTAGTAGTTCCCTTTTTTCCTATTGGTGCCATGTGTAGCGACAATATAAAAAATTGAGAGCAATAGAAAGATTTAATTTTAAATAGATTGCTTTTGTGGGAATTTTATGACACGTTCAGAAAATCTTTGTCGCATAGTTATATTGTGCACCAGTTTGTTTTTAATATATTTGAACAATATTTAGGTTTCTGATAGTCCATAGAGGAACATGGACTTTGTTATTCTGCGACGCATGAACGGAGGGTATCCATGAGTGAACATTAACACAGTTTGTCTAGTTTCATTTTAAATATCAAGTCGATTAATTAGCTCTTTTTATTTTGCACTGTATGTAAATATATACATTTCATTTTACTTTAAATAAAGAGTATGTACATGCTTATTTACAAGGACATTTATATAACCGGAACACCTTACAAATAACCAGCAGAAGGATAATTACTGTCACAAGTACTCTGCATTATCCTCGCTTTCATAAATCTCATGTTATTTAATTTAGAATTCGTTTCTTTGCTCTATATTTTAAGTTGATTTTTATGAAAATAACTGATTGCTATTTCGGTTATCAATAGAAATGTAAAATCTAAATAGGAACGTTATCAAACATTAACCGGACATGCTCGGTTTTGTGTACACAATTGTTAATTATAAATAAAATAAACAACAAGGAAAATTGACAAAGAAAACACTGAGAACAATATTGGTTTTAAATAAGAGTTTAGATTTGTATCGAATGCAAAGGAAACATAAAGACGCGTATATGCTGGAAATTGAGTCTCATAAAAATTCGTAATAAACAACAACATTTGAAACTACTTTTATTTGTATAAAACTGTACAAACAAAATGTCTTCGATTCTCAATAATTATTCCAATCCTTTTAATTGTATGTTCTTGATTACCTCAAAAACAGATTTTCCCATTGTAGCTCATTTTCATGCTAAAATAAAAGCAAAATATAATTTGGGAGTAATAGAAATTTCCTCTTTAAGGCTTTACCAAGTGCAATCATGTACAGGAATAGTACTCTAACGATATTGTATTTTGTAATTGACACCATAAATAATTTAAAAAAATTATTGAGAAACCGAGATAAAGAATCGACGCATGACATTGTATATAGTATTCCACATGTGTAGTAATAATAATTCTAGGAGTATTTCCCTAAGTATTTCCAAGTTTTCTCTTTGCTTCGTTTTAAATAAATTGTCGTTAACGGACAAAAATTTTACTGTCAGGAGAAATTTGACACAATAAGTCAGATGTAAGGAAATATATAATGTTTGGTTAATAATAATATGAAGGTTTTACCGATTCGAAATGAAGGGATAAATTTCGTTCGCTAGAAACATTGGATGCTTTGGATCAACAAGGTATTCCTTTTAAGGGAAATTTGGTTCTGTTTCTCTTACCTAAAAAATTAAATACAGTACAACAGAAAAAAAGAAATGCCAAATTAAAAGTAAAGGTATGCTAGTTTGGTATACCAAATAAGCATCATATTCAAAATCGAGAAATTGAATTTATAGACCTTTTAGTGTTGCTTACAAATGAATAAAAATCATTTAACTGAGAGGAAATTGCAGTAATTAAAAATGGTAAAATATTTATCAATACTAAACCTAACAATTAACCGTGTTTTTCTATGTTAGCCATCGGAATTGAGATGCATAGTACACAAAAACATAATATAAAACAATTATAACAACAGTGATAGTTTTCCTACGTTTGATCAGCCACTTCATTTTGTTGATCATTTTGCGTTGTACCATATTGTATCTTAGAATAGACAGATCTTTCTCCTGACATATGCAGTGGTCTGTATTGGCTTTTGTATTTTCGATATTTCATGATAGCCACAAAAACAAACAAAAGGCAGGCAATAGTTACAACTATGGAAATTCCGGCCACACTTCCTTTACTTAAACCAGTGTCACCTGACGTGTTTGAATCCAAAACAGGTTTTGATTCCTTTTCTTCTGCACTATTTTCCGTTTCTTTATTTTCAATCATAGACCACGTTGTTCCGTCTCTACTGACTGTGTATGACAACGAATCTGTAAATCCATCAGCGGGCAAAGACATAAAAGGTGGCTGGCGAACAGGTGGTAAACCATGTGCAGAAAATGCATTGGCTTTTACGCAATAATCTATTTCACATCCATTCTCCAGGTTTGCAATAAGCCGGGCAACCTTTTGGCCAGTTTTCAGGAGAAGAACTAAAGAATGATCCCATTGTATGTACATTTGCAGAAGCATATAGTTTATTTGATTGGCTTGCTGGTCTGTGCATTAAGGGGTTCCCTATCTTACAACTGTAGAATCCGGCAAATGGGACAGAATATTGAAATCCCAGTTCAAAGTCGTCGCTAACACAAACTTTCATGTCACTCCCAATGGTAAGTGGGTAAAAAAACAACGGACATGCTTTTGTCTGTGTCAATGGATTACTTACGGAAGAAGTGTAGAGTCCTCCAAATAAAAACCCACTTTGTGCTGGAACATTTCCAACTGACACGCACCAGTAACCAAAGTACTCAGCAATTCCGTAAAACGTATACTCGAAACATTTATGAAAATAACGAAAACATTTCCGACGTTTCTCTGGTACAGTTCTTTTGGAGCTGTCAAGAATAACCGGCTCATAGTTTAATGGACAAGAAAAATCCCCTGTCAATGGATTTTTTTGTCCAAGTCCTTGACATGGATCAGTAGAAAGCTTTCCACTATAGCTGCAAGTTTGATAAACACCTCCAAAAGTAAAGTTTGTACTTTGTGCTTTGCAGGTGCCGTCATCGACGTTTGCTTGGAAGCTAAAGTTTGGCGAATCCGGGTTTGTACATCCTCTGTACATGTTAAATTTATAATATAATTCGATAGCCGATTTCACGGACTGAATTAGATTGTATACCACTGAGTGTGGTAATTCTGGTAAAGTATACGGAGTGATAAAAAAGTATAATGGGTCGCCGGAGCGATCAAGTGCAACAAGGTTGTTACCGATTGAATCCGCCCAATCATTTAAACTAAAGTTCACCGGTCTAAATACGGCTCCCCCATACGTTTCTATTTTCGAACTGGATCGGTTACCCAGGTATTGATTGATCATTTCATTGGTTGTCTGATGATTAAACTCAGTACTGACTTTAAAAATTCCGAAAAACGAAGCACTAGCAGATGCTGTAATTTTACTCTTTGATGCACTGTAGTCGCGATTAAACGAAGATTTGATGTCGTCGACCTGAACAAGAGCGGCACCAGAATCTACACTAGTCACAACATGAGTTCCAAAGTCTCTTACCAACAATTCACTCTCGTATGTCGCCATGTTTGTGTTATTCAACTGAAGATGTGCTGCAATGCTGAGCAGGCGAGCTTTGAAGGACGGATGTAACTGTGTGTCTGGTTGAAGCCTAGCTGTATAACGGACATACCGAACTTGAACACGTGTGGTCACTGATTTATCATTTAATTGGTGTGATCTTACGCTTTCGGCCTCATGGGAAAATTTACCGCTAATTCCAAAACTAGAAAGTGATAATCCAACGCAAATATTTATTGAGCTAGATGTGGTAGAGGTGTAATTAAGCCAATGGTCAAAGAGTTCTGCAAATGTCTCAACAGTGCTGGTCTTCAATGGAATGGTATAAACTGTATCCGGTATGATATAACGGCCATCGTCTGTCGTTTTACAACTACTATAATTGAAATTAACAACAACTCCCGCGTCTTTGTTCCTCAAGTTGTCCCATCCATTGCCCGGCAGTATTTCATACCTTAATAAACTCTTATCATTTAAAAGGTAATGACATCTTTTCGGATCCCCTGCAGGAATAGCGTCGGGAATAGGAGCCACAACGTTAAAAGGGTCTGGGCGACTTGTACATGTAGGAGACTTTAATTTGGCATCGGCATCATATGTGGCTCTGTGTCTTGGGGAATTAAAGTCCTCTTCATAGTGTCTACTTCTTGGATCTTCGGAATAGACTAACACACAAACACTAACAGTCCAAAACAGGAAATTTACTGGCCTAATTTCCATTATAACACTGAAAAACACACTGTTTCAATATAATATTTATATGACCAGGAAATTTAACTGGGAAGTCCTAATCACGTTACTACTCGTCAAGAATGGTATATTTCCCTGTTTTGTAGCCACAATTTATTTACTAATAATGCTCTAGTTATGGCAATTTTGTTGCTAAGATTTATTTACTACAACTGCTTTATATTTCCCTCTATATTTCTTGTGCAAAATGGTAATCATATTTATATTTATTGATCTGTTGATTTATTTTAACTAGAGCCCCCGGGAGCTTGTAATCGCTAACATGGAAGACAACTGACTAAGCAATCTTCACAAGGCATGAGATACAATATTGCTTGATTAACTGTATTGCTTTTTTGCAATTTATAGTTTCTGTGTATTGATGATCTGAGCAAGAAGCATAAATACAACCAAGTACTATTAGTAAACGGTAGTATTCTAGATTGTTTAGAGTTTTGTAAACCTTATTTTGCTGATCAGCTTTGCAATCAATAGTATATAATTTTTGTAGTGTTTAATTACCAATCAAAAGGTGACAATTTCATGAACAATTACCAGTAAAGGACAAATACTCCTTTAAGAAGTAATCATATAATTTTTTAGACAATGGTGAGATTTGAAGGCCTTGTCATTTCATTTTTTTTGCCACTTACAGATTTACTCTGCAATTTATTTTTAAAAAGTGATAATAATCAAAGAACATTTTTATTCAAAAGCATTAAATCCAATCAACAAGGTGTTGATCTGACAATTTGATTTATTGAGGTATTTGTAGTATTTGTCTTGCTGATCAATTTCCCAATTTACAGTTTCACCTAAGCATTTGTAACTTAAACTTACAGGGCAATAACTAAAAACTCATTTAAAAATGTTTTTAAATGACAATAAATCCAAAAAGAACTCATTAGACGATTTTTGGGAATAAATAATTTTAAGCCCTTGTCCTGTTGATTATGTTAATAGCCTTCAGTTCAACGGCTGTTAAAGTTGGTCTTGTCCGGCACTACACAAAACTTGCTAACATTTTTTTGAAAATGTACTTAAAGAGCAATACCTCCTACAAAAGTAACACGAAAATGTTTGACCAAATGTAAGCCTTTTTTGCTTATAATATCTGCTGTTAACTGTTTTACTCTTGGCATTATAGTTTTAACCAAGAAAACAAAACATGATGATTTTTCTTAATAACTCCTACATGGAGTTTTGTGATAATTTTGTTGTGTTCTTGTTTAGTGTTTAGTGTTTGTATTGCAGATCATTTTTGCAATTTACAGTTTACAGTGCAAAATCCCTCAATTTCATTTAAAAATTTCATAATAGGAACTCCTGCGGTAAGACATCACACAACTTTGGACTAATAGAGACCATTTTGGAGCTTGATGAGCTGTTCAATATGAGGTCACTGATTTTTCTAAAGCCATTAAAAAAGTTTAGATATTGGCTAAAAACATGTATCGATCCATATGTTCAAATTTTAGTAGCAGCGTCCAACTTTGTCCATGAACCTACACCGAAAAAGGTATCTTAAGGATGATTTTAGCCGATTGCGCAAAAATTCGACAAATGGTTTCAGAGAATATTTTTGCAAAAAAGTTAAAGACGGGAACCTAATGACGACAATAGCTCACAAGGAGCTTCGGTCCAGGTGAGCTTAAAATGATAACACGTTGTCAATTTTGGGATTTTCCTCTGCCTTTCGACAAAACATAAGAAAGTTTATTGAATTTACTGACCTAAAAAAACAGATTTCTCTTTATCTGTCAAGTACGTTTAGTGTATTGTGATGAGCCCGTTATTACTCTTGGATTTTTAATTATCTGTTAACGTTTGATGTAGATGCAAACGTTTTATAGGTAGGCGTAAAAATTCGATGTAAAGTATTATGAGACTACGTGCTGTGACGTAATCACCACGTACAGTTTCGCAGAAAACATTATTTGCAAAGCTGGTCTTTCATGTCTACATGAAAAATAATAATAGTTGATATTTTGAAAACGTTAGATTTTTTAGCTATTTTCCAATGCTATCCCTTTGAGAACTGCTTAATTTTGTCGCCAGCGACAGATGTAAATAAAACAGAATACGAATTTACAGAATAAAAACTCCTGAATTCGCGCCAAATCAACAGTTCACCAAGTCATGCTCGATGATAAAAGGACTATTCAGGGCACACACTCGGGGTGCTATTTGCCATCTTGATATGACCCTCCTTATATGACCAAGGTGACACCTGGTTAAAACAACTTGAATTTCGACCTCTTTGACATATAAAATCATTTGTCTGTCGTCAAATTTATTATGATCTAAGAGATCCTACCACTCTGCCACAAACAAGAGATACATTTGGAGATAAATGCTTTAAAGTCAGTCAAAGGAATATCTCAGTTAATAACATCATAATTCACTGCAGTCATGGCCTGCAGATCGACGGCTGTGTTCACATAGAATCCCACATGACAAGAATTCCAAACCCATTAACGCCATGTAAAAAAAGATAAACATTATGTTTTTTGCCAAATATCAAACGACGACATAATATAAAAACCTAAAAAGACCCGTAAAATTAAGTATTGGGTAATAAACCCGGGACATGTTTTCGAAACTATCCTAAAACAGGTCTTACTAATATGGCTTAGGATATAATTTAGGACTGACTTGGGAAGACCTCACACCAAAGGTATCCCAAGACCATCCTAGAAAAGATGTCCAAACTCTGTTTAAGTATTCCCATAATAAAAATAGTTTATAACTGTGTGATTAATTAAGAAATTTATAGAATTACCAAAAGTTCGATGTGCACTGCACTTAAAAGAAGTAAATAAACATTTTATAAACATGTATCAATAACTACATTATTATATTATTTTATATAAATTGTAATGAATAAAACGTCAAATGTCTCTATTAAGTGTATTTATTTTAGTGTGATATAATTTGGCACGAGTTTTTAATTGAACAATACTTTTCTGACTGCAACGACTTCTCTTTTTTTTTGGTTCTTATATTGGTTCTTTTCTGCTGTATATAAATAAGGTTAACATTTATATGGAATGCCATTGCATTCTTATGTAGTATAAGTTTATTATACGCTGTGGTTTCGTACTAACATGATTGGTTTCGTCATGACATGTGTCACGGATGGACGAGTGATGGCTTCAAGAAGCTCACAAATAAGTCACACAGAATGTCAACAAATATAACAATTTAATGAACTATATACAGCAAAGCATTAAACATAATAACCTAATATAAAAGTGAATGCTTTTACAATAGAAAATTTTATTTAAATTAGTTATTGTCCAAAGTTCCAAAATAATTTACTATTAAATAAATACTTCCGTAGATACGAGATAAACACTGTCACAAAATTCAATACGTTGTTTCTACCGGGTACAGCATTTCCATGTACTGCAACAAACGGTTTCTCGAACATTACACTAACAACACAGCACAACATACATCACGTTCTGTACACCCACAGCAACTACATATTATTGGCCAATATCAATAGCAATAACGAACCTCAGTCAGGGTGTTGTAATAAAAGATTATGAATTCTCATCAATCCATCCCCGCCTCTTAGACATTTTAACAAAATCGCGTTATATACTAAAGAATTTAAAGTTCATTCAACTCCAAACAATGATTCAGAGGAGTAGCAAGTCTGGGATGGCTAACTGTTCCTACAAACATAAAATAATTGTTTGATATGGAAACCATAAAACATCATAATAGACATAAAGTTGCAGGTTTACAAATGAAAAAAAAATTATATACATATCACTAATAAATACTGGTATATCATATAATCCAGCAACTGGTTATTGGATTGTTAAGTAGCTTGAAAACAACACGAACAAGAATTAACTTAATCTCAATAAGTCAAAGCAGCTGATATGTACACTTAACCTTCCCCAGGACCAAATATCGCGCCAACTGTCATATGGTTTTGGGTTAATGTAGTATTTGTTAGATTTCTTAAAGCTATGACTTTACAATTTTGCTCTTGAATTGTAATACTTTTAAAATAAAATCTTAATATTTAGCTATTAGACTGTACAAGACTTATCTAGGTTTTGTTTCGAACCATCTATTTTTTATTTTTAAAGTAACATCATTGCTACATGTATGTTCAAATTTTCTTTGATCCTGGAAAAATCGTAATTCACATAAAATGGATAGTTACCGTTAGTTTATATCGACGTTAATAAGTAAACGATGTGACATAACAATGTTACTAAACAGCGATACAGATATAATTACTGTTTGCTTTATATTCTCAATCTCATCATCTGAATATAGACGATATAGATAGTATCGATCTCGAAAATCACAACATTTAATTATGATTTGATTGATTGACTGATAAGTGTTTAACGGTCAACAAGCAAGATTTCAACTATATATTCAGGACGTAAACAATTTTATAGATTATAATTTCCGATAAAAATATCAACTACCAAGGTCACTCTCAAAATATACTGAAGCTGTGCTCTCATACTGTAGTATGAGTATAAAAACATATAAAACGAGTAAAGGGGTCCATTGTTTTTGGGGGAAAAAAGTCAAAGTATCAGGTAAAAATCGTGTTGTCAGTAAAACTGGCAATCCTTGTCAATTAAGGTAAGAAAAGAGCACAATTGCTGGAAAGTTCACAACCCACCGTGGCTTTTATACAGAGAGTACTGGTACTATAGTTTTATACATTAGTTAATGAAAATCAACAGGGCATGCGTCAGCAGTAATGAATGACTAAATTTGGATATGCCTCAAAACGAGGAATTCTCATGGCATTGAGTACAATATAGAGTAAAAAAGAAAGCTAGCTGGTGAATAGATTCCTTTTCAGCCAATCTTGACAGGGAAGTAATCTTCAATGTCTTGACGTTTTGTCGAAACCTAAAACTTACTGAACGCTTACTCACTGGCTACTCACTTTTCTATTTCTTCACAATGGCAGACTCCAAATGTAAACAAAGTTTAGGATTCTAAACGGAAACAACCATCAAGTCCCCATAATTTGCTTGCTAGCAGAAATTAAACTGACCTCTAGACATACCAAACCCCATCCCTAAGTTTCTCCCCAGAGAAGTTTACTTAAGAAATCATTCATGATGGGTATAATTATGTACTCATTTACACATGGGCTGGGTCTATATATTCGATTATTTTTTAAATATGAATAAATTATTACAATTCTAATATGACAAAATCTTGTGTTTCCGATTAAGCGGGCCATATAGACCATTATTTTCTAGCCGCCATTTTTATGACGAAAATTTTTAGGTCAAGAAATCATTTCAAGTTTGAATGTACTGTGTACAAAATACACTTTAACAAAAACATTTATTGAATATTTTGCAATAGTGTGCCCTCGATATGTCTTATACATTGACTTTTATTTTAACATAAACTTCAAAATTCAGCCGTAAATATTGTGACGTCATAAAACCACTTGTGACGTTACGTTGCATTGCGCGAGTGAGAAGTGGGGATATATCGATTAATATATCGTTTGATATTTTAAGGACGTCATATTCGAATAGGTGTGAAATCAATGACAGTAAAGTTGAAAAATCCTTATGCATACAAGAACTCGTATGTAGAATTTTAAAAAAAGCTATTCATGTATTGATAAAATTGTTCAAAAATATGTCAGTTAAGCTGTGATTGGCTAACAATAAAATACGAATATCTCGTTAGATATGTAGTTAAACCTTTAGACCAAGTTTCAAGTCAAACAGCCCAGATACAAGAACAAACATCGCCATTGATCTTAATGTAAATAAATTAGCAGACCACAAACTTACGATGAGATACAAAGTTGAAGCTTAACTGTATTAAAACAAACACTTTCTCTAGTACAAAGAGAAATTGACGACTATATAATATAAATAATGAATTTGAACAAAGACTTGACGAACAAGAGCAATACTTGCGCAGAACCAGCCTTATGTTCTATTATATTCCCAGTACCGACATTTGAATTGTTTTTAAAAAAAGTTCCCGCCATTTTTGTGTGTGATTCGGATTTCACAAAATAGCAGATCGCAAAAAATCTATATTGCTAGAGTTTATCGCTAGAAACAATGGACTGTAGACTTCCATTAATACTTTCTCTTACATTTGGCAGTTCTGCTTGTCTTGACTCGGGTCTTGATTCAGTTCATATATCTTATTCAAGCATTCGTTTAATGACAAAGATTGGCATTTTTCCACAGAAGGCCGGTAGTTCTCACACGGTACCTCATCTTCTTGGGGCCATCAATAAATTGTATTGGTAATGTAGGTAAAAATTTTCTAAAAAGGTAAAAGTGACATAAAATAAAATTCAAATAAAGAAGCAGAAATAATGTATGAAAAAATTTCTAAATATTTTTAGTTAAAATCATCAAGTTTAAAACTCCATACGAAAAAATTATATCATCCGTTAAATTTACGGGATTCAAATACAATAAAGCACAAGATCACCAAAAATAAGTGTTGTTACTACAACATCCTGATCTTAGTGAATTATTTCACGGGGAAAATGGTTACATGCAAATACAAGTTATTTGGGGTGCAATTAAAATTAAAAAATAGTTGAAATTGTGTTTATTATAAACATTTTTATAGTTACAAAACTTAAAATTGTCAGTTTTACTTATTTTGTATTTAATAACAAGCAAGGGGAAAATGTCATTGAAATCGTTCAGTATTATTAGAACTAAAAGAAAAAGTGTCAAGGTAAAATAAGATTAAAAATATTTACTGTATTGAAAAAAGATGTTTCTTTAACCCTTTCTATGAGGATAACAGATATATCTAAATAAATTAAAATAGTTATCACCTGATGCCCAGGCTTTTTAATTCCTTTATATTACAAAGACATTTAATCGTTTCTAAAATCATTCAATAACGGCTAATGTAACAAACATTCCATCAAAATAAGATTTATAAAGTTTTCCCTACCAGCAAATTAAATATCTAAGGGCCATAATTTGTCAAAATTCATACGATTGGAACAATATCCAAACCTGATCTGTAACTGAAGATTGTTAACGCATGTATCAGCTCAATATCTGCAAGCGTTTTTAAAAAATCCGACCAACTGAAACAACAAATCTCTGTATACATGCTCATTGTAGCCTGCAAGAAAAGACAACTGTACATTACACATTTATCACTGTAACAGCGTCAAGACTCTAGCTGGGTATTAATTAGACTAGTTAGCGTTTTATACATTTTGTCTTATTGAAATTTACATCATTTTTGCAATCCAGTCGGAATTAATTTGAATATGCAGTCAGACGTGATACGGTATTAACGTATGTTTTCATTTATTATATCGTTTAAGAAAAATCATTCCATCTTTGAACGGAACGACTAGTGTATGATGTTTTTAAATTGTCTCATCCTATTTAGTTTTAAACCGTTTGTTATTAAAGTCAATCACATCTTACGCACCTTTCTTAAGTGTCTGATTAGTATTTTTTGTTGATAGTATTAAAAACAATCGTAAGTCGCAGTAAATGTAAAAACTTGTTCCCACTTCTTACAATGTGTCGTAATGTCCTATCAAAAGTACATCTGATTCAAGCTAGTTGTCGTAAACACTTCACAGATCTAGGTACATGTGTTGTTGTCAACAAATCTGCACAGTACTGACCACGAAATAGGTATGACGCTATATGATAACGGCCTTATCTTTGTTTTCATGTTGTTGACAATAAATAGTATGATAAACATGAAAATATTAACTATAAAGGTTAACAAATCAACATTAATTCAAAACGTAGAAATCTATGCGCAATGACAAAGATGTTGCAATTCATTGTTGTATTATTTACTGTTTTTGTCCGAGCAGTAGAAGGTAAGACATCATTATGAAATTGATTCATTTTTACAAATTTGAATCATACAATAGATCTTTCATATTTTACAATATTCACAGCGAAATTTTCAGCTTTGTCATTTATTTTATATCAAATTCATTAAAGATTTTTAGCATGATGAAATTGTATTTTTAAACTTTAATGATGATATGTTGATATTTAAATTTGTGCAATATTTATTTATTGTCAATATAAAAAAAAAGAATATGTATACCTAAAAAACAATTTTTGATTCAACAGTTCGATAAAGTTAAATTTTTTTAAAATATATTATCATAATAACTATTAAATCTTATTGCGTTAAAAATACCACTTATCATTTTTAGGAACAAATCAAGAACAAATAATTGTCCATATGCCACTAGTTACAACGGAAAAGGTAAGGTGTTATCTTTGCCATTTTTAGCAATGATTGTGGAATTAAAGACAGCATACTATTAATTTTTTTTTTACTTTTGAGTTATGTAATCATATGACTGAAAACATATAGTGTTGTTTGGGCCTAACATTTCTGAACTTTATAATGACAAGACGTTTTACTTAAAAACCCATCGAAAAATTTTTCTCTACTTATTTTCCCAAATGAGAGTTGTTTCCAGTTTGACATATTTTAAATTAATAAATAAAGGTATCTGATGAATTTTGAAAAGATGAATGTATATACTACGTACATGAAAATCGATTAAAAAGCGTAAAACAGTATGATATCAAAAGCGAATAGCAGGATAATTGAACTGGGATGTTCTTACATGACACTTCTTACAAACGGAGACTTTATCGAGTATTTGCTGTCTTATCTTCATTCTGAAAAGCGGATATTGTGTTGCATAATTGCCTCGTTAAATACAAAAAAATAGTCTTCAGTGATTCAATGTTATTGCATTTACAGTTTACCTGATTGAGTACTTTTTAATTTCAGAAAGGTGAATACATTTGCTATGCACACCCGTTAGACGGATTCGACGAGAAATACCTTGGTAACATAGCTTTTGTTTTGATGTGTTTAAAAAGAAACCAATTCTGAAAAAGTTAAACGATATTGGGGAGTTTTTGGGGTTTCGCTATGTTGTCGAATAATAAACATGTATCTCACATAACTTCTTTCTTAGATGTCTAAAGTCTTTGCAATGGACATTAACATCATTGTGTTGACGAGCTATGAGGACACGTTCCAATATAATATAAAAAAGTTGTATAAATACAAATGTAAGCCTATTATGTAAAAGGAGATAAAATGAAAACCATTAAAGATAATATGTGAAAAAATCCTACACGATTTGATATATATGTGTAACCTGAATTTTATTACAGCGAGTTCACTAATAGAGGTGAATGCTGAGTCGAACCTCGTTCATCATGTATCAATAGGAGTTTGTGGAGAGCCTGCATCAGATACCAATTTATGGTAATTTTAGTATTATGTTTTCCTTTGGGTTAAATAGATGAATACCATTAGATTGCAATATAATTGGATCATCTGAAAGCGCTGAAAAAAGATAGCAAAAACCGTGAACCCTAACAGATGAAAAACATGCATAATTTAATTTCATACACTTGCAAATAAATTAATTATTACGATTTAGACATTTTTCAACATAGCTTTGAAGTCAAACAAGTAAAGTTAATTTTCAGATACTATAAACAGACAGATTGGTCAATCAACAACTCCATCATTCAAAGTTGATCGTTAACAATATAAAATCTGTGTTTAAAATTACAGGCGATGCAGCAACACCCACTTAAAGGGAAAGAACTGTAATGGCGCAGCTGTTAATTTTGTTGGCTGGGATGATTTGATTGGTTCGCACGACAAATTTACACCTCCTAAAGGTAAAAAAATCATTTTATTACCAATTATTCATAAAACTTGTTTTATTTTTCTATATTATATTGACAATGTACATGAATAATATTTCATCTATTCAAATCTGAAGTTCAAACTACTTAAAACAAAAAATTAATGCATATCTGAATATATAATGTCTCGGTCCTTTTATTGTCGTTTCCTAATTTTATTGATTAATAATTAATAGTCTAATGAAATGACATTGTAGCAATCTGAATTTTATTGCAGTAATCTGAATTGAACTGTATACAATATTATTGTTATGCGTCAGTTACATAAATCTTTCAGAGCTAAGCATTAAAGTAGGACGGAAAACACAATATAGATATCTCCTGATTGAAGTTCACTTCAGTGAAATATTGAAAGGTAACTAACATCTTGCAAAATATCTTTTAAGTTTTATTAATATCTGGCAGGTTTCGTTAAATGAAATTAAATTATAAAGAAAGCGACAATCAACACGACAAAAATTACAAATCTAATAAGAACACTCGTGTTTTATCCGATTGTTGCTTTTTTCTAACAATAAAATATGTTAATATTCATGACATATTATCTGTCAGTTTATGAATACCCTACTTTTGCGATTAACAGTCATTTACTGTATTTAGATACTTTCAGAATCAACGTTTTTTTTGTCTGTTTGAAAATTGGGTGGGTTCAATTTTAAATTTCAATATCGGCGCAGAAGTTTTATGTACATCTTCTATTGCAGTGATTTATGACTCGTTTTTTGTCTTTCTTTTTTATATGAGTTTCGTGAATTATTTGGTAATTGTTTTCTTGGTATTTTTTATTTAACTGTTGGGTTTATCTCCACTATGTATATGTATGAATTAAACGATTTCTATTTTATCTGAAAAGATCCGACAGTTCCAGCAGCTAATGTTACATTATCGTTGTCTAACAAGCCGTAAGTTTTTCGTTGTGATAACGTGTTATAATAACAATGTATCGAATTATATACAAACTACAATAGTTAAAAAAACAATACTTGCATCAAATATATATCATATGCATTTTGTTTTCTTCGCTAACCTCAGATGTAAACGAAATATTAAATTCCATAATGACTGAATTCGTGTTGCTCATCTTTAGGTTTTTACGCTTGTTTTCGATGGCTGTTGTTTGTTTTTGCCTTTTTTAAATATGTTTTGGACACTTGTTCGTATATAAATAGTTATTTGCAATTTTTGGTAGCTCCTATTATCATTAATTTCTTTTAAATTTACAAAAGTGTAAAATGTATAAGTTCCTACTCTAGCCATCAAACTTAAATACAATCATTATTGTAGTGGAAGTCTTCTGTACCAGTCGTATCTTTTGCTTAATTCAGGATTTATTCCCCCGCACCAACCACATGGTAAGTTTTGCTACCATTTCTTTATATTTAACGTTTTTAACAGTAATCAAATACAAAGAGCAACATAACGCACACACTACGTAAAATACTTTATACAGTTGCTCACACGCAAAGGTATCTTATTCGACGATATCGTAAATTACTCATCAAATAGATATAATATTTATATGTTATTTGTAATTTGTGTATTGTCTCCTTCGTGTGTCTGACGTTGGTAAATATAAACAAAATTTAACTTGACTTCCGCAACTAATTTTTTCTACGATATGTGAATCACTGTTGGCAATAAAACTCTAAAATGTTTTGCGTTTTTTCTTCAATAATATTGTTTATATATTCATGATTCTGAATTATAGATGAGTTCATAATTCTTTTTGTTAAATGCAGTCGTCTATGCCTTTTTTTATTTATCTTTACGTATATAAAGGCTTCTTTACGGATATTGCATGCCCTTGGAACAAACCATCCGTCATGACTTACAGATATTATTTACACACCCATCATAACGGTAAGTAAATTAATAATCACAATGCGATAATGTCATATTTTGACATTAAATTAGTGTAATCACCCTTTTTGGGGTTTTCAAGTATGTATGACTTCATTATATATCTAAATAAGTTAAACTCGACGAAACACTTTATTTGCTTGAATGATAAATATATGTATTTTGATATTTATTGTAGAGTTAAAATTAAATGCTAGATATTTATCATTCATAATTGTTAGAGTAGTATATATGTTTGATTATCTTTCATTTATGTTTTTAAAGGTCTGTTAGTTGAGGGATATATCGTAAGGAATGGTACATGGAAACTTATAGGAAGTCAACTCTCAAAAGACCAACCAAAGGTAACAGGTGTTTTAGTCCATAAGTGTACCAACTTCGATTTTTAAGACAGAAAAACGTAAGTTCAATGTTCCAATATGACGTGCTTTAAAGTGTCGTGATCACAACTGTCGAAAAAAAAGATTTTTGTATGAGCAACACGCGACGACGAGGACATGTCTTTAACATGTTGAATGTCTGTTTTTCCAATTACAAAACCGTAACCCACACAGGAAAGCTATTGCGTATGACGTGTTATTCTTAATAATAGCGAAATGCGCTATTATTATCCGTTGCAATATATAGTGTGTTGCATTGACGGTACAGCCAATTTATGGCGAAAGTGGTGTTGGCTCTAGTTACATAATTATCTTAAATGTATCGTAATTGTCTTATTAGAACAAAAATAATTCACAGAGGCTTATCATTGTTTTACAACGGGATAACAGTTTATGTAGTTATTTTATCTCCCGCTGCCACTCGGGATGAAAAAATTCAACATAATTGGTCATCACATTGTAAATAAATGATAAACCACAGCCTCCATGTATTATTTCTTATTTGTGTAGAAATCAAACAATGACATGCAATCGTGCATAACCAACTAAATTTCATAATTGGTTAATTTGTTTTATAAGAAAAATTGTAAACAAATTAACCTGATAATTGACACTAATAATTGTTATTTCAGGAAACGTACAATATTCCTGGTGGACCCTTAGAAATTCGACGGGGCGATATTCTGGTTTGTATTGTCACATAAATATTACATGTCCTCTGCTGTGAAATACCCTACCCTTCCCCTTCAGAAACAAACTATTAGCTCTTACACGATTCTGTCAATACAATTTCATTGCTTATTTCTTGATAAGATGAGACGACAATTATATTATATAAAAGCACTTTAATAAAGTAAAGATAATAATAATGAAAAAGTTAAATACTGTAAAGTTGCTTTTCATTTCGTAGTATTACTATTTACGAGTTGAGGTCATGAAGTCTACAAATACGCTTTTGAAATGCTTCAAAGACTCGTAAATAAATAAACCTTGGGTTAAAGCATGTCTTCATTTTGTCCAGGTTCTGGCAAACAATGCATTTTAGGATCTTTTGTCTGCAGTTTGACATATATTGGTCATGTAGATAACAAAACATATTCCTATCATAAGATGACAGATTACAGCTTTAACTAGATAGTGTATTCTCATACAGCCAATAATACAATTGGTACAGAGAAGATAACAATAAAGAAAGATAACAGCATACTATATACAATATATACAAACAAAAAGAAACAAGGTTACTGTTACATGACAGGTTAGCCAGGGGCGCCGACATAATCATTTATAATATTAATGAACTTGACAAGATTTCTAAGCAGAGACTTTCTGTTGCTAGACACCAATTCTGAATATTGTGGTTTTTCACGTAGTGATTTGGAACTAACTTTTTTCGTTGTTCTGAAATAGCGATGCATTCAAATATATAATGGTATTCATCTCCTAGCTTGTTACTATCACATAAATGACAAAAACGATTTTCTCTGTCAGTATTTTAACATCTACCAGTTTATGTTGGTACATGGTGATTTGTTGTTCTACATCGGCATACCGTCAGCAAAATTTAAGGCATTTAAATAATTTTCGTATTCCAATTTTGTTTTATACATTCTATAGTTTAGTGCTTTAGTTGAATGAAACATAAGTGAATGCCAGTTTTGTGCAAACTGATCTGTTAACCGTTGTTTTACTATGTATTTTAGCCAGTAATTACTGAGGAATTGTTCTGTTTCCCAAATTTGTGAAAAACCACAATCATTAAAAATAGCTTTAACACAGTTAATCCAAGAAAAATGCATACTATGATTTTCATTCAATTTCCGGGTATAACGATATAATATTGAAGACACTTTTGATTGTTTGCCATTTACAATTTTTGACCAGAAAGATACAATTCGTACCTTTATATCAATATTAATAGGAAGTCTACCAAGTTCCCCATATATCATATAGTTTGGTGTCGAAGACTTTAAATTCAACAGAAATTTACAAAATTTTAAATGTACTCTTTCTAAAACATCGTTTTTACCAAAGCCCCAGATTTCACAGCCATAAAAGAGAATAGGTTTAACCATTTTATCAAACAAATCTAGAAGAATTTTTACTGGTAATTTAAATAATCGTCCTAGTTTAAGAACTTCGTACATAGCTTTCAACCCTTTATCTGCTAGAAGTTTCTTTGTAGCATCAAAATTACATGTTTTCGTAAAAATGACCCCTAGATAGTTAAAAGTTTTGACTATTTCTATTTCAGTATTTTGATAATATTTGGACTTATATTTACCTAATCCAAGTACCATAACCTTTGTTTTGTCGACATTGACTTTTAACTTCCATATATTACAATAATCATAAAAAGCGTTTAATTGAACTTGAATATTCTCGGCAGATTCAGCTAATAAAACAGTATCATCAGCATAAAGCAGGAGAAAAATCATCAGATATACATTAAGTTCATGTTCAATATCATTTGTTACACTGTTTAACCCAATTATATTTTTTGTTTCCAGAAAATCTTCCAAATCATTTAAAAACATTGTAAACAGAAAGGGGGACAAACTTTCTCCCTGTCGTATGCCCAATTCACAGTTGAAATATTCTGATGTATTATTGTTTAATGATATACAAGACTTTATATTGAATACATGTTAAATATAACATTATATATCTTGCCATTTATGTTGTTAAGTAATAACTTATGAAACAGACCATCTCGCCATACTGTATCGAAGGCTTTCTCGAAGTCAATGAAAGCACACTACATCTTTTTCTTTTTTGACTTTAAAATTTGGAACAAGAAGAGAATAGCAAAGATATTATCCATTGGCGAAAACCACTGTGATTTTCTTTAATAATATTATAATCTTCAGAAAAACTTGTTAGTCTTGCATTCAAAATAGCAGTAAATAATTTACCCAGGCAACTGACAATTGTTATTGGCCTATAATTTTTGGGATCTGTTGGATCACCTTTTTTCTTATATATAGGTTTAATTATACCTTTTAGCCAGCTATTAGGTAGAATTCCCGTATCGAAATTAAATTTAAAAAGTTTTTCGTAGATACGAATAAACCGGTTTGAGCACCACAGGCTTTGTCATTTTTAAGGTTTGTAATACATTTAAGAATTTCTTCCAGAGAAATATAGTCATTTATAAGTTCATTTGTTATATTTGGAATCTCGTTATTGAAAATCGGTGGTTTTTCTTCTAAATTCGCCATGTTTAAGTTTTTAAAAAATTCGTAGAGGGTTTCTATATTAAAGGGAAACTTCGCGAAAAAATGAAAATTTGATATATTATTCTTTAACTAAAAAGAAACACATTTGCCTCTTGATGTTTTATTATATTTTCAGTGGTTAAGTTTCTGCATGGAATTTACCGTGTAAAAAATGCACTTATGGAGGTCCGCCATCTTGTCACCATCTCGTCACTAGATGGCGATACTAGACATCCAAGTACCTTAAAAGTCGTCGTATGATAATAACGCGAAACGGTCAATAACAGAAGGTTGTACTATAAGACAAGATTGTGGAAAGATTACGTTTTGTATTCCTGATCTATATATATGCAAAAAAAAAAAACAGACTTGTGTAACAAGTAGTTAACCAGTTTAAAGACTTCTACTTAAGACTATTTCCACAGCAGCACTAACGGTTTAAACGGAAAGAAAGTCACAGGAAAAAAAGCAGTTTTGATAGGAAAAAAAGTCCATAAATATTAATTAAATTGAAAATTGTTCGTATTATCATTTTCAACTTAATCAGATTAAGCAACTTATGGAACGAAACTTTTTTATAAAAAATATTTCCGAAGTTGACTATTTAAGAAATAACGGTCATTAAATGAAATATTTTTTAATAATCTGGTATTCGCGCATCAAAATTTCACTTCACGTTTAGTACATTTATAATTATTATTATTATTATTATTATTATTATTACTGGTAACATTTATTGTGCGTAACACAGTTTCCAAAATTTTACATGATGTGTATATTTGAGTTAACGTGTAAGTTTTACGTTTCCTCTGACTTGGCATCTAAAGGTATTCAAAATCTTGTATACATCCTGTGTTCTGACACTTCGGTGTATTTAATTCATACCTGTCATTGGCAGGATATGGTGTGCCTTTCTAATTTCGAATTACAATGTACATGATTAACCTTTAATCTTTTTAGCTTTTGAAAAAGTCCGAATATTCATACTTCAAAGTCGGCGTCAAATGATCTAGTAATTGCAATAAACATCCTGTTTTTTTAACCTGCTAATTCTGTTAATTACCCTTCATAAACGAGTAATGATTTACCTGTAACATTTTCACGTCCAGGTACAACTGCCGTTTCAAGACGTGCAAAATTATCCACGGAATTTTATTTTATATATATAAATAATCGTATAAATATATCTTTTATTACAATTATTTATTTAGGTAAATTATATCTGAGTTAAATAAAGAAAGGTTAAAATTTGTGTTCAAAATACTTTCATTAAAACAAAGATCATTAAAACATTAAGACGTATTTGGTAATCTTATGTTGTCAGCCGGTCAATAGTCATCGCCACAGTTTAAATATTCTTTAAAGAGCTAAGGCAGAAAAACATATTTTTAAACTGGATTATTTATCATATATACTGGATAATTACATTTATCACGTCACAAAAGCAGTCACGTGATAAAATACTGTCAATATGGCGGCCCCCATACACAAAATTTTACCACCTTTAATCCACTCTAGAAGCGTAACGGTAAAGAATACAATAAAACATCAAAAGGCAAATATATTTTTTTTTATTTGAAGAATAACATATCGAATTTTCATTTTTTCGCGAAGTTTCCCTTTAATATTTTGATTTTTTTTGTCGATTATTTCTACGTAATATTTTCCAGAAATATTAGGGATTTCTCTCCGATTCTCGTTGTAAGGAGTGTGAAAGTTTTATACAATAGTTTTTATACTTTGCGTTCAAAATTTTTTTATAATTCTTTTCTGCATTATGCATATTTGACCTATTTTGCATAGTGTTGTTTGATTTGTATTTTTTTTTAATTTACGAAAATTCTGTCTATCTGTTTTGCAATCTTTATCAAACCAAGGTTTGTTATTTTCTACATTACGTTTTTGTGGACTTCTAAGGTGTGTTGGGCTATATTTTCCAAAGGTTTTTGACGCTGATTCAATAACAAATATTTCCGACGTCGTTTAATAATTCATCAATTAAATCATTATTTAGTTTAGTTATTCTCTCGGTACAGCATAGTTAAAGTTTTTGTTCAAAATTAACTAATGAGAATTCATCTATGTTATTATGAAAGTCGAAGACTTTTTCATTATCCCAAGGTTTTACTTTAAATTTATTTGTAAACGTTTTGGTAACATCATCAGGGATGACATTTTCTATAAAGATGTTAGACAAAGATAAATACAGCGGTGCGTGGAAGTCCAAGAGTAATGTATTGGTATCTAGAACATCAAAGTCTGAAATAAATTTAAGGAATTCTGGACTGCTTATACAATAATCTACGACACTAGCATTCTTACATGTAAATTTGCCGATGTTTTTATCATTTCCAACCCTACCATGAACTATAAACATGTTATTTCCTTTACAAAAGTTTAGCAATAAATTTTCGTATCTGTTTTTCACTTTATCCATGCTCCCTCTAACAAGTGGTATCGTTAAGTCATTTAAAATATAACAAAAATTATTAACAAATTCCTGAAGATATTCATCTATGTGTCTACTTTCTTCTATTTTAACAAAGTCTTTATCATTAGAGGTCCTTGCATTAAAACCCCCATAAGACATAAGTATTTTGATTTATTTAAAAACAAATGATATTCGTGCTCTATTTCACTAAAAGCATCTTCTGAGGAATACCTGGTGTATTCAGGTGGTACATACACTACACCAAAAAATACAGGTTGACATATTTTGAACAATAACTCACTACATTTAAACCACATTACATACTTACTACAGGTGTCAACAATATCAATTTGCCAACATTTCTTTATAACCAACAATAATACCCCCGAGCCTTTGTTAGTAACGGTTCTTCTATTTTTCATGCTAAAAATATATCCAGGAAAATTAATCGAATCAAGATCATCTGTTTTTGTTTCTACAAGACAAACAATATCGTTTTTTTGTATTATCTCTAAATTCGGGGTATTGTAATCTTATTTTAATTCCACAACAGTTTAGACACACGATTTATAATGTTTGTCTATTGTCGTTACTAACCGATCTGTTTGATTCTCTAAAAATTGGAAACGTTGTATCACAGTATAATGTAGCACTTGCTTCTTTGTTACTATTTTTGTCTATATTTAATGACGCGTTAAAAGATTTGGTATCTTTATTCTTGGTCATATTAACACGTAACTCTTTAGAACCATTACAACCGTCGAAAATTTGTCCAAAATTTGCTTGTAGAAATGTACTAGCATTTATTTAGAATTTTGATAGCGCATACATGTATGCGTAAAAATAACACAACACGAACAAGTAAAGGATAAAATTCCGTGAAATTATAAACAACTACTCACTACATATACATCGCATTTATGACAGAACAAGTTAAACAAAGTCATGAACTCACAACCATATAGTAATAATCCGTTACACGTTCATAGAGCATGTTTGACTTCATTTTTAGTTTTGTATGCGCTAAATTATCAAGGATGAAATTTTTATTTAGACCGCTCGATGCCTGTATATAAACAACAGCTCAACAAAGATCGATTTTGGGTACGTATAGTTATTTTTTAATTTTGTAAATGTTTGAAATGTCGTCATTAAAACTCTTTATAACCTGCAAAACCTAAAACCTGTTCTTGATATATGTCATAAGATTATTTATCATTTAAGGTATCCGACCCATAATTGAAGTTACCGTTTAATTTTATTTTTTGACTGAGAAATACAGCTTCATTATATCAAGATATTACTAATTAATGATACAAATTAAATATATATTGTTTTACTTTAAGTCAATGTTAACAGTTTTGAGCAAAAAAGTTAGTTACTCAAATAGTATTTCCGATGTTTGCCGAACATTACCGAGGTCTGCTCCATTGAAAACCAATAGACATCCGGGACACCAAATATGATCACGTGGTCAATTATGGTCCGGATACCTTAAATCACATTATAAATTGCTGCTTTAATGTGATACAATTTATATTGTTCTATATTTCTATGATATACAAATTAAATTTTATCTCAAATATCACATCAGTGGGATACTGATATCATTTCTGCCTACAAATGTCCATTTAATAGATTAATCAATGACCTTAATGTCTTCAGGGATCCGCTGGCCAGGAATACATAAGATGAATGATTATTATTTTATATTGTAATAATTTGCAATAAGAAGGGTACATAACGCCGTGAACATTTATTTTGTTATGTAAGTGTTAATTAAATATCAAATTATAATTGATATGTTTTGAATATCAAACTATATGCATGTAAATATGTGTAATATGTGCAATTCTGATGTTTTTCAGCTTGCGATCAGAAATGTGTAATTTTAACATCGAATTTGGATATAAGCCTGAAGACGAATCTTATTTCCTGAGACCATTAGGATGCATGACAGATTCTCCGACATTTTCTTTCTGCAGTCGGCATCAAACATCCGGCATCTGCTAAGACCAGAAATTAAATTTCTATATACGACCTTTCATATTTTTTTTTAATCTGTATTACAACGATAGAACAATAAAGAAATAAATATTTCAGATAATACAGTCAGCTGTTACTGTTAATGAATTAAGTAATACAATCATCCCAGACTGTTTGCGGAAAGCATGTGTCAAGAAAATACCTCCATTATCTTTTCCCACAACGCTTTTTTAACAATATAGTCTAAAGCTAACGTGTAATCTTTATGTTGTAAAACTTTCAGTTGTCTAGACAAAACACATGTGTTGAATAAATAGCAGTGTAAAACTATATATTAAAACAAGAAATTTTACATTATTTTGATTGATTGATTGATTGATTGATTGATTAGATGTTTTCTTTACGTCCAGGGAGCAGTATTTCAGATATACTCAGGCCGAGAACAAATTAAAACACAATAAATCAAAAAGAAACAGGGGTCGGATGGGACACGGGAAAACAATTTTGACCGACACTGGAAAAGTATGGAATATTTGGTAGGGTCAGAGAAGTTAGCCTTTTGTAGCGGCTACAATTAGCCTCATCTTTTTCGAAATCTGCAAAAGGGGCCTTTAGGTTTTAAGGAGATTGTCACTCTCCAAACACTCACTACGGTCTGCGACCACGCTTTCCGTATTGTGACCTGACAACCCCCAACGAGGGATCTTCATTATCCGCTACTTGGGGACGCGCTGGGTTGCTCTGTGGGTCGAGCACTGGGAACCAGGACCGATTATTTTCCAATAACACGGAAAGGTGCACTCGAAAACCAAATTGATGAATCATTTTGGGTAGAAATAAAAGGTAAAGGTAAACAATTTTTACTTTTTGTTGTACTTATCGAATTGAATGGACGGACAATGAATACTGGATACGACTAAATTATGCAATCATTCTGACTTATTTAATTTTGATAATAATTGATTGATTAATGGTGTTTAACGCCCGAGCAGCAATATTTCAGCTATATTCAGGCGGATTGATAATAATAAATTAATTGATACAATGAATTTGTTCAATTTAACTAATGTAATCAATAAGCTTGCACGGATAACGGGTCATAGTAGTACATTGCTCGAATTATCATACGCGACGCAATTCAGTATTTGTTTTATATGAAGTACCTCCTGACGTAAGTGATCACGACTCACCAGTGCTATTTTTAGATTGCCCCAAATATTTATCTAATTCATTTCAGAGACAAATATGGTTGTACGATAAAACAGATATATTGAAAAATTTTCTACAAAACTTGGTTCTATAAATTGGAATGGACTTCTTTCTGATGTTGAGGATGTGGATGAAATGTGTAGCATATTTACCGACGAATTTCTAAACATTACAAGGGAGAGCATACCATCCAGAATGGTAACCATGCGGAATAATGATAAACCATGGTTTAATAACGAACTTCGAAAAGAAATTGGTATATGTGACCGATTTATAAAAAACAGCATTAAAATCTAAAAAAAAATCAGCCAACCTAATAAAATATAAAAAAACAAAGGAACAAAGTAAATAATTTGAAAAAAGCTGCAAAGGAAAATTTTGAAAAAAACCTTGATAATATTATATTAAATAATGCTACTATTCTCAAGACTATAGAGTTATTAAATGGGTGTTTTCATATTTGACCTGTATTGTGTCCAAGGCAGCTGTATTGGGTCGAGGATAGCTGTATTAGCCCGAGGCAACGCCGAGGGCTAATACAGCTATTCGAGGCCCAAAACCGCTTCCCGAGGACATAATACATGTCGAATCTGAAAACACCCATTCAATGACACTTTTATTAACCAGTTGAGTAAATTTTAGTACCATTTTATCATTGACCAATAAAGCTATACTCGATCCAAATCGGCTTCTCATGGACATAACAAATTATTAATATCAACAGCCCGCAGAATTAAAATATATTTTTTCCCCTGAAAATTATGTAATTTACGCACAGCGAAACGAATGTGTTTGTTTTTAAAATGATATTTGTATATAAATTACCGGAAATGACATTCCTGTGTTTGCCCTGTTTTTCTGTATTGAGCCTGTTTTTTTTTCATATTGGCCCTGTTTTTCTGTATTGAGCCCGTTTTTCCGTATTGGCCCTGTTTTTCCGTATTGGCCCTGTTTTTCTGCTTTGAGCCAGTTTTTTCTGTATTGGGCCTGTTCACTATATCCGTATTATATGGACAATTTCACATGTATTTTACACAACTGGTTAATAATTATTGGAAAATTATGGAAATGTTAATAAAATCCAATAAAAGATGTTATAATATACCCCCACTTCAGAATGTTATTCAAAATCCCAGCTTGGGAGATGTTGTCTACGGGGACGACGAGAAATGTGACCTACTAAATAAATATTTCAGTCAAATTTCAACACTAAATGGCAAAAATGTTACTCTTCCCGACTTTGGACCGAGGACAAATATACAACTACATGACATAGTAATCAGTAAAGAAGAAGTTGTTGACATCATAAAAACTCTAGAACCTAATAAAGCTTCAGGGCCAGACATAATAAGCCATAAAATGTTAAAACTTTGTCCAGAAAAAGTAGCAATTCGTCTCCAATTGATTTTTAATAAATCTCTACATCAATGCAAATACCCATCTGGTTGGAAGATTGCGAATGTTATTGCAATATTCAAAAAGGGTGACAGTTCAATACCGTCTAATTATAGACCAATATCGCTTATTAGCTGCGTCGGCAAGGTAATGGAACGTGTTATTTATAAGTATATCTTTTACCACATGCAAAAAAATAATTTAATATATCAATACCAGTCTGGCTTTCTTCCCAATTGTTCCACAGTTCACCGGCTGTTAGAAATATACAACTGTATTTTAAATTCACTAGAGAAAATGGAAATAATTTGCTTCGTTTTCTGTGATTTTTCCAAAGCTTTCGATAAAGTTTGGCATAAAGGATTATTACATAAAATGAAATCGTATGGAGTAAATGGAAATCTACAATTACAATGGTTAAAAAGCTACTTGAATAATAGGCATCAGAGAGTAGTAATCAAACAATCGTCATCCGAGCTTTGTAATGTGTATGCTCGTGTTCCGCAAGGGTCGGTGTTAGGTCCTTTATTATTTATTATATATATCAATGATATAGCTGAAAAACTTGTTTCCCTATGTAGATTGTTTGCTGATGACACGTCGTTTAGCTATTCCAGTCGTGATCCTTCGCAGATTCAGGCTGTTATTGATCACGATTTGAAAGAGCTGAACCTATGGTCACAAAAGTGGTTAATGGCATTAAATCCCGAAAAAACTGAAATCATGTTATTTTCAAATATAATGACACCAGATATGAGGTTTACACTAAATGACATTAATATACCAGTTACTAAACTCCATAAACATCTAGGTGTTACCTTTAGCAGTGATGCTAGGTGGAATACACACATTGATAATATTATATGTAGTGTTTCAAAACACCTGAACGTACTCATAGAGTTGAAATATAAAATTTCCCGAAAAAAAAATTATATTTAGTCTTTATAAGACCACTTTTTGAATATGCCTGTGAAGTTTGGGATAACATGGGGGTGGGGTACTGCAATAAACTTGAACAATTACAACTTGAGTCTGCTCGAATTGTTACGGGCCTACCAATTTTTTACCAATGCAATAAATATTTATACTGAAATTGGGTGGGAGTCTTTGGATGAGCGCAGGAAACACAGAAAGTTACAAATGTTCTATAATATACAGCACGACTCGGCACCAGCATAACTATGCAACTTAATACCCCTACAATACAAGGAACGACAGTGTATCCCTTGCGTAATGGTAACAATATTATGACTCCGTTCTGTAGACTATCCCTGGCTGAAGAATCCTTCATACCATCAACTATACGACAGTGGAATCGTTTAGATCTATCAATCCGCAATGTTTACTCTACTATTTAGTTTAAATTATGAACTAAATAACTTGAACCCACAAAGAAGAGTTCCAAAGCATTATAAATATGGTCATCGAAAACTTAACATTGTTCTAACCCAATTAAGATGTTCAGCATCAATATTGAATTATGACCTAAAAAGGTAAATATTATATCTGATCCATCTTGTCGCTGTGGATCCAACCGCGAATATTCAAATCATTACTTCTTTTAATGTTCGAAATATGCTAATATTAGAAATATATTATTCGAACACCTACATTGGCTGCCAATCTATTGTCCAGTAAATCAAGAACTTCTTACATCTGGTAATTCGCAATTGTCTAATGATCAGAATGAACAAGTCCTTAAGCATGTATTTGAGTATATCAAAAGGTCACAAAGGTTCCCAATAGTTTGATCATTACTCACAAGGATTTGAAACCACACTCATCATCACGTCAATCACATCTATCACATCATTTTTTTCTTTATTTAATTTCCTTCTTCTTTCTATTTTTATGCCCCCGCGACGACATGTCGGGGGGCATAAAGTTTTACTCATGTCCGTCCGTCCGTCCGTCCGTCTGTCCGTACGTACGTACGTACGTCCGAACGAATTTCCGTCAAGCCTTTCTCAGAAACCATCCATGAGAACAATTTGAAATTTGGCAGGGTGGTTTAGTATCACAAGTTGTACGTCCAAAGCGACTTTCAGACCTGTCGGACAACTACTTCCTGTTTGGAACTTCATTTGTACGTAAATACTTCCGTCCGTATGTACAAATTTCCGTCAAGCTTTTCTCAGAAACCGTACATGAGAACAATTTAAAATTTGGCATGATGGTTTAGTATCACAAGTTGTGCGTCCTAAGCAGCTTTCAGACCTGTCTGACAACTACTTCTTGTTTGGGACTTCATTTAGCGGGGGCATCTGTGTCCCATGGACACATTCCTCGATTTTTCCTTTAATATTTGTCATACAAAATTTTGATATGTCTCCAACAAACATAATATAATTTGTATTGTATTACAATGTACGCTGCTACGCTCTGTAGCATACTGTATACTGGAGAAGACTTCATAAGTTTGATTAACTTGTGTCTTATCCTTTTTGCATATTTGAGCAAATAAAATATGTTTAAACTAAAACCAGCACAGTATTGTCCCAGGTTTTACATTATAAAAGTTTTTTCGAAATTTTAAACAATGATGAAAGATGCATTGGCTAGTACTGACTAGAAAGTAGCAGCATTAGTGTATATATATATTGTTTGAATGGAGTTAAACGCCACATACAGCTACTTTGCAGCTATATTATGGCGTCCAGTTTTTATTGGGGGAGGAAGCCCCCGACCGGCGATCGATAGGAAAACTGGTTCAGTTAAAATACAATGGAGATCGCCTTGAATACGCATTAATTTAAGGTATATAATAAGAGTTTTATCCTAACTTTGTTATATGCACTTTTTATATCACAAAATGTAACACTAATCACATTGCTTTTGATTGATGTAGATATTAAATGACATAATTTGATCAACTTCTGACAAATTGAAAATCCGACAGAAATCCAGACTAAAAATCGTTTTTGTTTATTTTCATATAAAGGACAGAATTATCTAAAAAAACATCCTCCAATATCTTACTGACATAGGAAAGTAATGAATCAAGTCATTAGGTAGACGATTGAGGCTTGTCTATGAAGATTTGAGGTTTTTAAGACAAAAGGAAAAATTTAATTACCACGCAAGCCCTTATTAAATAATATATAATATATATTTAAAACACTAACTTAAAATCTCATTTCTTCTGGTATCAGAGTCAGTAGCTTAATAAACATTAAGAATCGACATCACATCGACTCCTTCCGCTTCAGTAATTTCAGTTATATTCAGTATTTCTCTGTACCTATTTGGTTTATGAGAATAAAGATATATATAGTTACAGAAACTGGGAAAGAATGTTTGTACATTTGTCTTTAACTCCGTCATTACGACATTCTCGACTGTTAATAGACTTAGAGCAAAATGTATTTATTCCAATTGTTCGGTATGTCCGTTACATTGAACACCAAGTTATAATTGTTGTCTAGTTCGTTGGCGTTAGCTTCTTTGTAGATTGGTCGTTTATCAGCAACGGGCTAATTGGTTTACATTTTAATATTAGTTGATTTGTTGTTGCTCGTTTGTATTAAGAGTTTAACGCTATTTTCAGACATTTTTTGACAAAGTACCCGGATATGACTCCCGGATCTGAACTTCGGCATGAAAACTGACCGAATTCTTGTAAGTTAAGGTTGGAATCGAGTACACCCTGCGTGCAGTTAGGTTCGAACCCGTAATAGCAGTGTTGACAGTCACGTGATGGATAGTAAGGATTTTTCATTATTATTTATTTACTGTCGCTCAGGTAGATTGTATTTGAACCAGTAAGCAAGAAATTAAGCAGTCCTAATAGAAAGACCTAGTATATATTGTAATTATAACAACTCTAACTTCGGACAACTTTATATCTCCGTTATGTTTTCTTGATGTTCACGGTGTAGTTTTTGTACAAGTTGTGCAAAATTGTATGAGGGTTTACACTATCCTATTATTTTACTATTAATTGTTCGTGTTTCTCTTAACACTTTCGTAGCATTTCTTTTTCATTTCTTAAGTCTTTACTGAACTTCGGTTCCGCATCATTAAAAGATGTACTGCTTCAATGAAAATATTAACAAAACTCTGTATACAATGTTTTAGTTTGGCTTTTACTTATAACCTATATCAATCAGATTTCAGTCAAAACAGATTTCTTAGCCACAGAGAGCACGAATAAGTGATCAGTTGAATAGTAAAAAAAATGAGTTATGCCTCTTGTATCATACCTGTCAATTAAAAGTATCTGTTCATGATATAATCTAACAAGTAACAAATACATGTTCAATTAAAAAATTTTGATGATTGTTGTCAAACTTTTATAAATAGACACTGAAAGACGAATTTTTGTATAACTGAGCAGAAAAAAGGTCATCATCTGCAAGTACCTACAGTAAAACGAATATTAAACTAATATTTATACAATAATATTATATTAATATAAATAATATATATTTATATTTTAACACATTAAAGCCACAACAATAAAATAGCGGTGAAACGGGATGGACTTATAGGAACACAATGTTGAATGTCAACCAACTAATTCTTTCAAAACACGTTTCTTACAACGGTTCATGTCCATGGAGTACATATCAATCCAAACGCCGGGTGTCCCATATCCGCTACTTTTGGACGCACTGACCAGTTCTGTAAGTCTTCCCAGTATCCAGAACTTAAATCATAATAGCCATATGTTCCAAGTTGTATAAAATAAGCATCTGGGAGATAGAACTAAAAATAACCAAAACAGACGTCGCGAATCTTTACGAGTTTATTTGCTACCTCACATTTTCATTCTTATGATCAAATGAAACTTTCTAATACCTTTATTGTCTTTAATTTGTTATCTCTATTTTTACATTTATAATCATTAACTATGGACTACAGTCAAGCGGTAAAATTCCTATATTGCGATTATTTTATAATTCTTGTCTTAGAGTAGTTTACGTTGATAGTCACTTTTGATAGGTCAAAAGGGTTTTAACCAGTAGTTCCCATATCCGCTCATATTTTTATGAACGCTTATTCGTAAACTACTTTTTGTTGCTGAAATATGGCGGCAATGTGTCATACGCCTCAGACGATAAAGTTAGTCAGTATCGTCGAATTTTGGCGATGTAAATATCTTGAGTGGTGTATCGCTTTTAACAGTACATGGATTCATTACTTAGATATGCTGCATGAACGGAAATCGCCAAAAAAGTCGAGTGTGGATGTAACGCGAGTGGGTAGGCATATAAAAACAATGCTTGCAAATGTGTTTCAATTTAAAACAACATTACAAATACACACAATAGCCCTAAAACGTTTTTTTCTCAACCACAACAAATCAGCGAGATTAACTTTGCCACCAACTCCATATTTCGACACTGCTCCTTCCATTCTTACTGAAAAATCATCAAACAATGACGACTTTTGTTTTTCCTGTTTGTATTTAAGTATTCCTACGCATCACACAGTGGTATTTATTTGAATAGAGCTCGTTATATTCGGAAAAGATATTTAACGTTTTTGGAAGAATGGTAAGGATTAAACGCATATTATTGGTAATTATTCAATGTATGAACGAGGTCAACTCACTCACAACTTATCATAAGGCGTCTTTTGTTACTGTGTTGACCTCGTTCATATATACATAAAAAAATTACAGAAAATAAGCATTTAATCCTATACAAACTTTTTTTTTATAAATTAAAATAACTTCTACAAGTTTAAACTGGCTGCATACTAGTAACTAGCAGTAATTTCTGCATTCTCTGTTGGATTTTATGTTTGTGCGGCGGTAAGCATCTTGGATTTCTAATAGTAGTATATTTACATTGACTTAGAACATGGCGGCAATCAGCTTTGCATTTTACCCCCCCCCCCCCACCCCCATATTAACGATGACTTAAATATGTCATTTTAAATATTTTGACGAGCACTGAATTTTAATTATTGTTTTTTTTTAATTCAGTGAATAAAATAAATATGCTTTAATCAAAATTTATTTTCACGATGTTTAATTTAATAAATTATTATTATTAATAAGAGCATTTTATTTATTGCATCTTACCAAATTCGTCAGAGTATGAATAAAATAACTTTGTACACGCATTGATATTGCTCGTCACTTTAAAGTACATGGATAAAAAACCCTCATTTATAACTATCCTAGAAATAAGACCAAATGTGTTAATAATTACATAAAAATAGACATCATACAAACGTTTTTAGTCCAACTTCATATTTTATCTTGATTTTTAACTCGATCTAATCGACTTGCATGTACATTGCAATATTCTGTCCATTTTTCGGTAACTAACAGTACTTGGCAATATTTTTTACTTTATCCATCCTTAGCAACAATAATGTTTATATTGTAATTTACCATGTATACGGATTAACAAATGGGTTTTACGTCAACAATTTTACAACAAGAAAAGATATGGGTTAAACCCATATCCAGAGATGTTCGATTTATATGTTATAGGTGTATCCCATTTGGTTTAATAGTTTTTTTCTCAATTTGGTTTATTTAAAATTTCATCATATGCAGTAAAGGGATGCAAATATAGACTATTGTGAAAGGCAAGAAATAATCATCTTGATTATAATATCTCAACTTTGAGAAGAGTACTGTAAAGTTTTCGAAGGACAAATATATGTTTACCAATAAAAATACATTGACCATAGTCAAATGGTTCTGTGGGGGAAAATGTGAATGTAAGATCGGCAGGTATCGCGTCCTCGGAAAATCAAAGAAAAGTTACAATTTTTATTGATTTAATTTTACTGTAATTAAAATTGTTTCAAAAGATTTGCAATTAAATGTATTTCAAACGTTAAACTAGCATTCAAGTGCATAAACATTGCTAAGAACTTTATAAAATTTTCAGAATTTAAAATATGAAAAAAACTATTAGAAGAAGAGTCTTATTTTGCAAAACAATTGATGAGATTATTAACTTCTACAATTATTTTCAACAATATAAACTGTTGATGACCTTTATTCGAACGTAACTGAATTTTTTTTTCTGTTGTATTTATAACTTGCTTCGTTAAAATATCTTAACATCAAAATTTTTAAATCTTAAATTTGTGCTTTTTTATTATTGAGAAATTTCTTTTCCCTACTAATTTCTACCACATTTTTCACTGATTCAGACATCTCTCTAAAACCACCACTACCACACACGAATCGTTCACGAGAGTTTGGGATTTCGAAACCGTCAATAAACAAAACCCAGGGAAATTAAATTTAATGTTCAAGATTACTAATTTTCTGCGTAAAAGTTCCATTTTCTACCTTATAAATTATGAAATAATCCAGAAATAAGTTTTCTGGATGAGTGGTCACAAGCGCGTTAAACAAAATCTAAACATGCACTTTTATTGTCAAATTATCTAAGTAACTAATAAAAGAAACCGAAAAATTTACACTTTATCATGTTAAAATAAGAATGCATAAAAAATTACGAAGCTTGACATATAAATCACGAAATAATCCAAGAAATACTATTGAAGCGATGAAATACATTACGTAATATAACATAACAAAATTTTTAAATGCCTTTTTCTTATCAAATTAAATAACTAATTAATAAAAGAAACTCAATTTTATACATTTTATTATGTCAAGAATAGAATGCATTAATAAAAATACTAGGCTTACCCTATAGATAGTAAAATAATCCAAAAATAAAAATTGAGGCGGATCTGTTCATATTACCGAGATACTGGTCAAGCGCGCATTAATATGCAATTATGTACATCTTTACTTCTTCTTATTAGATCAGGACAAAAAAAAACGTATTTTAAAGCTTGAAGGATTTAACAAATACGAAAAACTGTAATTGAAATGTTTTCTTTAATATTAAATTTGCCATTTTATCACTTACAACATGAACTATATTGTAGAGTATGGTTTTTACCTTTTTGCTCAATTTACCCGAAAACAATTATATATCATTAAGAGATAATAAGAAGAGATCGAACATATGAAAATAGATTTCAAATCATGAAAGAATGCGGAAAAATGAATAAAGTATTTGAAATATTTTTGACAAAAAACAGTATATGTACACAAAACAGGGTTAATACTATTTAAATTGTAATTCTTACACAGAGTTGGGTTTAATTTGTAGACATACATAAATATTTGGCTTTAATCCTGGGCCGTGTTATCGAAACTTTTCCAAAATATGCCTTACTACATTTCTTAGGACATAATTTAGGACCGACTTAGGACGTGTCTTAGACCTCACACCGAAGTTCTACTAAGACCATCCTAGCAAAGATGGCACAACGTATCTTAATTATTCTTATAAGAATTTATAAGTGTGTTATATTAATGAGAATTCTGAAATTTATAGTAAACAAAATTGTAATGTGGACTGCACTTTTAAGACAATAAATCAACGTTTTATAAACATGTATCAATAAATATATAATTATATGTACTGTATTATATGTAAAATAATATTATCAGTACAAATTAAAACCCAAAATGCCTCGTTTATATGTCGTTCAATGTAGTATAACTTGGAGCGATTTTATATTTGATCCAGTTTGACTGCACGAACTCTTCTTAGTTTAAAGGTTGATTTCGCGCTGTAACCTTACTATTTGGATAGAAAAGCACATGTCCGTGCTATTTAACACACTTTCTAATGTAATATTAAAAATTAAAAAGTAAAAATGATCTAATGTATTGCCTTAATGTTAGGATAAAAATTAGGACATATTATAAATGCGACAGCAAAGGTGACAAGACTTTGGACAAAGGTTTGTCATAAGACCATTAGGACATGCCTTTTTCCAAAGACATCTTTGATGACACGCATTTCGGATGCTGTAGAAATCAGCTGGATAGATATATTATATGGTTGTCACAATACCTAGATTTTTGTGCATAATTTACATACTGTGACTGTATGACAAGTAACTTTTGTCATCCTATATAATAGATATTTTATATGGTGGTCACAATACTTAGACGTTTATATTAAAGCTTATGGAATAAATAATAATCTCTATCTGTGGTTGAAAACAATCTAAACGAAAGAAACAAAAAGTTGTTATCCACTCGTCTGAGTCACCCTTAAATAATACAACAGCGGGTGTACCACAAGGATCCGTCTTAGGACCCTTATTGTTTATTATCTATATTAATGACATTGCACTTAGATTAAAATCTTTGTGTAAGCTATTTGCTGAAGACACATCTTTTAACTATTCACATCATGACCGAGAACACATTAAAACGGTTATTGATCATGATTTGCAAGAGTTTGACGATTGGTAAAAAATGGCAAATGTCATTTATCCCAAACAAAACTGAAATTGTCATCTTTTCGAACTCAGATGTAAATGATATAAATTTTAATCTAAATGATATTCCTATTCCTATATCCGATAGTCATAAACACCTGGGCTTAACATTTAGCAGTGATGCTAAATGGAACAACCACGATCGTAAAAAGTGTCTCAAAACATCTGAACGTGCTACGAAAACTAAAATATTAGTTCATTCGTGGCAATTTGAAAAGGTTATATATAGTATTTATAAAACCATTGTTTGAATATGCATCAGAAGTTTGGGATAATTGTGGTGCTTGCAATGCCTCAAAGTTGGAACAATTACAATTAGAGGCAGCACGTATAGTAACAGGACTTCCTTTTTTTTACAAAATTAGAAACATTATATAGAGAAATTGGTTGGGAAACTCTGGTTAATAGACGACTCAAACGCCGACTAAACATGTTTTATAACATGCAAACCCTTGACACTCCAAATTATCTAAATAGACTGGTACCTCCTAAGGTGCAAACACTGAGTGCATATCCACTAAGAAATGGTGAAGATATAATACTTCCGTTTTGCATGCTGTCGCTCACTTCGAATTCTTTTATTAAAAAAACAATAAGGCAGTGGAATAATATTGATCTAAGTGTTCGGAATGTACCCTCTATTGGTGCATTCAAGAATGCCTTGAAATCATCCGGTCTAACCGGTTTAGAAGTGCCAAGACATTTTTCATATGGTCCAAGAAAACTCAATATAATTTTAGAACAACTTAGATGCTCTGCTTCCTTTCTTAATTATGATCTTTTTAGAGCAAATATTGTTGTTAACCCTACTTGCAAATGCGGTGCTACTATCGAAAACAAACAACATTACTTTTTTGTCTGTCCTCTATATAACAATGACAGAATTCAACTGTTAAATAACCTAACTTGGCTATCGAATGGAATAAACATTGATATCAATACTCTTACCCAAGGAAGTAAAGATCTATCCTATGATGAAAATATTCTCATTTTTAGAAATGTTTTTGAGTTTATTAAACGATCCAAAAGATTTACAATTACCTAATTTGTCTTTCAAGTGGACAATCATCTCATCAACACTTTATCTTTTTCCCTCTCTTACTCACTCTCTTTTTCTTTCCTTTTTTTGTGAAATTTCATTATTTTGTATACTTTTATTTTTGTTTTATTATTTGCGTAGTGCTCGTTAATTTGTTTTTTTTCTATTTCATTTAAAATGCTCGATCTTGTACCTTATTGTTATATATTTCATTGTAATGTCTATTATTGTATTGAGGAGAGGACTCTGTAAGTATTCATTTACTTGTGTCCAATCCATTTTATTCTATTACAAATAAAATATGTTTAAACCAATTCACCTCGGATGATGAAGCAATATTTTATAGAGGATTTGGCTAAATGGTCAAGAGCGCTTTGCACAGTGCAGGCGAAGGAAGCCAAAGTGTCAGAACGGTGTGAGTTCGAATCACGCTGAGGTTAAGCAAACAATTTGACAGAGTTAAAATCTAATTACAACAGAGTTGGGCTTAATTGTCTTCATATACGACCCTCACATATATTTTTTATCTTACTTATATACAGTAAATCAGTAACAGATTCATGCTGTTGACTTTTCAAAAAAACTTGTTTACCAGGAGAGCTATTGATGTATAGCAATCACGTCCTTTTTTAATACAATATATTTCCTCTAGCCTGTGACATGTTTAACATTTACTTTTGACGCAAGGTCTTTACTCTTTATTTGTACTATACAGTACTAACATTTTTTACAAATTGATGAATGGCGACCCCACTTTGGTAATACAGTCTTCCTGGTTCATTTATTTACATTCATTATATTATTGACTTAAGTTTAACAGCAAAAGATAGGGGAAAAGTCAACACGTTTAAACTTAACTGGCCTTTGTTTTACGTATTTCGGCTATATTTACATTGAATATATATTACACTGTAATCCTCGGAATTCTTTGCAAAAAGTCAATATTACATTTGACAATGTTAAGTTATTTATTCATTATAATATAAATAGATTTTAACATTAGCAAAAGGGGTAAATTAAATAGGTAGGGATGAAAGGAGTTATCAGATTATGATATAGAAAGCCTGTCCGCGTACCATATTGGATGTTGTGCTAGGAGTGGGCCATGCTCATTGTTCCATAAAGACTGCTTTCTAGTTTTTGAAAACAAATTAAACGCATTGTAGCGGCTACACATGCTAACCTTTTTGTCCATATGATTTTTTTAATTCTTTAATTCTTGTTCTTCTTAATATGCAATTTCAACTATCATCATCTTTTTTATGTTATTATTGCGTTTCAGAGTGCTTGTGCTGTTTACAGTCTTAAGTTGTGATGATGGCACTTGAACAGTTACATGGCTCATCATAATTCTGCTGTTGACTGCTAAACTACTCAACCAACGATTTGTTGTACCTAGGTTGATGTTATCTCTTCAGAAGTTCTATGGTTGATGGTGCAAGTCACCATGACTTGATTGATCGTTATGGGAAATTAGTGTCTCAAATACGATCTGACAGTTTCGCTGAGTCGTAGGTAGTGTTTCATATTCCTAGATTAGACTTTACCATTGGGATAATAATGAGTAACTCGACGGGTGTCTAATTAGAGGCAGACACTGCTTACTCGTCCAGAGCACCTGAATTCACCAATTCTTATTTTATTTGTTTCTTTCACTTTACAGAAAACAGTTATATGAAAACAAAATTATCAAGGATGGTTACAGACACATACAATAGTTATCACCGTTTGCTTTAATTTAATTTTTTAGTTTTTTCAGTAACACAAAAATCGTGTACATGATTTGGTGTACACGATTTATCGTCAAAATCAAGGGTGTGTGTAGGCACCAGCAGACATCAGGAGGTTTCGAGCATGTCATCTTCTTCTATTGTTATATGAACCTGACTTTTAATTTTGTTTAAATATTAAAAGTTTGTTTAATTTAATTTCTCTATTAAAGACACAGTAACAACACATAGAATAAAAGTTTGTAAATTTGCCTGTATTTATTACAAGTACATAATTATAAAAACAACTTATAGATCACTTTTTATATAATTTTTAAACTGATGGGAAGATTGAGAAAACAACAGGATTAGTCCTAGTATTCGGTAATAGCATTTTAACGATAGTTGGGCCTTTGATATTTATAGAAATTACTTCCCGGTACATTTTCTTTAAACGACTTTCCAGCTCCAATATTAGTTTAGAATGTTAATTGATTTGTCTAATCTAAACTGGATAATGTCTCTAAGTGCTCATGTAAAAATATAAAACTAAATTAAGGCATTACTTTAATTTTTAATGGATAGGTAGATGTCTGATAAGACTGATCGAATTTTTTTAATTGAAAGTGGAAAATTAATAAAATGTAGTATGAAGTATTAAAGTTAATGAATTGGTAAGCATGTTACAGTTAACCGCTTATCTTAATATCTTTTTAGATTGTTTACCAATAATTATAAATATTTAACGCTACCAAATTTTAGACTAAACCTTCCATACCTTTAAATACGGAGGACTTTATTTGCGGAACATTATCATAATGGTATTAAATTGGCTAAACCCCTTTTATATTATCGCATCATCTTAAAAATTACCTGCCATGGAGAACTGCCCAAAAGTTTTATATATGCCTGCAAGTCATATTGTATTATATATGGCTTGCCTTAAAAATCTAGAGTGCAGTGGTGTGTACTTTGTGTATACTTAACCTTCCATCTATTGTGCGTCTGGGACACCGTTTTTTAATGACTTTGCTAATTTAAAAAATGATGTTATTTCATTTCTCATATGCACATTTGTATCACATATTTTGTATAGTATCTACGACTTTAAAGAAAAAATAAATTTTCATGAATGAAGAATTTTTCTATCATCACTGTAGGCGTGAAATTTTAAATATTTGAATTTTCATACTAAAATAGACATAATTTATGTCGGTCCTTATTTTGATGCTTAATTTAACTTATAGGAAGGCATTATTGTATTAGTATTTTACCACTCGCTACATGTAACGCTCATTACGTATTTTTTTCATGAATTTAATGCCTATTCATATTTAAGTAATAAAAAAAGTAATAAGTTGTTCAGCAATGAAATGTTTCTTAAATAATGTCATTTCGTGCCATTTATGCCTATTATTATAATAAATCATTAAAACATAATCCCAGAAAAAAGGAAAGCCATACATAGGATAGACGAGAGTCAAGTGTGTATCAATGCAGGTTAAGGCCCTGCTGGTTCTGAGAGTGTTAAGTTGATGCATCTAAATCATTCTGATATCCCTTTAAAATAAACAGAATCCATATGCATCAGTTCGCTGTCCTGAAAAGTGTGTTTTTTCTTGGCGAATGTACGCCATTTATTTTTTTTTTTTTTTTTTTTTTTCCACTTGTATAAGTTAAATAAGAGATACGCCTTAATGTTTACGCTAATGAACTGGGCCTATAAATTCATCCTCGTCTATTTCCACCTACTGACCCTTGACAGAACAGTAATTAATGGCCGAGAGATGTTCCGATCGGAACTGGCGTGACACGGGGTGGGAGTAACTTGGTATATATAGGGTAATACGGATGTGCGGCCCGAATGGGTCACTTTTTTAGCTCTCCAAAATATATGAATATGTGGCTTTTTTATTAAAAAATATATCATTGGGTAGTTGTAAATTCTCTAAATATTTCCATGCCTCAATTCTCATCTTAAGCATGTTAAGCCTATGTAAACCACAGTGATTTTACAAAGTGTTCCATTAACGTCAATTTATCATTTTGGTAGTAAACGTGCTATTTTGTCAATGGGGATGTGCAGTAATAAATATATGAATAGGTCTGATTTAATCATTCAATTTATGATTAGGTCCTGTTTTATAGTGTCCGAAAATATATGAATAGGGTGGGTTTTCAAATGTCCGTCCGCACACCTGTACCTCAATAGTATCCTTAGTAACCTCCCCCCCCCCTGGGGCGTGAATGGAAAATAAATCTTTTCTACCCAACTTATATAGTGAAGCTGTATGGTGATAGCCATTCATTCGTCTTTCTGCTTAAACGTAAAAATTCAAACTGCTTTTTTTCTGACTGTTTGAACTTAAAATGTCTTTAATTTACAAATTGGAAACTAGTTAAATGTTTGTCTAGGACAACATGTCCACAACAAAAGTTTTAAATACTTTTGCACGGTTTATCTTCAATTATAGAGAATGTGTACTTTGTTTTGGATCTGGTATGCCTTTTTTGTGGTTATTAATCAACTAATAGACGTGACATTTGACACTTTATGCATAATAAGACATTTAAATGTTAGAACACATTTCCGGAAAATTTGTTTTATTTTCGAAATTCAAATATTGCTAGAATTTGTCAAAGAATCTTCAGTTATGTATCGAAAGCTAAACAAATTAAGAAAAACTATTTTACTTAACGTGTGGCAACAATTAATTTAAATATTGCTTACTTTACAAAAATGAGATTTCTTTATCAGGTATTATATTTGTAAAAAAACAAACACATTTACAACTAATCCAGATGCTATCAGTGATGAAAATACAATGCCCCAGTTAAAGTGTCCAGTAATGCTACATGGAAAATATGAATTTCTCTTTTTATGGATGGAGTGGCACAATTTTTTTTTATTAAAGATGTATGTTTTAAAGATGTAGTGTTTGTGTTTCCCATGTGCAGTTAGATTTGTATCACTATTTTTGGAATTTTATTTTCATTATTCCCATGACTTAATTTTTTAAGTAACTAAAATTGTGCATTAATCATGGTTAGTATTCAAAATCATGGATTTAATTGACTTTTTCCTAGAAATGATAATGAGTAACTTTACGAGTGTATAATTACAAAAAACTTTTTATTAGGTTCTAGACACCCACTTTCTATTCTCAGACACTAACCCATACCTTTAATTTTACATTTAGCAATACTGATAATATCTTATAACTAAACAATGCTAAATTTGATGTCTAATTAATTTATTTAGCGAGCTCAAAATGAAAGACACTATCAGTACACTTAAGTCGACCTCTTACCTTGCTTGACCTTCGTCTAAAAAAAACTAGTGAAAACAAGAAAATAACTTTACGATATACCAGATAAAGGAATCAGTATGTCTGTCTGCTTCTGTCTGAACTAAGTGTATTGCTATGAAACAAAAAAAAACAAAGAAAACGAGAAGGTTTATGAATAATAATAATTATAATAATTAGCGACAATATATGTGTAGGCTGCAACTTTAACAGGTTTAATAACAAAAAAATATTGCGCAAATGTAAGTTGTACGAGAATTTAATCCTTGGAATTCGACCAGAAGGACATAATAAAACTGCCGCACGACAATTAATACAAGTACTTCCGGCGAAATAAGACACACAAAAAGGAGGACACGTTACTCATCAAAATCATTTATTATCTGAGGTAATGTCAATTGTCAACACGTCTCGTATAATACTAAAAGAGACATTTTGAAGCAGGGTTTTTTTAAAAACTCACATGCTAGGAAATCTTTTAATGCACAATTATCAGTTTATTTATAGCCACTTTTAGTAATTTGTGATCTATATCATGGCGTCAAGTTTTTAACCAAATTTCCCAGTTGGAACTACCGACCTAGCTATCGGCAAGAAAGGAGGCAAACCCTGTAAATCAAGCTTGGTTGCGAGCACCCTATATTGACTATTCATGACATTTTTATTTGGAATTAAAAGTTAATAATATAAACATTCACGTTCATATTATAAGCAAAAGGGGACTCTTTTTTAATGGAAGGGTAGTTGTCTAATTATAATACGTAAAGTATGTAGGTGAAGTGTTGGCGTGTGCCATGTATCTTGCACCTTTAAAGCACATTTTGCAGATGTGGAAAAGGGTTCAGCTCTTATAAAAGGTACATTGGGGGTTCCTTTCCATTTCCCAACTATAGAAAATAACATGTTTATTTAATTTTTTCATGCATAGATTTTTTTTATACTGGCAGTTCGATTATGCAAAACACTTAAGCGTACCGCTAGAATACACATGTGTAATACAACATATATATTTCTTATTTTAAACAAACTTCTACTAATGTTTTCATATTTCAGACTACTTACTTTCTGATCCTTGGAATGAGTATCAAATCCAACAGACAATGTTTCGTGATCTGTTTTTCGTGAATTGCTGGACTATCCTCTGAACAGGCTGGCGTAATGATTGGTTTGTTTCTGGACTTTTCTTCTTCCATATCCGTTCACTATCTGTTTAGCCTAGCAGTCTTATCAAGCATGTCTGTATCTGATTTCTTTGTATTAAATGCTGAATTGCTGCTAAACAAGAAACCTTAAAGTATTCAAAGCCTTAATGCTTTGCTTGTGTGTGTTATAACTTGAAGACAGAACCGAGACCTTAACAAACATAAGCAATATACAATGTTTAATCTAAGATAATTTCTAATAAATAAGATAAAACTGATATTCAAGGAAAACTATCAGGTCGTGAAATGGAAAACTCGCGTGGGAAAACTGCACAATTTGATGAAAATAAGTTTGTAAGCATCTCAAAGTTTTTTTGTTCTTTTTTTAAATTTTTGTTCTGTGTGTGTAAAAACATCTGCTGAATATCAATCAATATAACAGTGTTTTGATAAAAGTCGAATAGATTTTCTGTCAAATAATTAAAAGTTTATTCATTAACTGGTAATGTCTTCACATAAATTAACATTTAACATGCATCCTATTGTTAAATACCAAATTTAGCAATGACAGCGTACACGCGTACTTAATCTTCCTGGTTCATGATTGGGTTTGCATGTATTGTATAAGGTTACAAATTATCTTTTTGCCAAATAATTTGTTCATGTCAATCGCTGATCGTTTTCTAAAAGTCGATACATTTTACAAAAAGAAGATTGGACATCAAAATGTAATGAAGTTGATCGCACAAACTGAAAGTTGCGTTTAAGGGCAACAACATATAGTATATTTATTTTTTTTTATCCTAATACTTTCCAACATGTCAGAAAATAAAAGTTATTTTAATGTTTTCACAGCGACACCAAGTAGTTGTTCTTTCGATAAGGTGTCTCTACGTGCTGTAACCGTATACCAAACATTCAACAAACAAATTAATTTGTGATGTATGTATCTGATTTTGTTTGGAAGGATTGTTAAACTTTTAATGTTTTGGTTACTAAATATTGTTTTAAAAATATTTTACTATAAAGTTAAGAATTATCAAGGTAACAAGGAAGTTTAGAATAAACAAGAATAAACAAACTGTTTAAATGTTGTCTTAGTGGTAAAGTGCAAACTGTCAGGCGTAACAAAATATAAGAAAACAGTTGCTTTTTAGAATGTAGAATAAATGATAAAGACAAAATCAACAACTTCAGAAAATGAAGATAAATTCGTTATTGTCATCTTTTAAAAACTAATAAAGAACCAGAACACGTTAAATGTAATGCAACCCACAAATTACTGGGAATAGATAACATTATTTTTACACCCGCTGGAAATTTTCAGCATTTAAGAGCTTCTCCTTGATCATTTGGTTGATATTTGACATCTTATACACAGTAAGAAAAATAATAAAATAATAAGTATTTCTAAATCTTGAGAGTGTAATGTTTTATTATGGATGATATTTTACGCCGTTAATATAAGGTACAATAGATAGTGTCAAAACGATCGTTTATTGAATAGACGTGTTACACACATAAACGCATTTGTTTTTTTATTAACATATAAAAAGTAAATTCCCTTATTACAAGACACACAATGAAGCAAATGGACGTTTTGACGCAGCTGTAAATTGAGGTTCAAATATTTTTAAAATAAAACACCAAAGCATTTAATACAGTAACAAATTTATATTAAATGTTTAGTATACGGTCATCAGATTTGACCAAAACTGCAGATTACAACGAGGAAAATAGAAATTGGATAAGAGCGGGAACGACTAAAGCAGGTGTGCAAGACTAGTTATGGAAAACGTACGCGTGAAGCATGCACTTGGACAGTTACAATTGGACCTAAAAAGGCTTACTTCTGGACTGAGTGAAATGCCGGTGCGCTTATAACATGCAAGTCATTGGTTTGAAGATACACGTCAGCTGTCTTATTCCACATGCAATTCATATGCATCAGTATATTAAACTCTTCGTACATTTTAATTAAAAGTACCTCTGTATTGCAATGTAAGGACCTACATGTCCAAACAATTCAAAATTACCATTGGCTCGCCTCTATTGTTTTGTCATTTAGTATTTATAAAAAAACAAACCTACACCTTTAGTGCTATGTTGTGTTGGTTTGACTGTTTGGTTGGAAATTTGCTAACGTGCGTCAAGCGCGCAGTATTTTACTAAGTTTCTGATGCAAACAGCTTAACAAAAAAACTATTTGGAAAATAAGATGAAAGATTTTATTACCACGAATGAAGCTCAAAGTTCAGACAGGGAGAATCAGGCTTTTAGGAGGCATCAATGCGTCATTAATTTTTCAACGAAAGTGGCAATTCACGTTCAAGGAGCATGGCTTTCCCAATCACATCATCTACTATTGTCTTTGGCCATGCTTTCCGTATTGTGACAAGCCCATCGAGACCTTATCGCCTAATCACCACCGCTCAGTAACAGTACATGCAAATTGATTTTGCTATACCAGATATTAACTTTTTTATCAAGACTGCTCTTGAACGCTGAACAATATAATACACATACATGTATTAAGATTTAAAAGAAAGTAGCAAAGAAAACCGACCGAACAACAACAAGAACAATTTAACCTGCGCCTTTTAAAAAGTCTCATAAATTCCGTTTTAGTCCCATTCCGTTTTAAGCAACAAGGAGCACAGATGCTTAATGCTTGGGTCATGTTTAGATATCAAAATTTTCTGTTTCTAACAGACATGAGTTTATTATAATACGCGTGCTGTTACGGAATGCTTTAAGTTATTTTCAAAAAAAAGGAAACACGGTATTCACTAACAATTCTTAAGCTGCATTACGTTGCCAACTATTGCATCAATGTTTCATATCTTTTGCAAATAATATTCGTTACTACATAATGTAATTTTTCTCGAGAATAATAAAACAAATCACGAACAACAACCACACCTTTGTGAAGACAGTCTTCCGGGTTCATTCATATCCTCAGTTAACATAAGATTCCCTTGATCGGCATTTGTTAATATTGGTTATTAGGTATACGTTTAAACATATATACATACATAAATTAAACATATTGGGTCAATAGTGTCTCATAAAACGACACTAATATGTAAAGAAACAACATAAAAAAACACAAAGTTACAAATATGCTTAGGCTTAAACTTAGAAACGGTGAGGAAAAAATTTGATACATTATCTCATTATCATTTTTATAGAATAATTAAAAACAATATATTGCTATTTAAGAAAATGATAACAATTCTAATGTTTATGACTGCGTTTATTTAAAATGAAACTTTTTTTTCACTTAACTTAGTGCTACGGATGATAGTAGGCTAAACAAAACGATCGGCTTCACATAGAAAAGGGTCACACGGTCATCAATTCATATTTTATTCTGTACTGCGATTAAAACTAAAAACGTTTATACCTAACAATCTCCTCTTGTTGCCTTGGAATTTGTAATGCTTTTTTCACAAAAATTGTAAATGTAAACTTCGTAAATGCATTTTCTTTTGATCTTATAACTCTTACGATGGATTTGACTCTTACGACTTTTCGTTAATCGATTGCAGCTCTGTATTATATCTTTTCCGCTTAAGTCTTATGACATCGTAGAATTCTATTATCAACCTGTTTTGCTAATACAAAACGTGCTAGATAATAGGACCTTTCTCAGAGCTTTACACGAAGATATGCCCATTGCATCGTGTCTCACAATCTGGCTGGAGACAAAAATAGTTGACTACCCAACTCGCCATTACTTTTAGATGCAGTCAAAATTGTATTGTATTTACCCTAGTAAAATTGTGCTTGCTTACTTGCTCTCGCCATTAATATAGCTACAATACTGATTAATCGTGTGCTCTGTCTAAAGTGCCAGGATGTATTATGACCAATTGATTGTGTTGGTTTAATGAGATGTGTGTAAAATAAAATGCAATCTTGATTAGATTTCTTGTTAAATTATGTAGAAATGATAAGGTGTTGGATTACAATTTAAATTCAATCCTATTGATAAGGATCAACATAACATGTATGAAGTCTTCCTAGTTCATTGAATAGAATGCTTGATCTTTGGTAATAATATATAGAGACACCGATCGTTGTTCTTCAGACTAAACCATTAAACATGTATACATGAAATGAATGTATGAACCATTTAAACTTTATCAGAAAATAAACTTTATTTCTTCATATACAAAATAGATTTTACTTTACGTACATTTTGTATGACAAAAACGCTAACAAAGCATTCTTATCCGATTTCTGAATTAACTTTTTGGCGCATATCGAAGAAATATAGAAATAAGCAATATATTTGGTTGGAATTTAGTACAAGTGTACCAAATAATAGGTGAACAAAAAAGTTATTCGTGTCACTTTGTTGGGCAGGGCTGGAAATGTAATGATTGCAGAATAAATTGTATTTAGTTTGTTTGCAGACAGATTTATGAGGCCTTGACTATTTCACTCTTGAGATATGGCAAAGAGGGTCATGTATTAATGAAAGAATCAAGGTAACAAGGAAGTGCGGATATCTCGAGACTGCTTATACTGAATGATCAAATTGTTCAAATTGTTGATATCTAAAGGGGCAATAAATAATTGTTAGCTTAAACAGAACATGGAAAAATGTAGGGTTGAATGTTTATTGAACATGTATTGTACTGTGTTGTTTGTAGTTACATGCAATATATATATTGTTTGTACATAAACCGTTCATATGCACAACTACCCAAATAAGTGTTGTCACAGATTTTTAAAAATCGCGCGGTTTTTTCTCAATTTAAGCGTATTCAGTTGTTAGAAGATTTTTCCAAACTTCCAAAAGATGATCTAACATTCAAAACAATCAAAATGAAATATTTTCAAACAACATATTAAAACGAAATAATGACTTTGCAATTATATAATTTTAGTTGCTATTTGACAATGTTTTGACTAAAACTGGACACCATGATATAGCTTAAAAATTTAACAACATTAAAACAAACAAAGAAAGAAAAACAAAAACGATGTTTTGAACAATAATTCAATCTTTTCACCTTTGAAGTTTTTAACCTACCGTATATAACGACACAATTAAGTATTTACTTTCATTAAAATGTTTAACTAAAGTCACTTCTCTTTAACTGTTACTTAAATAAATTGAGTACCTCAAAAAAAAATTCAATATTTTTAGTGAACTTCTTTGAAATAATCGGATGATGGCTACAACAGATCTATTTAGTGTAGAATCGTATGCAGCATGAAGCAAAAGACGTGGTCAGAAAACTCCAACGTAAGGCAAATAAACAATCCTTTAAGAATTAACATAGAAAACAAAAGGTAAGCAATACTAGGTTCAATACAAACCGGAGTCAACCCAGGAACTCTAGAAGAATGAGTGGTCCCTGCTTCCTAGGAGTTGAAGTCGAGTATAATTTTGAATAACAATGGAATACACTGTGTAAAAATTAAAGGAAAATAGTATATATTTAGTAACATAACTGTCACGTTTTGATACTTACACGTGTAGTAATATTGTGTTATGGCTACACATTGATGATCATAAAGCTCTGCTTATAAAGAGAATGTATTATAACTATGTAAACGCTTCACCAGCAGTGTTATGGTTTATTTCGAGATATGAAGATTACCCTTATTGTACACAGGAATGTGCAGGTTTTTTATATACTGGTTTAAACTGCTAAATACCGAAACCTTTAAAAAATGTTACCGTTTTAAAAATGCTAAAAATGCTCAGGTTGCAACTTGTTAGAAATATTGACATATTAGATATAAATTTATACTTAGAGTCAATATGATTTTGACGATTAATGAATAATAATAACAATGTTACAAACGATTAATACTTGTTTAGCAAACGTTTATTTTACACATACGAAAAATATCTTGTTTGTACGGGGTCTATCACAAACTAGATTACATTCCATTATTGTTAGTTGACAGAAACCATTAAACGTTTAAAGATAGCAAGTCTATGCTATTAAATGTCTAAATTATAATTCTCTTCAAATACAATTTTTTGGTTGATATTGAATGCAGTTCGCATAAACACCATTGAAATAAAGCCTATGGATTCTACAATCCCCCGTAGTACGTCACCAGCTTGTTATTAACAGGTTAAGTAGTATAATATAATATATAAAAATATGTGTAAACTCCAATTAAAACCTTCATTTGTAATAAGAAAAATATTATACAAGCTTACACTTAACGAAACTTCATATTTATTTCTTCTAAAGAGTTACAGTAACGACAAACTTTCAAAGTCCACACAACTGTTGTGTTGACATAAAAGGTTACTAGTATTTCGTAACCAAACAGAGATCAACATATTTGTATTAGACAGTTTTCTAATGTGAACAAAGTCTGTATAAGAAAATGTTTACCATATAGACATTATGATGAAACGTATTTAGTAAAAGACATGGAATTTTTCTACTTTTCTATTATAAAAGTAAATTATTTATTTATGTACGTTTGTTGGACAGTACATTTAAGCCTTAGTTGTCTTTGCTCACAATTAAAATTGTCAAGTAAAACGTTAGCTCATTTATCTTTTTCCTATATCTGCTTTTTAACTACTTGCCTTGAATTAATGAACATTTCAAATATTGCAAGTAAAATACCCTTTAAAATATTTGTTTTCAAAAGTATTTTGTTTGCTATCCAGTACTATACTTGTATTCTTTGATATAAACAAAGTGTGTTATCTCTATAAGGTCATTCAGTACTATGTTTCTTTGTATCAGGTTTAGAAAGTGCAATGTCAATAACTTAACGAAGTTAGAATGCTTACAGTTTGAAGCTAGTTTGCTCGTGTTAATTTCAAAGAAAGATTAAAGACCTGCTAGTATTTTATTTCAATTATCAATTTGATGAGCGAATAGAGATACTGGGTAATGTTTGTAATAGATATAATAATATATAATGTAGGTTATTTGCACAGGAAAATATAACAATGTAATTCGAGTTCTGGTTAAATGTGGTTTTACGCAAGTTTTAGAATTCTTTTGGGATAAATTATGGTGCCATGTGTGTTTAATTAATATATTTGTATCAAGTGTGTTCCAAAATTGAGAAATTCTGTAAAAAAAAGTTTAAATATGCAGCAAAAAATAATTAAAATCAAATGAATAGTGCATATAGATATAAATTACCGAGAACAACAAACAGAAAGTTGAATTATTATATTTATACTTTTATTGTTTTGCATAAATAGATCTGGTAGAATAGATAACTCATTGTTTGGAACAACGACCATGAGAAAACTAGACAAGTATTACTTAAATGTCATCTTTTGAATGGTAGTCGTTTTCAGCTGCTTATCGAATATTCTATCCCATCGAGTCCAAACAGCAAAAGGTTAATTGTAATTAACAATAAATGTTAGCAATTTCTCCTATCCCACGGAGCCTATAAAGACCTTTGATCTTTACATTGAATATTATCAATAACTTCTACCCCAGAGCCGATACAGTTATGTTTTATAACCTTTGACTTTTACATTAAATGTTATCAAGCCTTCCATCCATATATTTGGCCTAAATATTGAATGTTTTCAATACCTTCTACCCCACTTAGCACATACAGTTAGGTTTTATAACCCTAACAGTAAATGTTATCAATGCCGTCTACTCCACTGATCCATACAACGAGGTTTTATAACCTTTGACCTTAGCATTAAACGTTATCAATGCTTTTCTACCCCACCGAGTCCAAACTGTAAGGTTTTATTACCTTTGACCTTGACATTAAACGTTATCAATGCTTTTCTACCCCACCGAATCCAAACTGTAAGGTTTTATAACTTTTGACCTGACATTAAACGTTATTAATGCTTTTCTACTCCACGGAGTCCAAACTGTAAGGTTTTATAACCTTTGACCTTGGCATTAAACGCTATCAATGCTTTTCTACGCCATCGAGTCCAAACTGTAAGGTTTTATAACCTTTGACTTGACATTAAACGTTATCAATGCGTTTCTACCCCACCGAGTCCAAACTGTAAGGTTTTATAACCTTTGACCTTGGCATTAAACGTTATTAATGCTTTTCTAGCCCACTGATTCTAAACTGTAAGGTTTTATAACCTTTGACTTAACATTGATTATTATCAATGCCTTCTACTCCACTGAGCCCATACAGTAAGATTTTATAACCAACCTTTGACCCTAAACAATGAATTTTATCAATGCAAGGTTAAACAGTACTATTCATAAATCAATATGCTATGAAAGTTATTCTTACTTCCTTTTAACCTTATTTATTTAAGATAGACAAAAGCATTTAATAAACTAAAATAAAAACAATAAAGTTATATTTATAACTGGTTTTGGTGTCTTGAGTATTATGAACAGATGACGGAGAGCAATTCTACCATTACAAAATTATTACATTGAATAATATAAAAAAGAAAATCAAAAAACCTTAAAATAATCTAAAAAGTACATCTGTATATGTATAACAATAAGTCATAGATTTATTTAAGTTACATCTACCAGTATTTAAATAATGTTCAAGAAGAGTGATACTTGTGCATTATAAATCTGAGTGCATGTGTGATGAAAAGGTGATTCCGATTGCCAAAGTAGGGTATAGTAAATAATTCTAATCGTTTTGAAGTTTGTTCATAAGGTACGTTTAAGTAGACATACACAGAAGGGACCTCGAATTTAGGCGTGTTAACACAGACAGGACCTCAAAATGAAGTGTGTCGACGAGGTCTACACAGACTGGACTTATCATTTAAGTGCGATGACATAGATGAATCTTCGAATTAAACTTTGTCGACACAGACAAAACCTCGAATTGAAGTGTGTCGATACAGACGTGACCTCGAACAGGTGTTTATCAAAACAGACGAGACCTTGAAATTTAAGAGCGTTGACGAAATGGGACCTTTAAGAGTATATATACAGACGGAACCGTACATTTTAGTGTATGAGCACAGACGGGACATTTGAATTTATTGTGTGAACACACAGACGGTACCTCTAATTTGCGCTGTGGCTATTGTTGGAACTTCGAATTTTAGCTTATGGATATTGATGGGACCTCGAATTTAGGTGTTTCGAATCAGATAGGACAGATAGAATTTAAATTTATCAATACTGAAGGAATCTTTAATATTAATGTGTGGACATAGAAAGTGTGTCGACAAAGATTGAACCTCAAATTTAAGTATGTTGACACAGACAGTACCTCGAATTCTAGTGTGTTCAACAGTTCAACTTGAGTTCCCATCAACTTTAAGTTTCTACGCCGACGGGAACTGAAGTTGAAGTGTTCAACACAGATTACCTCGAATTGAAGTTTGATGATAGAATAGGCCACAAATTAAGGTGTGTCTACACAGACAGGACCTCCGAATTTAAGTTCGTTGATACAGTTGGGACCTCAAATTTAATTGTGAATGTGGTAACATAGATTTGACATCGAATTAAAGTCTCTCGACACAGACGGGACCTCAAATTTAACTGTCTCGACACAGACGGAACCTCCAATTTGAATGTGTCTACATAGACGGGACCGAATTAAAGTGCGTCCACAAAAAGGGGACCTTAAATTAAGTCTTTTGACAAAGTAGGGACCTTGAATTTAAATGTGTCGAGACGGGACCTCGAATTTAAATGCGTTGACAAAGACAGGGTCTCGAATTTAGCTGTGTCGACCCTAAAGAGACTTTAGATTTTTTTGTTTGGACAAAGACGTGACCTTGAATTTAAGTGTGTTGACGCAGACAAGTTATCTCGAATTGAAGTGTGTCGGCACATACGGGACCTCAAATTGAAGTGTGTGAACACAAATGTAAACTCGAATTAAAATTTAACGAAACAGACGAAACCTCGATTTAAATTTTGTGAATACAGACTGAACCTCGAATGTAAGTGTGATGACACAGATGGAACCTCGAATTTGAGTGTGTCGACACAGGCGATTTTATAAACGATTTATTAAATAAACCGTTCAAACGAATAATAAATCGTTGAAACGATTGAACAAACTGTTCAAACGATTTAATGAATCGTTTTAACGATTTAATAAATCGTTGAAACGATTTAATAAACCGTTGAAACGATTTAAGAAACCGTTGAAACGATTTAATAAATCGTTGTAACGATTTAATAAATCGTAACGATTTAATAAATCGTTGAAACGATTTTATAAACCGCTCAAACGATTTAATAAATCGTTGTAACGAAATAAGATTACGTTGTAACGATTTGATAAATCGTTTCAACGATTTATTAAATCGTTACAACGATTCATAACGAAATAAGATTTTTTTTCTATTTGTTGTTTGGCACCTCGTACCTCGGGTTTAAGTGTACATGTATAATCATAAACATAAACAATCAGATTTCAATATGAGGACACAAAAGGGGCTTCAGATTTAAGTGTGTGAACATAGAAGACTTAATGTCTAAGATTCGTTTGTTTGTTTGAATGGGCTTTGACGCCACTTTAAAATTTTTCGGCTTCATGGTTGAGTCTAGGTTTTATTTAGGAAGACAGTAAGAGTAACCAGTAAACACCCACGGAACTTGGCATTACTGATCAACTGAGGTTAGAGTTTGGCACACGTTACACTCATAAACCGGAACCCTTAGTGTCGACATCGAGAGGCTTGTCACTAACAGCATTACTCGAGACCCCGAACCCCGATAGAAACAAACTTATATAATGTTTCAATCGTATCATAAGATATAATGAATAACAATTTGCTTTTTAAAAGCTAAGTTAAAGGGTGATCGGTGGCCCAGTGATTAAGGTACTTATCAATGAGGTTGCGGGTTCGAGCCTCACTGCGGGCAGAGTGTACTCGAATCCAATCTTACTTGACAAGGATTGCCAGTTTGCATTATCGAAGGTCAGGATTTTTTCCCAGTACTCCGGCATCCTCCCTCAATAAGAACTGTACACCATGATATACTTGAAAAATATGGCATTTAATGGGACATAGATTGAAACCCGCCATGTTGATATGTTTTTAATATAATGAACACATTTGACTGAATTACAAATCAGCATATATATATGTAAACATCCATTCACCTGAAGATCGTCGGAAGACGAGAAAGTAGTTGTGAAATATAATTATGTAACTTCTAGTCGTCTTGAAATTTAATGTATATATATATACAATTTTTACCTTGAACTTGGACATATAAAAATAATTTCAAATTGGCCTACTTTGAAAACTACATATTGGATTGTGCTGAAAATTTATCTTGATCTTCATTTTATAGTACTTAACAGCTGTACAAAGTTTAAATAAACTCTATTGACGCATTGTCAAGTAATCATGTGGAAACCACCAACTGATGACAAAAAACTACACAAATTAGGTTGTGCTGAAATTCGAACTTGGTGGTCATTTTACAGTACAGCTGTGCAAAGTTGAAAACAATCTGTTGACGCGTTTTAAAGTTATCATCTGGAAACCCCCGAGGCACGGACAGACGGACTCACGGACACTCATATCAATACGGAGGGCATAACATTGTGTGGCGAGGTATAAAAGTTGGGGACAATGGCATTAATTATCATTCAAGGGGCCTCGGTGACCGAGTGTCAAGGTAGTTCGTCTACTATTGATCACGTGGTCTGTCAACACTGAGATTGCGGGTTCGATTCTCACTGCTTGCAGGATGTACTCGACTCCAATCTTAATTGACAAGGATTGCCAGTTTTCCTACCGCAGGTCGGGGGTTTTCTCCGGGTACTCCGGCTTCCTCTCCCAATAAAAACTGGACGCCATGATATAGCTGAAAAATTGCTGAAAGTGGCGTTAAACACCATTAAACAAACAAAACATTAATTATCATTCAAATATTACTTACTTATTGCCCATTACGCCCTCTGGCGTGTGGGGCAGCAACGAAGTCTTTCCACTTTTTTCTATCGTTTGCCATCCTTTGAAGACTTCCCCAGGTTTGGTTCGCATCCTTCATCTCTGACTCCACAGTGCGCCGCCATGTTATCTTAGGTCTTCCTCGTCGTCTTTTGCCTTCAGGTGTCCAGTGTAAGGCTGTTTTTGTTAAATTGTTTGGCTCTTTCCTTAGGACATGGCCAATCCACCTCCAACGTCTTTTCTTTATTATTGCGGTCATGTCTTCTGCCTGGCATCTTCTAAGAAGTTCATCGTTTGAGATCTTGTTAGGTCAAAAGATTTTCATGATTCTTCTTAGGCTCTTAGTATGGAACGTATACAGTTTTTGTTGGTCGTTTTCTGTCATGCCCCAGCATTCTGAACCATAAAGCAGAGTTGGTAAGACACAGCTGTTGTACAACTTCAACTTTGTTCTTGTAGTGTATTGGCTAGATTTCCAGACTCTATTAAGGTTACTAAACACAGCTCTTGCCTTTGCTAATCTTTTATTTATATCAGTATCTGCTCCTCCATCAATTTTGACTGTACTACCCAAATACGTAAATGTTTCGCAGATCTGTAGATTTTCTTCGTTCAATTGCACTGATGGTACTGAACAACATCAGCAATACATCAGTGCAATCATTCAAATATACAAGCAAACAAACAAATAAACTAACAGCAGATAACTCTGTTATCTTATAAACATGTATTAAGCTGTCAACTTTTATTGCACACCTACTCAAATCCCCGTGAATTCTGTTTCGAATCCATGATTAAACCAAAGGTTTTTTATACAAATTTATTAAATGTATTAGTATTCAATTTCAACTGATAACTAATTCACATTGATGTTCATTAAAATATATAACGGATTTTGCACAAATAGTACAAACTTCGTTTAGGATCTAGCACAAATATCAGAGTCAAAATTTACACAGTACACAGTAACCAGGAAGACTGATATCATCTTAAATAGTGAAAATACTATATCGTGAATTGTTTAAGAGTCTTGTTGGGTTCACATGGTGTAATACGAATGAAGATAAAAATTTTCCTTTGGTTACAACGAAATGCTTTGCAAAATTTGTCACTAGTTATGTTAGCTTGTGCTCTTGAAGAATACTAATTATATTGGCCTTTACAACTGATGTCACCCTCACTCCGTTTTTTATTTTATTTTTCAACACTCACCCTCAGGATATTGATTGGCAGTTTGGAAACGAAATAATGACCAAAAATAAGATATTGTCGCTAAAAAGTAAGCGGAGTTTAACGCAAAACAACATATTATGACCCCCGTATCTCTTTTGAAAAGTCCACACGTTGAAAAATTTTCACCTGCATCCAGGTGGGGAGGATTTACTTACTCAAAGCATGAAAAGTCTTGAACGCCGCTTCATACAATAGATAGATTTTCCCTGCAAAACTTTTTCAATGGCATTGTTCCTGCCTCGGTGTAATTATAAGAGATTATAGTTTTTGCCGCTTAGCTTTCTCATCATAAACCATTTTTACGAAACGCAATAATGAAGAACCATATTTTCTTAACGTTGTTATCTCCCCATTCATCATGTTACACTGGCCACACAATGAAAAAGATGCATATCAATGAAATGTTAAAAAAAAAAAATGAACATGTGATTAAATGTACAGAGTATTAGAAGTGTGGGGGCAAGAGAGGGTCCATTAACAGGTTAAAAAAATTTTATTTTGCCCAAAACAGATAAGTGTAAATTTAAAATAATGATAGCGCAGCACTTTACATGAGAAAACTGAAAACGGTGACTTCAAAAGTCGAGAGAAAAAAACAGATAACAGCAGAATAGAGAACTTTAGAGGGACAAACAGAAGAAAATCTGTAAAACAGGTTAACAGTTTTGTGACTATTAACAGCAAACACGGTTCTTATTTTCATTAAAACAGTCAACAACAATGACAATTTTTAAGAAAACAGATAACAGATAATGGTGTAAAAACAGTTAACAGTCAGTTTATTTTCTAAACTCTAGTTTACAGACATATAAAAATGCTCAAAACACACTAACAGAAAAGATCTCCCCCCCCCCCTTTTAGAACGCTCATCAACCGACGTCACATAAGTACCGTACAACTAAAAACCAGTTATCCTGCAAACCAGATAGGTTTATCATTTGTTAAAACATCAATTTACCAAGAAGTTGTAAAGAAAACCATAACGTACACGTCAAAAGACAAAGAAAACAGACAAGGCTACAAGAGACGCCTGAATGGTCTAATTGCATCACATATCAGAATGGTAAAATACTGTGAATGTCCACCAATATGAACCATATAATCTACCTGTAATACTAAAATAAAAGTATACTTCTGTTCTTGGCAAGATATCTCATTTTTATCTATCGTAACTTTGAATTTATTTGTATGAACTACAGAATACCTTTGGTGTTTCCCCATCCTAATTTTAAATAATATAAATGACATTAACACATTTGGGACACAAAAAAGACTACCTGTAACCTCCCCGTCAATTTTCTTAAGACTCTTACGGTTATTCCCCATTGCTAGGGGATTTCCATGCATCATTTATAGGAATGTGTGTAACTGCCAGATTTACAGTGACCTTGAGGTGATTGCCGACGGCTGTTTGTGTATTCATGTTTTGTTTATATTTCAAGGAATGACAATTACATCATTTCTTTGAATCTAACTGTAATGTCACGTGTAAGATGCATTATTACTTCATTATGTGGTGACATTTTATTAGGGAATCCAACAAATACATCATCGATAAATCTTCAGTTCTCATTTAAAAATTAACTAAAGAATGAAACACAATATATGACACGTTTTAGTTAAATCTTACTTTTATGTAAACCTTTAAACGGACTTCTTTTTAGTCTATATAATCTCCCAGGAAAAGAAACAACCCACCGAAAGCCGCGATCAGGAATAAAAGATTCAGCCGAAACACAAACTTAAATGTTGATTGTTATTGACAAGGAATATTTAAGACGAAATAAAGAAAACCTAACAGGACGCTACGGAAGGGGCTTTTGCTATTCATTTTTTATTAAGACAACCCGCCATCTACTCAAGTTTCACTCGTCAAGTAAATTCGCTAAATTCGCTCCGTGTGTGTTTGTGTGTATGAGTTTGAAGAAATAGGATATTTTTTTCTTTTCATGATTATAAAATCAAATGCGTAGTGCTCAGTGCTCAACTCGTTAGTACAATCGTGGTCATACATCGTCGTCAAAAGCAATTTACTCCTGAACACCTGTAACAGCAGTTCGAATAGTCAAGGTGGTTAGTAATCTATTATTGATCACGTTACTATCATCAATCAGATTGCGGACGCACAGGGTGTGCTCGACTCAAACCCTGACCTACCTATACTCTGTTTTCCTCCTCTAATAAACAATAACCTTTTTAGGCAATTAGTGAGATTTTTCTTTAAATAATTATACAAGGAAAACAGTTTTAAAAGTGTTTATTTGCTGCATGTGCTCGATGGACGTCACGCAAACATCAATCAATCAATCTTATCTGAACCACCGGAATGTGACACCGAATATAGTCAATAACAAGAAAACAAAATTATCGCGAACTAAGTTATTGCTCTCTTCATTCTCGATCATTTGTTTCCCCTCTTTGTCTTGCCATTTTTCGCCACAAATGTTGCTGGGTCAAAGTCAAACAATGACTACAAATCATTTTATTGTCTTAAATTTGTCAGATGACTCCTTTTAGGATTGTATTGAACTTTCATAACAATTTTTGGTCAAATTTGTAGTTTTTGTCCTGTAACTTGAAGGCAATCCCAGCTGGAGTGAAACTGTAAATTGCACAAATAATTAGCAAGGAAAGGCCTACAAATCTGACGATGACGATATAGAAGTTATGGCGATTTCGGACAAAATATCAGTCGGAATATGAATCGGAATTGGTGTTCCAGATGAGAGATTACATGCTCCTGGAGCCTCTAGTATTTATTTATTTATTTAATTATTTATGTTTTATTATTATTATTATTATTAGTAGTAGTAGTAGTAGTAGTAGTAGTAGTAGTATTTATGTTTTATTATTATTATTAGTAGTAGTAGTAGTAGTAGTAGTAGTAGTAGTATTTATGTTTTATTATTATTATTATTATTATTAGTAGTAGTAGTAGTAGTAGTAGTAGTAGTAGTAGTAGTAGTAGTAGTAGTAGTAGTAGTAGTAATAATAATAATAATAATAATAATATTATTATTATTATTATTATTATTATTATTATTATTATTATTATTATTATTATTATTTGAAGCCAATATTCATTGTTAAATATCAGCAGATATGACATATGTTATCGACAATACACTTTCTTATCTGGGTCTATGTTGGAGGGGGTTGAAACTTATATTTCTATTATTATTGAAACTAATGTTTAAATATATTTTGTCTGGCCAAAACAGTACTACTGTTTTGAGAAAAAATATACCGACAAAAAGAGAATTATATCGGAAGAAAATATATCAAAGCCATCTCTACCCCACCTTCCCAAACAAATTCCGTCTCTTCTCTACCCTTAAAAAAGGAACATTAGAATACAAAATATTACAATGTCTTGTAACGATGCCTTGTAATGGATTGTAGTGTTTATTTTGGCAATGGTTTCTGCTACATCATGTATACCTGTAAAGATTACAGTCCTACTTATTTACATATTTTGTATTTATTTTTGATAATAAAATAAAATAGCCTATAAATGCGTTACTATTTATATCACCTGCATCAGATAAATGCACTTTTACTTTTATCGACATTGGCCGTTTACTTTACTCAACACAAAAATTGATTTCATGCAATAACTCAGCTGATACAGAAATCATCGTTTTGTAATACATGTGTAATACATATGCACTTACAACCCATAGCATCAAGTACTTTTATTATACGACGTAATTTCTTTATGGCATATCGTCAAACTATGTGATAAGACATATAGATGTTTGTGTTAACGTTATTTTCGGAAAGGTGGCTAATTTAGTCAATAGTCCAAAAAGTTAAGTACAGAAACCGACTCACCACACCATCACATAAATTTATTTCTGGAGTCAATTAACAGTATTGAGTTACATAATTTAACTTTATATAAAAGCAATTGCATTTACATGCAGTAATTAAATCTAATTAACACCATTTTAGGTTGTAGATTTATTAACTGATAGTACTTTTAACTTTTAATCAAATTTAAATTTCAAATATAAATATAAAAATTTAGGTTAGTGACAGAATTATAATAACAAATAAAAACATCATTTAGAAAATTTTCCCTGTTAGTTACCTGCTATTACATGTTAAATGCATTACACTTGGTAGCGTTTATGTATAAAAATAATGTAGGTACATGCATGAATAAAATCGGAGAAAGTCGTCCCATGTTGTACCATTTGGTGATAGTATTAGTTGGTACACACTATTTACGCTATTTGTAAATAAATAATGATCTTATCTTAGGCATAGACTTCAAAACTCATTTATTAACTTCTACCTTCAAATATAAATGTCTATGTGTGGTCTATGATTTTATTGAATATATTTTATAAACATTTCAGTCTAACTTTCAACATTACTAAATCTTTTGGACTGCGATTAAAGTATATTTATATTTTACTGTGGGTAATTGTTATTTTATTTTACGTTTTAAAACAATGAAACTAAACATATATACTTGGCATGCGTGTTAATGTTTGTATCACTAGTGCGTATAGTTGCATATTGGCTTCAAAGATACATGTACTAAACATTCGTAGTTTTCTAACGTACGCGTATTGCCAATTATTAATGTATATAAATATGTATCAGGAAAAAAGAGGTTTTCGTGTTTGTTAGCTTTGTGTGTGTGTGTGGTTTTTTTTTTTTTTTTTTGTTTTGTTTTTGTTTGTTTTTATTATTTTTTTTTTTTGCAAATAATGAATTTTTAGTACTATTCTTCTGCAGCACTAGCCAACTCATTGTGATTTACCGATGGTCATAACATAAATATAAATTGTTTGTTTGTTCAGTTAGAAATGACGCAAAGCAAACATTAAGAGGATGAAGCTCATCTCCAGTAGATGATTCATTCCGGAATTCTCTAGACGTGCTGTTTCCTCTTTGCTTATATAATCTAAATGGTTATCTTCTTAAAAGATTAGACATGTGCACCTAGTAAAAACCTTGAACAAGGACAAAAAGGGCGAGGGGATTATGAGAATTCAAGTGACCAGTACTTCAGATAAGACTGTCCGTCTGTGTTTGTTTATCTGTTGTTGTTTGTGTATTGCAACAAATTAAGAAAATAGTAAAGTGGCGAGTATGTACTGAATGACCTTTTGAAATAAATACATGTAACCCTGTCAAAAGTCTGAGAAAATATGTCAAAGTTAGACTGTATGATAGCGATTCTGACTATTTTTTTTAAAGTTTCCTTTCGTTCAACTGTATTAACACTTTTGACTTGTCATGTTTACATGTTATCATTCTTTTGGGCTCACAAAATTATTTTTGCCTGGCGATTTGTAGAGATCAGCTGGCGAGTTGTCGAACTCAGCTGATGGGTTTAGTTCGAGTCGCAAACGAAGAGTCGAAAATGTGAATGATAACAGATAAACATGACAAAGTCATATATTATATTTATAAATTATAATATTAATAATTATAATTATAAAAACACGTCACGTTTTCAACGTTGTCCGATTTCAACAAAATTTCATATGTATGTATATTTTAATGTACTGAATGAAAAGCTTTACTAATCCATGGGGATTTTGGGCAACTTCTGTGTTAGCATCCCAACACATTATTTTTAATTATTATCATGATCAATGTCGTCACCATACTCAAGATGTGTTCTCGTCTTTTTGACGACTACGGTCACATACGCCAATGGTGTGCCCTACATGAACTTTTGTTTATGTCTGTGTGTTCTCCTTACCTGGCACGTAATAATAACGTATGTTTCTGATGTCCTGCGTACATGGCATGTTAACTTATGTCTGAGATGTCCTGCGTACATGGCATGCTAACTTATGTCTGGGATGTCCTGCGTACATGGCATGCTAACTTATGTCTGTGATGTTTTCCGTACATGGCATGTTAACTTATGTCTGGGATGTCCTCCGTACATGGCATGTTAACTTATGTCTGGGATGTCCCCCGTACATGGCATGTTAACTTATGTCTGGGATGTCCTCCGAACATGGCATGTTAACTTAGGTCTGGGATGTCCTGCGTACATGGCATGTTAACTTATGTCTGGGATGTCCTGTGTTCATGGCATGTTAACTTATGTCTGGGATGTCCTCCGTACATGGCATGTTAACTTAGGTCTGGGATGTCCTGCGTACATGGCATGTTAACTTATGTCTGGGATGTCCTGTGTTCATGGCATGTTAACTTATATATTTGTGATGTCCTCCGTACAGTGTACATGACATGTTAACTTAGGTCTGTGATGGCGTGTCACCTTATGTCTGGGATGTCCTGTGTTTATGGCATGTTAACTTTTGTCTGGGATGTCCTGCGAACATGGCACGTTAACTTATATCTGGGATGTCCTGCGTACATGGCATGTTAACTTAAGTTTGTGATTTCCTCCGTGCATGGCATGTTAACTTATGTCTAGGATTTCCTCCGTACATGTCATGTTAACTTATGTCTGAGATGTCCTCCGTACATGGCATGTTAACTTATGTCTGGGATTTCCTGCGTACATGGCATGTTAACTTATATGTCTGGGATGTCCTCCGTACATGGCATGTTAACTTATGTCTGGGATGTCCTCCGTACATGGCATGTTAACTTATGTCTGGGATGTCCTGCGTACATGGCATGTTAACTTATGTCTGGGATTTCCTGCGTACATGGCATGTTAACTTTTGTCTGGGATTTCCTGCGTACATGGCATGTTAACTTATGTCTGGGATTTCCTGCGTACATGGCATGTTAACTTATGTCTGGCATGTCCTGCGTACATGGCATGTTGACTTATGTCTGGGATTTCCTGCGTACATGGCATGTTAACTTATGTCTGGGATGTTCTCCGTACATGGCATGTTAACTTATGTCTGGGATGTCCTGCGTACATGGCATGTTAACTTATGTCTGGGATGTCCTGCGTACATGGCATGTTAACTTATGTCTGGGATGTCCTGCGTACATGGCATGTTAACTTATGTCTGGGATGTCCTGCGTACATAGCATATGTTAACTTATGTCTGGGATGTCCTGCGTACATGGCATGCTAACTTTTGTCTGAGATGTTCTCCGTACATGGCATGTTAACTTATGTCTGGGATGTCCCCCGTACATGGCATGTTAACTTATGTCTGGGATGTCCTCCGTACATGGCATGTTAACTTATGCCTGGGATGTCCTGCGTACATAGCATATGTTAACTTATGTCTGGGATGTCCTGCGTACATGGCATGTTAATTATGTCTGGGATGTCCTCCGTACATGGCATGTTAACTTATGTCTGGGATGTCCTGCGTACATGGCATGTTAACTTTTGTCTGAGATGTTCTCCGTACATGGCATGTTAACTTATGTCTGGGATGTCCTGCGTACATGGCATGTTAACTTTTGTCTGAGATGTTCTCCGTACATGGCATGTTAACTTATGTCTGGGATGTCCCCCGTACATGGCATGTTAACTTAGGTCTGGGATGTCCTCCGTACATGGCATGTTAACTTATGTCTGGGATGTCCTCCGTACATGTCATGTTAACTTATGTCTGGGATGTCCTGCGTACATGGCATGTTAACTTTTGTCTGAGATGTTCTCCGTACATGGCATGTTAACTTATGTCTGGGATCTCCTGCGTACATGGCATGTTAACTTATGTCTGGGATGTCCTGCTTATGCATAGCATATGTTAACTTATGTCTGGGATGTTCTCCGATCATTGGCATTTTAACGTATTCTGGAATGTTCTCCGTACATGGCAGGTTAACTCGTGTCTGTGGTGTCCTCCACTCACTGCATATTAACTCATGTCTGTGATGTCCTCCGTACCTGGCACGTTAAGATATGTCTGGGATGTCCTCCGTACATGTCACGTTAACTTATGACTGTTTTTCTTTATGGCACCTTAAATTGTATATGCGATGCCCTCGATACTTAAAATATAATCTTATGTCTTTGAAGTCATCAGTAAATGGCACCGTAATTTTTATGGTTGACATGGTTACAGAGCAAAATTGTTTGTTTACAGCACAAAAGAAAAATACATAGGCATCTGGTTGGCTGTATGGGTTCTGAAAATAGCAAAATTTGTAACTATAATCATTATTGATTGACAATGTCCGATATTTGGGAGGATATTAACTGGAAAACTGTCCTTGAAACAGTTAAGGAGGGAGGTTAGACATTTTGTCAGTGTAATTCAGTGCTGATTATTTTAACCCAAATTTTCGGTCAGTTTTTTGACGCACGGTCTATACTTTTTTATTTGCTTTTGATGAAGTTTTAAATTTCAACATACACTAAAAACCAGTTTTCCAGGTTTCTTATTTCGAAGTATTTCGCAAATATTATGGTAATTTCAAGGGGTACCATATTGGAAATGCATACATTGCGCGTTGGTAACCCTATGTACATGCTCACACGAATGTATGACTATAGGTGGAATAGTTAGAAAATGATTTTGCTATAATCGATAATACTAATATTTCTGTGACTTGCATACCGTTTTAACATTGATCAGCATTTACCCGTGCTAGGAAATCAATAAACTTTATTTTTATCATTAAAAAAATATGTCATACATATATCCGTGACCAATTCCTTTTTTTCCGCTAGTTTAAACATTTTGAGACGCTCCCACTTTTAAATGCAGTTTGTAATAATAACGAATTGTTTTTAAAAAATGCCAAAATTTTATCTTGCAAGATATGAAATTTTTTTTCCACTTTTTAAAACTTAATTTATGCAGGAGCTTACAGACAAAAAATTGTACACATGTAACTACTATTGACCAAATCAGAACACAGCATAGTATTCATGATCATTCATTGTTGGACTTAATGCAGGGTACACAATCTGGTAACCTGTTACTGGTGCACATTTAACTACTGTTATACCTATAATGCCTGTACATTACAGTTTTGATATTTGTTAATTTTTATCTTACTATAACACATAAGTTACCATTTATCTAATTTAAGCTCTGATATAATTGATAAATACAGTATATGTGAACACATCATGTTGTATCATGCCTAACAAGAGGCAGTGAGTTGGCGTTATTTACATGTAAAACACTATTTGGATTAACGAGAGACATTCTACCGATAAGTCTGATTTGAACGTGATCGAATTGTTACTTAGTTCATCACATTGAGAACTACTTCGAAGTTGTACCAATTCACATTTAATATTTTTCTGACTATGAGCTGACTAGTATTTGCTGATGTGTGTTCGGAGAAGCTTGTATCCACTGAATAAACCACGACGAAAAGATTTTCCGAACTCGATCTAGCATTTATTTCTTGCAATGAGAATGAGATTTTTACTAACACAAAGAAATTATAAATATTTATATGCGTTTATCAAAATAATAAAATAGTATCCAGATTTATTAAAGAGTACAAATTTACCAAGGCCTTTAAATATGATGTATACTGATGCCAGTATTTACAAGAAATTATAATTGCTATACCAAAACGGGGGGGGGGGGGGGTTGCCGAGAGGTTAAGGTAGTTGATTCCGCGGATTAGGTTAGGGGTTTGAGTTTCACTGCGGGCAGGTAGCACTAGACTAGAACCTTAACTGACAAGGATTGCCAATTTTCCTACCGAAGGTCGGTTGTTATCTCCGGCTACTCCGCGTTCATCCCTCAATAAAAACAAGACACCATGATATAGCTGAAAAATTTGTGAAAGTGGCGTTAAAGACCATTCAAACAAACAAAGCTATACCAAAACATAAGTAAAATGCTTTTTGATTTATCTATAAAAATCATATTCAGCTATATGTATATAAAGAAATAATTTTAATGAAAGTGATAATGACAATTCGTCATAAGAGTGCACAAATTTTTCAGTAATATTCAAATATTGAAAAATCATTCGCCAAAATAAAATATACTTAAAAATACTTAAAAATTATTCATTAAACTTGTTATTAAAGTCACGATGTGGGTAGTGTTTCCGGCAGTTATTCATTAAGTTTCGTTTGTAATACATTATTTTCGAAAAAAAATAAGTATCTTAGTATACCTACACATTTTCATCTTTAAAAAATTACATAAGAAATTAAATAATTGGCTTATACAATGAAACATTTACAAAATAAGCATGTTTTGTTTATTTCCCAGGAAATCAACAAATTAAGGTGATTGGGGAGATTAATTACAAAGGAAACGTGGTTTTAATCTTCAGAAATGTATCCGTGTGTTTTTGGCAATGATGAAATTCGACAGCTTAAATTTTAAGCAGTTACAAAAACTACGGAAAATAATTATTTTATTTTTGAAAAATATTATGCCCGAGAAAAACAGCTCAATAAAACAATGAATATTTTTTTAAAAAAGGAATAATAAATACATGAGTTATCTTGACCAAAATAAAGTATGTGTATTTAGAATGAATATTAGTTTTTGGTTTCTAGTAAACAAAGACTTTGCTGTTAAACAACTAAGGAAACTGTTGGTAAAATATGATACTGGTCTAGACCACGGGAAACTTTTATAATTGACAAATAGTTCATCACTGAGGGTTATATGGACCGGTTGGTGGCCCCAACAATTTATATGGACCGAAGCGGAGTGATCTCCATATATTTTTGGGGCCACTAACCGGTCCATATACTGCCATATGACCCGAAGTGTCGTGAACTATTTGTTATATTATACTTTACTTTTCATACAGCCCCCATCACATTGACCACGACCTCACTACGCTCTCCGCGACCTCCAAAATATTCATAATCGTAGTAAAGTCGTGGTGCTTTGATTAGAACGTGGTCAGTGTGACACCCTACACGACAGTACTACGATCATAGTACGATGAATTACCGGGAAATTATTTTAGATAGTCAAATCTAGTACGATGCTACTACGACCATCACGAGTGCTTCAGCGACTGTCCTACGACCAAGCTACGCTTATTCCATGATACCAATACGACCTTTACGATCATTATACGTCCTTGCTACGATACTACTACGCTCGTTACGTTTCTACTACGCTTATACCACGACTGTTGTACGTTTTCACTCTTCTAACATATCATGTTTGAGATGTTTTTGACAATTAGATTTTTTCACTTTTAGTCTTGTTTTCCTTAAAATCACACATGAATCAAGTGGTCTTAGTTCAACTTGCTTTATTGCAAGGCCAGCATGTCTTAATGATGAGAGACTTTCTTGTAATGGCTTTACGACGACGACGAAATCGTTGACGGAAAAGAAACCGGTCAGTTTGGGTTTGACCGAGGCTTTCTGCAGACAGACGTCTACATTTTGGAGATTGGGATCATTCTTATGACTTAGCTACGTTTAGAAGGCGAGCAATCATTCTTTAACTTTGTACGACTGGAACCATGAATGTTTGACGAGTTGCTTCAGAGGGTTGGTCCTAGGATTACCAAAGAACACACCAACTTTAGAGCTGCTTTAGAACCTGTTTTAAAATTAGCTATAACTTTAAGGTATCTGGCCACAGGGGACAAGTACTCTACACTCCAATACCAGTTCCGTGTAGCACGTAATACAATCAGCATACTTATTCCTGGGGTATGCCGCGCCATAGCTTTGGAATACAAAGCCGAGCTAGTCGCGTGTCCGACAACGTCCGAAGAGTATGGGCCCTATAGCTGAAGAGTTCCTCTACAGATGGAATATACCTCATGCATGTGGAGCGCTAGCTAGACGGGAAATATGTCGCAATTAGATTTCCACCTAACACCGGCAGTCTGTATAACAACTATAAAGGTTTCTTTTCCGTTGTGTTAATGGCCCTTGTGGATGCCCAGTACCGATTTATATGGGTAGATGTTGGTGGTGTAGCTTCGATGTCCGATTGGCAAATATTCAACGAATCCGAATTGAAAGAATGCCTAGAAAATGGAAACATTGGGTTTCCTCAGCCTGACCCATTACCGTATGATGACAAAGACGCGCCCTACTTTATCCTGGTGATGACGCGTTTGGTATTGGAACATTTCTTATGAAACCATACTCTCAAAGAGGAATGACGAAAGAGTCATTTTGTACCAAGGTCTTTCTTAAGGCGTTGTTAGATCGTAGATGGAACGTAGTAGGATCGTACTAAGGACGTGAAAGACGTAGTAGCTTCGTAGTGTTGTCGTAGTTAAATCGTATTGGTCGTGGTAAGGTCCCAACGAGGGCGTAGTATCGTCGTGGTAGGATCGGCTATTAATAAGGGACAATCTAAGTACGCCTGTAGCACGACACCAATACGACCAAGACCGACCGCTCTGCGACCTTTTCACGATCTCACTACGATGTTAGTACGCTTTATTTTCATCACGACCGCACTACGAATGTTTTGAGCATGTTCAAAATTTACATAGCACAGTCGTAGTCACCCACGTCCAACCACGTTCATACCACGACCTCTGCGACTAAAGGACGACTTCACTACGAAGTACCACGATTTAGGAAACAATCCAGATCGTAGTAAGGTCGTGGTTCAGTGTGACGGGGCTTAAGCTTCTATGCTCATTTATTTGCTCCATATGCACAACATGTACAGTCATGACTGATCATTTTAGGTTATTTTTGTTCTGAAAACTCATTTTGCATATCAGTTACTTGTCGTAAATAAACATCACTGAGATTACTAATCACATATTTGGTTATTTGGTTATTTGTGTTTTTCGAGCAGATGTGTAAATCGAATGTACATTTTATCCACAGCCGGTCCATATACATTATATGGACCGTTTATGTATGCAAAGAAATTATTGAAAAATAAATCTTCACCAGACCATGGGCAACTTTTATAATGTTAAATTTGATACTGGCCCTGAGCACAGGACACTGTAATGATGTTTAATATGATACTGGTCCATACTACGTGAAACTTATAATGTTAAATATGATAATGGTCCAGACCAAGGAAAACTGTTATGGTGCCAAATATGATACTGGTCCAGACAACCGGAAACTATTATAATGTTAAATATGATACTAGCCTACAACACGGTACACTGTTATGATGGTAAATATGATACTTGTCCAGACCACGGGACACTGGTATGATGTTTAAAATGATACTGGTCCAGAGCGTTGGAAACTATTATAATGTTGAATATGATACTGGCCCAGACCATGGGACACTGTTATAATGGTAAATATGATACTGATCCAGACCATAGGACAATGTTATGATGGTAAATATGATACTGATCCAGACCATAGGACAATGTTATGATGGAAAATATGGTACTGGTCCAGACCACGGAACACTGTTATAATATGATATTATTACGTGATGATTTCTGTAGTGGCCTAGTTATTGGTCCTTGGCCAGCTGTATTGTCCTTCGGCTGCGCCTCAGGCCAATACAGCAAGCCTTAGACCAATAACTAGGCCATTACAGACATCATCACTTAATGATATTTTTATTAATTAACTAGTCCAAATTTTTCAGGCCAATACAGGTTGCAATTAGGCAGATACAGGACGAACTAGGCCAATACAGGGCGAATCAGGCCAATACCGATATTGGATTGGTTCAGCAAAATATATCATATTGGCAGTTTAACTGTTATTTAAGCGAATATTACAGTAATTAATTAATAATGGTAAATATGATACTGGTCCAGAAAACTGAACACTGTTATGATGTAAAATACGATACTGGTCCAGATAAAGCCCCACCACTCCAGATATGTACACGATCCAATGACTTATTCTAATTTAAACGATTGGTTGAGAATTTCTTTGAACGGAAGCCTAACTTGCTATGAACCGCACTTGAAAAACAAGTTCTGAAACCAAATATGTCAGTCCGAAGTCAAATAAGTGAGATAAATTAACATAGTCAAAAATTTTATAAATAGTATAAGTAAAGTTTAACAAATAAAATATTGGAATTAAAATTTAATGATTGGTACAAATACTGTGTGTGTACTCCATGAATACGATCCGAGTTGTCATGGTGGAAAAACGAGGGCTCCCATACCGGAAAAGGATTAATTCTACTATACTTTCTTTGCTGTTCGAAATGTTTCCAGATAATATTGTGAATAGTGTAGAAACTATTTATCGAGCTAATTATAAGTATTAATTATTTGTGAGGTTATTTGTTATACTAAAAGCTTCATCATTAACTTTGTTTCGTCATGAAAAGTAATAAAGATCAATCATTAAATGAACAGAAACAACACTACAAAATAAAAATCTTCCAACCATATTATTTATTTATTTATTTATTTATTTATTTATTTATTTATTTATTTATTTATTTATTTATTTATTTATTTATTTATTTATTTATTTATTTATCTATTTATTTATTTATTTATTTTATTTTTATTTCTTTTTTTTTGGGGGGGGGGGGGCGATAAATGTGGCTGATCTAAACGATTGTATTGGGGAATACATGGCAAATTTTGATTCATTGTTGACTAGTATTTAACTCCCAGCGTGTAACATTTTCGTCAAGTAATAAGAAAGAATTTTACCAAAACTGAAAATTGACGGAATTAACTTATTTGGGAATGTGTTATGTCAGTCAGGGAAACCTGTTGATAAGGATAGGGGTTCCAATTTATTATAACAGCCGAGCGGACCCAGTCTTCACGAGTGTACTACATGGGATCCCACTTCCTGAATAGACAGGTGCAATCTTCAAACATAGACTGAAGAATATATATGTAGATTATAAATACGGCGGACGTTGGTACATTTTGTAGTTCGATAGATATATTTCAGAATTAAGTTAAAGAAACAACATGTCTTGTAAATCCTTTTTAAAAGGCGAAGGAAAGAAATAAATAATGTAATATAACGTGACCTTTAACAATTTACAACACATTTATATTTTTTTGTTTTGAGGTTAGACTATACCAGTTTGAGGTTTGACTGTACCAGTTTGAGGTTATAATAAAAATATATTTATGAGTGAAAGTTGTTTCGGTCATTGACCGAAATTATAAAAATTAAATATTTTTGGGAAGGTAACAATATTAACGGTTTTAATAACAATAAATAATAACGTAGATGTCACACAATAAAGCGTGCATAATGTTTTTAATAAATAAATAAATATAAATATTAGAAACCAGTTGTGGGTTGAAATAGTCTGATCTTTAGGACAATAAGGTAAACAATGTACACATGTCATCTCATATGATAATTAAATTAATGAAGTTGTCCATAAACAATGTCCTAAGCGTCATACAAATATTTGTGACATCAGAGCTAGGGTCAAGGGTAAAAAAGGTAAATATAGAAAAGTAACTTGGCATGGTATAAAATTAAGATTAATACGAAAACAGACATGTAGTAAGCTAATATTCAAACTTCGTCTGGATTGTGATGGTTTAGGGAAAGGGTTGATAATTTCTGATTAACAATATCACATTGGGGGTTGATGAAAGCCACTTACTGAGCAGTTGGTCAAACTAATGGGTAAGCATAAAGATCAGAACCAACCGTTATTTAAACATACATAGCCACTGAAAGATTATGTCTGGATTTAGATTTAATATGTTATTTAAGTCTTACCACTTGCATTTCATATGTACAGTTATACATTAAAGATAAAGCAGTGCGATTGCTATTCTAAAAAAATATGAGACTTATATTAATCATATATTAATAAAATATCCAGTAAAATAAATAAAAAATATTTACGGCAATAAAATATTAGTACATGTAGGTCTTATAAAGACATTTATAAAAGCATTTTTCATACTTTTAAAATAGTTTTATAGGTTTTGACAGCCAGACTAAAACATCGTTTACTGCTAAATATAAAAATCCGACAACCGTATTTGTCGCTTTCCCGCCTTTTTTTTAATTTCCAGCGAACATTACGACAACTGTGTTTGTCGCTTTCTCGCCCTTTTTATTTCCAGGGAACATTCCGACAACCGTATTTGTCGCTGTCCCGGCTTTCTGTAAAGTAAAGAGCTTAAAAGAAACTAAAACAACATAACGAAAAATATTTTCATAAGAGATGATAATTAAATTCAAAAGTGTACAAAACAAATTCAGCTCAGCATAACACCACAAATCTTCACTTTTAATACTATAACTTGCTTGTTTTCTGTTTACATCCCATTTAATTTGATTAATAAATCTTATTAACTGTTAAATAAATCTAACTGGATGAATGATACAAGTGTTATGCCTGTGGGAATACAGTAGAGCTACAATTAATTTGGCTTCACTTGATGAATATTTATAATTGTACACAATTTATAAGGTCGAGTTATAAGTAGGTAAATGACAAGTTTTAACACACAAGTTGCTGTTGTAAATACTTGACATTTCATATTATATACCATATATTTTATAGGATAATTAATTCCACAGTGTAATTATCGAAACTATATATATCTTTATTCTCAAACAGCCAATGCATTACATTGGTACAGAGACATTACAACTATATACAATATATACATTATTTACATAGTAATAAAAAATTTTACACACAAAAATAAATAAATACATAAGTAATTAAGTGAATAAAATATAAGGCACTTAGCCAGGAGTACAAACTGTATCGAAAATACACTTTATAAATTTGCACAGTTTTATCAGAATTGGTTTTCGTTTGCTATTCATGAGGTAAGAGAACTTCAAAGTGTTATGAAGCTTAGTATAATATTTTGGAATTAGATTATTTCTTTGGTTATTAATTTTTGCACATTCAAATATGTAATGATATTCATCACCAATTTGACTAGAACTACGATCACGCATCATATTAAACAAGTGTGCGCCGCACAAGTTAAATCTTAAAGCGTTTTGGCAAGAGCGATCAAATTTTCAACATTTACCTTGTGCGCCGGAGTATCCTCAAAGAGGGGGGGGGGGGGTAACTTGGTATACAAAGAGTAATACGGATGTGCGGCCTAAAAGGGTCACCTTTTTAGCGCTCCAAAATATCTTAAAAGGTAGCTTTTTTCATTGAAAATATACCATTGGGTAGTTGTAAATTATCTAAATATATCCATGCCTCAATTTTCATCTTAAGTCCATGTAAACCACAGTGATTTTACAAACAAAGTGTTCCATTAACATCAGTTGATCATTTTTGAAGTGAATGGACTATTTTGTCAATGGGGATGTGGAATAATAAAATATATGAATAGGTCTGATTTAATAATTCAATATATGATTAGGACCCGTTTCATATTGTCCGAAAATATATGAAGAGGGTGGGTTTTCAAATCTCCGTCCGTAGACCTTAGTTACCCTTCCCTCCCCCCCCCCCCCCCCCGTGAGTATCCTACTTCTTACATTGACGAATATCTTATATGTCGTCGAATACGTAGAGGAACTTTATTTTGAATGTTCTGCGCGTCAATGGTTGCTAGCGACTTCCTGTCAGTGAAAGTATTGAATTTATTTCATATCAGCACTTGTATAATTGTTTTGATTGGATAAAACAATGTCAGCTGGCAGCCATTATTCTACAGTAATTTGTCATAAGGGCATTATTATGGCATTATAACACCACTGTCCAAAACCGGCTTTTTTAATTTATAAAATGTATAAATGTAAACATAAATAACTTGAATAAAGAAAAAAATGTCATATAATGTTTAGAAAACGACTTGCATTTAGACTGAATATCAAAAATATCCAATATTATAAAGAAAAGTTATATATAATCAGACCCCCCTTCAAATCAAAGAGCAGAAAAAATGTCATCAAAGACACCAGACGTGCGTTTCGGCTAATCAAGACTCATCAGTTGCACTCAAACCCAAACAATATTTAAAATCCAAATGATTAAATTGTTTTAGAGCTTTTATCACCGAAATTTCAAAACTCCATACAAATCCGGCAAAGGCTATCTACACATTGAGAACAGAAAAACATTAAAATCAAAATAATTTTCGAAACTTCAACGCAGTAATTACTGAAAGAATCAATGTTAGCTCTAAAGTATGACTGCTGAGATGGTGATACCCTCGGGGACTAACAGTCCACCAGCAGAGGCATCGACCCAGTGGTTGCCAATAAAATGTCATCAAAGATATCAAGGTTAATATAATTGAGTACGCCAGACGCTCGTTTCTAATAAAATCACTAATACAGTCAAAAGCACATTGTTTAGTAACTCTCCAATGAAATAAATATAACAGTTTCTTATACAGCGGAAATCGTCATGATACTTGACAGCACTCGGGACAGTGATATTGCCTGCCACATTGGTAATTCCATCGTCCTTGACTCTGGCATTGTCACTGTTACTTTCAAAGAGAAATAATGAGAATAAAATAAAATAAAATAAAATAAATAAATAAATAAATAAATAAATAAATAAATAAATAAATAAATAAATAAATAAATAAATAAATAAATAAATAAATAAATAAATAAATAAATACATTTAAGTATCTGCTCGATCCATTTACCCTGTGGATTAAAAGACTAATCTCCCCTTAAACGTTAAGGACTAGATTTAAAATCCGTTATAATATGTTAAGTGGTCAGTCTGCCACTATGAGTTGTACCTTCCGATGGTATGTCGCCAGTTTCCGTCTTTGTGTCAGTTCGTCTAGTGGTCACTTTGCGAATTACACAACAACAAATTTAAATGAAATCATATGGATTCATTGAGTCATGTATATATTTTTTGGATCTACGTTAAAAACCACTGACCATGTTCGATCATGTGCTTGTCGAGAATTTTCATTGAATCATTTTTCACGTGTTTCTGATGCAATATTTAGTATGAACAGTATAACAATAAATACAATCCACAAAGACAAACGCACATTTCAATTATATTAACTCAAAATGTACAACAATGAAATCATTACACAAATTCTGAAAACATCATTATATATAGAACCACTCTTAAAATAGTTATGAGAGACTACCGGTATATTATACAAAACAAAAAACAAAAACAAAATAACAATGTAACAATGCAACAGTATGAATATGAAGAAGTACATGTATGCAAGGTTTATTAGTTCTATTACATGTACTTAGTTGTAAATTTAAACGAACCAAGCTGACCTCAGTAGTTTTAAGAAAAAAATCTGATGTTATAATGTCGTAACGATATTTACTTACTCTGTTATCTTATCAGCAGTGCAGGGTAACGGAGATATTAATATGACGTTGAAAACTTGATAAAATAAATTCATTGATGATGGTACTTATATGTTGTGTTGTATAGCATTTGTTCCATTTATAGTTTTTACATCTGTTCATTTCGTCCCTTATTTATGTGTGTTGTATGTATGACGTTATGTTACACATTTTTGTGTCTGAGCGTTGATGAATAAAGTTACAAATTACAATTTTGGTCAAAAAGGCACTACGGATTATTATAGTAATTAATATTCATTTCACTATCAGAAAAGAGCGCAATGATTCAAAATGTTAAAATTAATAGTTATGCATTGTTGAAATATTAGGTAAATGGCGGCGTAAGACAAATTATTTATTAAATCAAGACAGAGGTTTATAGCAAAAATATGTATAATTTCCAAAGGTGTTTTTGCTCTATCAGGATTAATGGGACCTCTTAGCTCCGCCAAGATAAAAAAAATCGTCAAAGGAGATACATTATTAAAGTTCGATGTAACTACTCCCTTAGTGCCAGCGTCTGTGTAACTACTGCCGGAGTTCCAGCGTCATTGCCCTCTTTCTTAGAGGAGAATGATCGCGGTGCAGGACGAATACATTTCCTACGTTTTGGTTTTTTAATCGGCAGACCCATTTAAGAAACAGGTTACTCTAACATAAGGACACCTAAAATACTTCAAAATATTTTACCGTAATGATCAATACTCGTCATATTTTGTTTCATCTTCCTATAGCGACTTCAGTGCTCGGTGTCATAGTTCATTCAGCCACCGAAGTCCCCAGAATCAACCCGTAACTGATTGGGTTAGACTATCTTAACCATATATAAGAATTATAAATATATTGTAGCATAAGACTTACTACAGCAGTTAGTTTTTTCTTATGCCAATAAATTTGTGGAGTATTGACCTCGGTATAATGAATATTTATGAGTTCACAATTAACTGGAAATGTAACAAATCTTGTTTATGTGTACAATAACATATTTGTGTATCGTAATGATGTTTTATTGTTACACATAACAAGTTTGTAGAAAATAACTATCAATCAAGGTTCATGCTTATTATCATATTTTAAAAGAAAAACAACACTATATTCTTAGAAATTCAGTATGCATATATGACAAATAATTTATATTTATAATTTCGTGCTATTCATTTTTGTTTTTATTGATCGAAAATAATGATGGAAAATATAGAAGTAGGAAGTGACTGATATTAGTACAGCTGACCTAGCTTTATAAGGTTAGTGCGTGGGATTATCAAGCGGACGATAAGGGTAACAGAAGACGGTTGAAACACTGCTAGTCTCAATGTATATTTTATGTCCGTCAATAAAAAACCCCACCCAGATATGTATGCCATATATGGGATTTCGTCAATTTTTTTTCACATTTTTATTACTATTATAATGCTTCCCATGGCGATCGGATTCTATTTTTTATATTGTTACGCAACCAATTGATACACTGAATGAAGTTTAACTTTTTTCATTCATAATTTTCTGACCGACTTAACATTTCGCAATTTCTACAGTACGCATTGACATGCTATGTTTATAACCCGGCCCCATAATGACGTTACACCAATTGATTCTCTTTAAAATGATCTCATAAAAAGAAAGGGAATTTCCTGTAAAATCTTTTGAGAATCGTAAGGTAAATTTATACAATCGAATCCCAATTAAGTTGGCACTTTCATTATTCATAAAATCATTTTAAGCGACATGTAATTTTTTATAACATGTATGTGATTTAACTGCAAACTATTTAAAACAAAATTGATCATTAAAAAAACACAAAATCAATGAAAACTTTAAGTGCATTACCGTACCGCTACTATCGTTTCGGAATCCATAATATTGTACTTATGTGTATTTTTGACCTACATAGTATTACATTTAAATATTTGTAAACATAATTCCGCGAATTAAACCACGTGATCAGAGGTATAAAACATTAAAACCACATGTTTACATCTCAAATGTTTCATAGATATCTACATGCACAATATATATATATCAAATATTTTAAACGGATTTAAATGCAAAAAGGTTCGTACCTTGTACATGTTGTAATAAATATTTAAAGTGCAACGAATGAAAATAAAAACATATAAAAATGTAATAATTTCGATATGTTTATTATAAGTAAAACAATGCAGCGGTAGTATATTTTCTGATTTTTATGTTTGCAGGTTTTAAACTGATAGATAGCTATATCTCGTACAGCAAGAAAATAACACAGCAGGACAAGATGATGATTGTATCTGATCAAAAGGTTTGTATTACGGACTTGTTTTCTTATATTGTCAAAATAATGGAAATTTAAAAATGCCTTGTACATGTTGTAATCTGAAGTTGACGAACTGAAAGTAACTGCATATTACTATGTATATATATTTTTGACAGTTGTCATGTTGTTCAGTATTTTGTTGTTATGATGCATTTAGTTCCATACACATGTATACATGTATTATAACGATATACATCTTTATAACTTCAGGTACCACAAAGTGCGTATGCTTTGAATAGTGACATGTACACCGTACCCCAAGAGGAATACAATATACCAAATATTCTTGGATTATCTGAGTTCTCTGACTTGGAACCGGTTGCTCCAACTTCAACTGTGCTTTCAGTTCCTGAAACCAACAATGATCAGCTAGTAGACGAGTCTGCAAGTCCCAAAAGCTTTTTGGATTTAGACGAAAATAATTTTAATTCATTATATGATGAAAATGTGCTGAATATTAAAGCAGAAAAAGATATGGACCATTATACATATAATTGCTCCATGCACAATATGGAGTCGTCGTATCAAATATACCCTCAGCATATTAAACAGGAGGAGGCGCTAGAAGATATTGGCTTGAGTGTAATACGTCAACTCAAAGAAGAAATAACAAACACCTGCAGAATTTTACGTATTTCTCCAGGTAACAATGCACTTATACCGTAAATTGTTGACCTTGACATTGTTGTTAATTTTATCAATTTAAATACCTGCCGATCCCTTCTAAGTGACTTCTTAGTATCATTTGACAGCATAATACAATCTACTTTTATTTTATTTTTTATTTTTTAATGATTGACGGATGACGCTTTACTGAAGGGGGAATGTCTTGGTTCATGTAAATCATTTTTACTAACGTAAATAGGTGGGAACGACATAAATGTACATATCTGATATTTATCTTTTTGCCCAAACAACTCGATAAAAGGTAAACAATATAATATAACTTCAAAAACATGATAACTGGAGTGGAATAAAAACGAAAGTTTTACTGCAACAATTAAAAGTACAAATTGACTCACATCTCACTTGGTTAACAAACCACACAAAAATTAATTTTATTGAAAATCGTGATCACTGAATCGCTTAAAGTACACCATACCACCTACCCAACATAAATTTCCAGAAAATAAGTAGTTTCACCATGCGCTAAAATAGTACAGAGTTTTTAATTAAACCTTCGTTATATTGCAGATCCAATTCAGTGGTCAGCAGAAGACGTTCGGAAGTGGTTCGTCTGGTACTCACAACAGTATAGTGTTCCAAGTAGTATTTACGAAAATTTCCCAATGAATGGAGAACAGCTTTGTCACCTCTCTGACCAAGACTTCAACAAGAGGTCTCCTGAGGCAGGATTCAACTTCTATGGGCAGCTGGATGTCTGGAAAGCCGGTAAGATTCAATTTTATCGTGAACAAGATTTTAAATTCCATTTATGTCTGCAGATTGTAAATTTAAAAGCAATACATTTAATCGAATTTCACAAAAAAACTGCAAATTTACAGATACATACATTTTTTACCACAACATTAGAGAGTCAATTTAAGATGTTATTTATATTTTCAGCATGTAATGTGAACGATGTCGAGTGTCCACCTTCACCTCCCCAGGTCTCCTGTCACGTCCAGTACCAACAAAGCTGGTATGATAATGTCAACTATATTCCACAAAGTTCATCCCCAGATCTAAGTGAAGACAGCACGGATAGCAGCTCCAGCTCCTCAAACATGTCCTACATTCCACAGCCTTGCCATGAGGAATATCCCTACTCTCGTAAGTCTCAAACTTCATCAAAAAATTGAAAACAGCTGTTTCTTAATTATTAAATAAAGAAAACGAGTAAAAAAAAATACGGGTTGTTTTTTGTTTGTTTGTCATTTTTTTCTTGCGAGTTTTTTAGTTGTTTTTAATGTTTATTAATTAATATGAAACAAAAGCCAATAAAAGACATGTTTATCATATTTGACAAATAAGAAGCAACCTTTAATATTTCTAATATTGAATTTATACATTTATCTTGTAATGATTGTTTCCTTTACAGAGTCCCCTACATTGAGATCTCCAGTAGAATCGGAACATAAACAAACGATCCATCTCTGGCAATTCCTGAAAGACCTTCTAATGCAACCAAATAGGTACAATTCCTGTATCAAATGGATTGACAGACAGAGAGGAATCTTCAAAATTGAAGACTCAACCAAAGTAGCCAAACTGTGGGGTTTACGTAAAAACCGTCCAGCGATGAATTACGACAAACTGAGCCGGTCCATTCGACAATACTACAAGAAAGGTATTATCAAGAAAACAGAACATTCAAAGCGTCTGGTTTACCAATTTTGCCAGCCGTATTTGTGAAAGTTCTAACTTGTTTGGTTAGCCCCCACGGCCAATATTCTTAACATTGCGCTGTATGGCAATGTGTTTTTAGTCCTCATGTGACGTTGCTGGCTTGTGTTGGTTTATGTGACTTGTATGAAATACGAGATGGTTTTGCATTCCAGGCTGGTCCTGTTACAGTGAGCTTGCGTCTGTGTATCAAAGTGGAGATAGTTGAACTATCAGCATGCTCAAGATACGTGTTCACAGTTATATGTCTCCTTTGTATGGAATATATATTTATAAACTTTTATTGGTTATATTTATGGATTTAAATATTTCCATGTATCAACTTGTTTAAATCTGTTATCAAATGGCAGACATTTTTGTTGCATAATGAAATCCTGTGTGTCAGAGGCATCTTGTAGCAGCTGTTTACACGAGGATAATAATTGTTATATTTATACATTATTGTTACTTTGATAGATATTTTTGATATACTTTATTAAAAAAAACAGAAACTAAAAATAATTGTTGTCATTAAAAACATGAATAATCGAGGTTTACACGGACGCCGTCACTTTTTCAGGACTGAACATTCGGTGAATACTTGAGATCATCTCAGTTATTGAACATAACTTTCGGCAGTTTTCAGCCATTACCTTATCAACAATTTTTATTAACAGACGAAGCCAATAACAAATTACAAATGTTAACAAGTATAATTTGAAGTATGAACCCAAAGCTATTTGTCGTAAACGAACCACGGGGGGGGGGGGGGGGGGGCTAACTAATTACAAAGTAGTCCATACGCTACCAAAAAGATCAAGTGATGATAATGGAACACTTTTTTTGTAAAATCACTGTGGTTTACATAGGCTTAACATGCTTAAGATGAGAATTGTGGCATGGAAATATTTAGATAATTTTGGACTTCCCAATGATATATTTTTCAATGTAAAGAGCTACCTTTTCATATATTTGGAGAGCTAAAAAGGTGACCTTTCAGGCCGCACATCCGTATTACCCTATATATACCAAGTTACACCCCCTTAACAGTGACACGAAAAAACACGTAAAGGAAAGACGGAGTTAAAGACAGACTTTAATGGCGATCTGCTAATTAAAACCAACTTGTTTGTGTCTTGATTAGTTTCAATATAAGTAATCCAATGTCTAGATTAGTACGGGAATTTCATTATAATATTTTACAAATGAGCACACACAATTGAAGATGGGAATTTAGCCAACAGGACGGACACTACAAGACCTAAGCTGATCCAGATTAAGGCAGATTAAGCCAGAGTAAGCTGTGTTAGCTACGGAAACTGCGTGTTTATGTATTTGTCTTAACAATTATACATAAAGGGTATTTCGTTTTATTGCAATGTTCGTGGAATGAAACAAAATCTGGAGGTTTCTAATTCTAAGGCTTTTCTGTTTTCAAGGTGTAGATAGCCTTATCCGGATTTGTTATAACGTTTTGGAATTTTGGTGATAAAAGATCTACAACATCTTAATCATTTGTATTTTAAATATTGTATGGGCTTGAACGCCAATGACGAAACGCGCGTCTGGCGTAGTAAATTTTATTAACCTTAGTCTCTGTGATTACATATTATTTTGTACGATATCCACTATTATTGTGGTATTTATAAACTTGAAAATTGCTGACGGAAACTCTTAATAAGAATTGTACAGTTGAAGTCTGTGTCTATATGTATTAATCATCAAAGATCTACATGTAATGACAGTGTCAAACGTGCAGATTAAAAATAATTTAACCACATGTTGACTATAGTTCATTTAATGTACATTCATTGCATAATGTATCAAAGTGAAACAATCTTTTAAACTTTCATATATTATTGAAAATAGAAAATAAACAGCTTTTAAACCATTTTAAAAGGTAACGTCACACAATAGACAAAATATGTGCGCCTCAAAAAAACATGTATGTAACATGCAATACAAGTGTTTTATAATTGAAACTCTTAAAGACATTTATAGCGTGAATGTTAAATGAAAATTTCCACAAATTAATGTTACGTTCGTTTTATCATGAGATATTACTAAAAATCTATTATCTCGTAAGATGTTATTAGATCTCTTGACTTAAATGTACTATTATTTGTTTCTATTTTAATTTGAAATAAAATCAAAATAAAGGCTATATACGTCATAGGAAAAACGTGACAACTATAAGTGACCGAACGAATCGTCCCAGGAAACCATCAAATAAACATAGGAAATTGAAAATAAAACAAAATATAAACAAAATGATAAAAGATCATAGACAATACAAACAAGAACAAACGAATCGCGTAATAAGGAGGGGCAGTGGGAATTGGGGTAGGGAGGGATGAGTTTTTGAAAAAACCACTACTCATGTCAGAAACGGAAGTTCACAAAAACTATTTTTTCTGGTGGTAAAAGGAAACGAACATCAACTACAATACTCGAGTCCACCAGTAAAAACGACATCATCGTTTATTATTCACATTACGAGTAAACATCTTCTGATTTATCTATTAAAGCAAATGTAAGCAGTTAGCGTTATTCCTTGAATACGCCGAGATTATCCACTTGGGACAAAGTAACAAGTTAACGTTATTCCTTTAATACGCCGAGATTATCCACTTGGGACAAAGTAACAAGTTAACGTTATTCCTCTAATACGCCGAGATTATCCACTGAGGACAAGTAACCAGTAATTAACGTTATTCCTTTAATACGCCGAGATTATCCACTGAGGACAAAGTAACCAGTAATTAACGTTATTCCTTTAATACGCCGAGATTATCCACTGAGGACAAGTAACCAGTTAACGTTATTCCTTTAATACGCCGAGATTATCCACTTGGGACAAAGTAACAAGTTAACGTTATTCCTTTAATACGCCGAGATTATCCACTGAGGACAAAGTAACCAGTAATTAACGTTATTCCTTTAATACGCCGAGATTATCCACTTGGGACAAAGTAACAAGTTAACGTTATTCCTTTAATACGCCGAGATTATCCACTGAGGACAAGTAACCAGTTAACGTTATTCCTTTAATACGCCGAGATTATCCACTGAGGACAAAATAACCAGTTAACTTTATTCCTTTAATACGCCGAGATTATCCACTGAGGACAAAGTAACCAGTTAACGTTATTCCTTTAATCCGCCGAGATTATCCACTGAGGACAAAGTAACAAGTTAACTTTATTACTTGAATACCCCGGGTTTACCCAATAAGGACAAAGAATCCAGTTAACGTTATTCCTTTAATGAGCCATTAACTACTAAGTAACCAGTTAACGTTTTTCCTTTAACACACTGGAGTTACCACCTAAGACAAAGAGAAAAGTTAACTTTATACCATTATTACGCTTGGGGTTACCATCTAAGGACAAAGTAAAAAGTAAACTGCATTTCTTAAGTACGTGCATATAAAAAAATGAAACAAGAATACTTTTTTCTGTCATCTAAATAGTTAGAAATTTAAAAAACCTAAACTCGAAAGTACACTTTCACATTAACTCATGGTAGTTTACCGTATTAATTGGGAGACATGATGCTTAGTTGCTGATACAAGGGTGGGGAGTTAAAAAGGTCAGAACTAAATTTTCAATTTGTATAGAAAACTTTTAAAATATTTAAAAAGCGGTTTTAATGTTAGTTAGACATGCTACCACCTCCTTCTTTGTAGAAATATAGTATTATTATGGTTTATTGACATTTCCTAAATGTCAGATACAGCATGATGGAGTCATGACTATACAAAAAGTCTACTGGCCTCTTGCTAAGCACGCATCAGATGGGCTAAATACTACTCTGTTGTAAAGTTCTAAAAATATAATCTTTAATCCACCCTAAATTAAACATGCAGAACCTGATACTCGGTCAAACCCATGTTTAGTTTGTACACGTATCCGTAACTGACAACTGACAGTAAATCTGATACTAGAGATAGTAAGTTATTGAAGTTTACACAAATAAACCTAACAGAATGATCAAAGTATAACTTGATGAGAACATGAATACCCTAGAGGTTCTAGGTGATGGGATGACGGTTGCTTTAAATAGCAACATTTTACTTCCTCGTTCTTGAGGCTGTTTGGTGGATTTTCCCTAATCATCAGGTCATGGCGTTCTATAGTGTTATTGACAATATTTCAGTTCTAGATACGTATATATGTAGTCCTATAAACTTAGACGCTGATTTGTACTATTCTATATTTAAAGCCTAAGCAAGGCTGAAGCTGGGGGAGGGGGGTGGGGAGGCAGGCACCCTTGCCGAAAAACAATAAAAAGCATCAGTTATAACTAAAACTGTCCTTATACATTGTGCATATACATGTAACAACTCAAATTACGTGCTCGAATTAAACAGTCAAGGCAATCAATTTTACTTCATCTTTTTAGTTACACGGGGGGGGGGGGGGGGGGGTAAATTGGTAAAAATAGGGTAATACGGATGTGCGGCCTGAAAGGGTCACCTTTTTGAGATCTCCAAAATATATGAAAAGGTTGGGTTTTTTTTCATTGAAAAATATATCATTAGTTAGGTGTAAATTATCTAAATTCATCAATGCCTCAATTCTCATCTTAAGCCCATGTAAAACCACGGTGATATTACAAAAAAGTGTTCCATTAACATCACTTGATCATTTTTGTAGTGAATGGACTATATTGTCAATGGGGATGTGCAATAATAAAATATATGAATATGTCTGATTTAATAATTCAGTATATGATTAGGTCCTGTTTCATAACGTCCGAAAATATATGAATAGGGTGGGTTTTCAAATCTCCGTCAGCAGACCTATAACTAAAAGTTTCTCTAGTTACCCCACTCCACCCCGTGAGGTTATGCCGTCCCCAAAAACCTCGCCGTTACCCCTACCAATATGAAATCATGCCAATGGCCCTGCTAGGTAAGACACGTAGTTTTCTCCGCCTCTGTTTGAGTGTTGTCATATTTTCATGGTTTTTAATATTTCGCAATTTTAATAACAAGTACTGCGGTTGTCTAGACAGTAGTGAACATAACATATATGGAACCAAGAAAATATTATAATAAGAATTTGTGAAGCTTGGTTTTACAATCTTGTGAAATACATTTATCAAAAAGTACACAACACGCTTCGGTCAACCACATAAACGAGAAAAACCAGCACACCTTGAAATTAACGTAACAAATGTTGTTGTTTTTTTTCCATGTCATATTTTTTTTTATTTACAAAAAAATTAAGTGAACGTTAATTCTTTGACGTGAACATATTAAAGTGATGAAAACAATATTTCACCTTTGGTACATATAATTTTTTTAATATAATTGATAATCACTCGCGTTTACGTAATCCTTAATAAATAAAATAAATAATACTTATAACAATAGCATCAAATACTTATCAGTCGTAAACGTTTTACTTAACAGTCACGAGACCCTGAAAAAAGATAAACATCTTAATCGTTCATTTCTGTATTAAGAATTCTTTAATAAAGTATATATAAGGACCGGAGATACGGAGTTTTTGAAGATTCAACCTATTTTTGGTATAATAGGTCCAAATTGATCACTGGAAAACGGTCAAGAGGAATTAACTTGATTTGTAAATAACAAACATAATCACAAATTGCCAATCAAATTTAGTAAACATAATCACAAATTGCCAATCAAATTGCAATAATATACAGCGTGCAAAAAGAAAATGATATATATTTTATCTTGGGATTGGGGGGTGGGGCGAATTTCAATACATTACGAACTTCCGGAAGACGGTAATGCTTTCACGTAAATGCTTCAGGAAAAACAGTTATTAACCTGTGTTAGTTTTTTCTATTCCAAGAATTCATTGTTACTTTAAAGACATAAACAAGGAAAAACGTTCAATTTTGTTTTTACCCTCAAGTATCTGGAATTGCTTATAGGATACCAGCAGACTTAATTAGGTCGACTGTTGTTAATTGTAGAAAGGAAGTTTAGACATTATCATCAAAATCCGGAAATTTGCTACTAAAATATTTAAATAATACAAATTCGTATTTCACTCACACATAACATAGCACACGACACAAGGCCAGAAATAGTTGTTGTATTAATCCCTTAGTTGTTACATAATAGGTATTATTTATTGTACGTGTTATGGAGACAGTTGTGGTTTTACTGGGAATAAACTCCGTAACCTGGGATAACTAGGTGGTTTTGAATGCTTTTAAACATGTTTTCCCCAAAAGACAATTACATAAAACATGCGAAATAAAGTCTTACAAGTTTAAAAAAAATTAACAGTTGTCATTTTAAAAGTTTCGTATCTACCATACATTTGTTACAAGCAAATGCTTAATAGTGTAATTTGACCAATGAAACATTGGAGAGAAACAAAGAATCATTAGAAAATATCTTTGGCATTATTTATAAGTAAGGGCGAAAATATGCAACATACCACTTTTTTAAAAGTGTATAAAAACCACAGTATTACTAATAACACATGGGTAAAAATATATTATTACACATTTACAAGTAATGTGTTTTGAATGATACACTTGACATTGTAACTGTGTTCTTTAATCCAGGCTGATACGAGGGCTGATACGAAATTTTACAAATCCATATCAGACCTGAAACATTGAAAACAAAACATTAAAGCTACGATTGATACACAACATTGAAAATAAGTCTATAAAACCAGGATGAAAACATTTGAAAATAGCTAGATAAAAAATGGAGTGGGGCAAACCCTACCTGCATTAAGCCTCGACTAAAACTGCAAACTCAGTGACATGTGATCAATAGTAGATGACCACCTTAACCACACCACTACTGAGGCATTTGGATCTACAATTGACACAACACTGAAAAACGTTTGATTATAGCAAAGATTGATACAACACAAGAAAACGTTGTAATATAGCAAAGATTGATACATTACTGAAAACGTCCAATACAGTAAAGATTGATACAACACTGAAAAACGTTTCAGTATAGCAAAGATTGATACAACAATTGAAGACGTTTCAAATATAGCAAAGATTGACACAACACTGAAACCGTTTCAATGTAGCAAAGATTAATACAACACAAGAAAACGTTTCAATAAAGATTGATACAACACTAGAAAACGTTTTAATATAGCAGAGATTGATACAACACTAGAAAACTTTTTAATATAGCAGAGATTGATACAACACTAGAAAACGTTTTAATGTAGCAAAGATTGATACAACACTAGACAACGTTTCAATAAAGATTGATACAACACTAGAAAACGTTTTAATGTAGCAAAGATTGATACAACACTAGAAAACATTTTAATGTAGCAAAGATTGACACAACACTAGAAAACGTTTCAATAAAGATTGATATAACACTAGAAAACGTTTCAATAAAGATTGATACAACACTTTAAAACATTTCAATAAAGATTGATACAACACTTTAAAACATTTATAGAGTGATACTAGCCCCGGTGGCTAATATTGATTTAAGCTCCCGCTTTAATTTTGCACTTCTGTTCATATGTCAACATAGCAGACGAACTTTAACCAACAAAATGACAGATAAAAAGTTTGTTGCTGTCACTGCAGAAAAAACTTCTACATTTGTTGATAGCATGAAAAATGATATTGATACGGAGGAAAAATTGCACAAAAAAACAACAGGTATGCAAATTAACATGTTCATTAATTGGATCCTTAATTACTAGTAGAAATAACGTAGGTTTTAAATATAATCAATAATTGTTAATTATAAATCAGTACACAACAGCTAAAAATATAGAATATTTTAACAGTACTTTAGCAGTACATACGAACTTTATGTATTACATATAACTACTGAATTAGGTGCTAGAAAGGTGTTTGAAATCCCCCATTAACCAGCAGGTACAACAATTAAATTCTTGTGGACCAAAGTATTCGGTAATACATATTTTTATTCTGGTAAATATCTTTAAATTACATTTTAAAAATATCGTTAGAAGCAAAATTAACATAAGCGATAAAATCAATCTTCCTCGTCCATAAAAGTTACAAAATTCTTATTTAAAATCTAAAGAAAAAAATTGATGGACTTCTTCATTATTATATGTCAATAAAACTGCAATTAGCAGAATTACCTTAAAATGTGCGCACCGAGTTTGTATGTAAAAATAAGTCGTCATTTTTTTTGTGGTCCAGTATTAAGAAGTAAACATTGTTAAGGAGACGTCGCGGAATGATTACATGATCATTTAAGGTAGATTAACATGCATTGCTTAACGAGTAAGAATTTTTAAGTAATGCTGTGGTTTTACATGACTGAGTTTTATGATGGCCTTGGAAATCTTATCATGAGTGTTGCCGTATGGCAGTATTATATAACTCACGTAATATTATTACTGTTGCTATGTAAGGGCTACGATTAATACCACGGAAACACTCTAAATATGAACGGACAGACGAAAAACATGCTTAATATGAACGAAAAGACGAAACACTCTTAATATGAACGAAAAGACGAAAGAACGCTTAATATGAACGAAAAGACGAAAACAAGCTTTTATATTTACGAAAAGACGAAAATAGGCTTAATATTAACAAAAGGACGAAAACACGATTTATATCAGCGAAAAGACGAAAACACGCATAATATGAAATATAGGACGAAAACACGCTTTACATGAACAAAGAGACGAAGACACGCTTAAAATGAACTAAAGGGCGAAAACAAGTTTAAGTCAATTTAATGTATTCAGCATTAAATTCCTTTATCGAAGGAAGACTGACTAGTATAGTTGTTGGCTGTTGTTGCTTTCGCTCTAGTATTCCTTAAACACATGATTGGTGATTGGTTAAACCTGTCTTAAAATAGAAAAACCAAATCGAGGTTCGGTCTTTTTGAAAATCGTCTGCAAGGAGGTGACAGGAAAAATGTCGGTTTGGCAATCTAAATTTTTTAATCCTTATTAATCTTCCATTCAACAACACTTCTTTGGAAGAAAAAATTGTTTAATTATCTTCCAAACCCAGAAATCTCGAAAAATGTTATTTTGTTTCAGGATGGTTTTACAATTTCTTTAATTTTAGCACAACGGGAAGCATCGTGGAGCTCCCGACATTTTATCAATATCTTGTAATTCTAGTTTCATATTTCCCCTAAACAATAATAATAATAATGTTATGTTATGGACATATTAATACGAGTAAAGCATTTCTATTTAAATAAAAATAGGAATAAAGCCCTGCTTCCCTCCTATCACGGTCACAGCTTTTTTTGACAGTAAACCAATTGATAAAAGTGGTAAACTTCTTGAATACGTGTCAAGAATCTGGATTAAAAATACTAAATGGTAGAACAATTGGAGATTTATTAGGAAAATACACTTTTGTGTTACATATAATGGATGTAGTGTGGATTATATTATTGTTTCTAATGATATATTTTTGCTGATTTTACGGTACATGATTTCACTTCTTTATGAAACCATTGTATGTTAGTTGTTCATTGTTAACAAATTTTCATGTAAAGAGCAGCTTTCAAAATTCATTGGAACCACTTCCATGTAAATTTATATCGACAAAAGAATCGGTCTAACTGTATTCCCAGAATATAAATAGCATTGAAAGTAAACAAAAACTTGATACATTTATGACAACTAAATTTAATGACATTAATTTGTCTACTGATTCCTTAACCACAATTTTACAAGAAAATGCAAAAAAAATCAGCTAAAATTGTTAAACCCCCTAGCAACATTTAAAAAAAAAAATAATAAAATAAAAATATATATATATATATATATATATTAAAAAAAAATATATATATAATATAATAAAACTAGACACTGGTTCTCAGATTCATGTAAAGATCTCAGGAACACAAAAAAAAAAAAAAAAAAAAAATTATGAAAAACTTGTAAATAGATTTCCTGGAAAAGATTAATATAGGAAAAATTCTATTCATTTAGATCAAAATACAGACATCTTTGCAAATTTGAAGAAAAGTCATATAAAACAATTTGTTCTGAATTAAGTAACAACTGTGCTAAGATCCAAATGTATTTTGGAACATGATAAATAAACTTGAAAGGGAATCAGCTGGTCAAATTGAAGACACTGATATTCCAAAGGAAGAATTCATATCATTTTACAAAAAACTAAATAAAGCTGACACTGCATATAGTAATAAACAACAAAATATCACTCGGGAATTTGAGACCCTAAAATCAAATATTAACTTCTCAGTCTCAGGTGAGTCGAACAATGAAATCACCTGTGAGGAGATGATAAAAGCAATTAAATTACTTAAAAATGGTAAAAGTGCATCATCAGACCTCATCTCTAATGAAATGCTGAAGAATAGTACCACAGCATTAATTAAACCACTCTGTAAACTTTTAAAATTTTTTTCACATGGTATCTTCCCTAAATCTTGGAATGAAAACTATTTAGTTTTATTACATAAAAAAGGTAATAGATTTGACCCTAATAATTATAGGGGAATATCTATCAGCTCAAACTTAGGAAAATTATTTAATAAGATTATATACAATCGACTTTTGGAATTTATGAATAATCACTTTCTAATAAGTAAGAACCAAATAGGATTTAAAGAGAAGTGCAGGACTTCTGATCACATTTTTATTCTTAAAAACTATCACAGATAACTATAAAATGAAAAATCAAAGTGTTTGCAGCCTTCACTGACCTAAGAAAAGCCTTTGACACAGTGTGGAGAATCGGTTTTTATTTACAAACTGCTAAAACATAACACTCCTAATGAAATATTTAAAATTATATACTCCATGTATACTGATACTATGTAAAAATTAAATTTTCAAATGATCTAAGTGAGCCATTTATATCTGAAAGAGGTGTTAAACAAGGTGATGTTTGGAGTCCTCTTCTCCTTAACTTTTTTATAGATGATATAACAAAAAAAACTGGAAAACAACATATATTACCCAGTGGTCTTGGGTGGTATTAGAGTAAGCATTCTTCTTTATGCTGATGATACTGTACTAATATCTCAGAGTAAGGAAGGGTTGCAAAACTGTCTCATTGCCATGCAGGAATACTGTTCAATATGGCATTTACATGTAAATACTGATAAATCCAAAGTAGTAGTATTTAATTCGAATGGTAAAACCTTTTTAAACCAATTAAAATATAAAAATTTATATATCTAGAAACAGTATCTCAGTACTGTTATCTAGGCATTTTAATAAAATGTAATGGCAACTTTAATCTAGCTATTAACACATTGATGGAAAAAGCCAAAGAGCATATTTTGAAAATTAAAAAGCTAATTGGATTAAATAACCCTTGCAAATTATTAGAAAAACTCTTTGATACACTAATTTTACCCATTATCACATACTGCAGTTAAATATGGGGTATTTTCTCCAACTTTAAAGATACTGAACCATTTGAAAAATTACATCTTAATTTATAAAAGAAATTCTAGGTGTACATTGCAAAGCTACTAATGATGCATGTCGAGCTGAACTATGTCGACTTCCCTTAAAAAGTAAAATTCTGTACTCGAGCATCAAATATCTAGAATATATTATAGACTCGGAAAATTCTTTAGTAAAAACTAATTTTGAAAATTCTGTTCACTCAACCAATTGGTTTATCAAACTGAAAACAGTATTAAATAATTTAGGTTTTTTCATGATTTAAGCTCACTTAAACAATACTTAAATCAAATAAAAATTAGATTAAATGATCAAAATCTCCAAAATCAAAATACACTTATAGACACTAAGACACATCTCCAAAACTAGAATTTTTTCAAAATTTTTGTTTTTAAATGGGATGCAGACCTCGCTATTTAGATATCTTAAAGAAAGCTAAAGACAGGGCTGCTCTTTGTAAAATGCGTTTCAGTGCTCATAATCTAATGATAGGAAAGGGAAGATACCAAAAACTAAATAGAAAAGATGGAAACTGTCTAGTTTGCAACGCAGGAGAAATTGAAAATGAAGAACACTTTCTGTTGCATTGCAAACATTATAAGCTGATAAGAAGTACATTTCTTAAGAAAATCAAAAGTTTAATCCCAAATCTTTTAACAAATCCCTATTATGCTTTTTGTTGAATAGCAAATCTGAATTTTGTCTAAAACTTACTGCTACATTTATTTTAGAATGCTTTGAATTAAGAAGAAGTTGTATCATATAAAACGTAATTTTAATTGGTTATATCATCTGTATACTATATAATATAATATAATAATAAATACAATTAATGTAAAGAATTGTATTACATTTGTATAACACACTTTGTACTGATCCTTTAAATTGTGCCTTAACATGTACTGTACCATGAGTTTGTGCTAGTAAATATTTGTATTCGTATTTGTATTTTGTCCACATTTTCTTTTAACATATATTATTGTTCTGTATTCACAGGAATGAATACACCTTAATTTTCTGCAACCATTTATGTTAATAAAGGCACTAGTCATACCGGACCCACCTTAACTAAGACTGGTTACAAAATTGATTGAACTACCGGCATCAGTTTCATTTTACATTTCTTTTATGGTAACCGTTGTTTTTGCAACAATTTATGATATGGTCAGTTAAAATAAATGAATTACATGTATCTCCGGCAATTTTTATTATCAAAATAATTTAACATCTTATTTCTTGGCACACGCCAGCTGTGCGTCTATAGTTCTGCGTTTTAGAGGCCCATACTTGATCCAACACGCAGTGGGCACCGGACTACTTGTTTAATTCAAAGACTAATTTCACATTGGTATGGCAACACATTCCTCCATGGAAATAATTGTCAACTGAAGATATAAAATCTCTTGGAATGCAGAAATCCAATGTTTTTTCAAAAATTATATTAGAATCCCTTCATGTAACTAAATTTTAACTGTTTACACATAATTTACACTTTATATCTTTATAAACGTTTGTTGCTTTTAATTCTAGTATATACATGCATATTAGCAAAACACTACAGATTCCGAATGCTATACAAGTTTGGCAGGTCAAACATCTTGTAATATATTTTGCTAAATCGTTAATGAAATTGGTACTTCGCTTCCTTTTCTCGAATATTTTCAGGTATTGGGTCAGCTTGGAGCTTGTGAATTGAGGAGCCTTGCAAGGAAACACAAGTTCTGCCTTGTTTGCTTATACATCATAAGGAATGCATTAACTCAATGGTTATATTGGAACCTTTATTAAATTGGAAGACCCTCCAAAAATTTATTATGATAAATATTGGGCGGAAAGATCTTGGTAATGTATTGGTTAGAATGCAATTCTGGATGTTATTATTCTCTGGTCGCTGGAAATTTTTAAATAATTTGACAAATTGTGTTCGTGTTATTGACCAAAAAATGTTACATAAACAAATATTTAGACAAATCTACATGCTGCAATTATTTAGATTACTATGACATATACATACTAAAAATTTGTATTAAATTGGATGACCCTCCAAAAATTTATTATAATAAATATTGGGCGGAATGATCTTGGTAATGTACTGTATTGGTTAGAATGCAATTCTGTATGTTATTATGCTCTGGTCGCTGGAAATTTTTACATAAACAAATATTTAGACAAATCTACATGCTGCAATTATTTAGTTGACTATGACATATGCATACTAAAAATTCCTAATTGTATATCTGTTTTGCAAATATTTAGTTAAATTTATATACTAGAGCAAGTTTTCCCACCGTAGGTCGGGATGCTCTCCGGCTTTCTCCCCCAATAAAAAACTGAACGCCATGATATAGTTGAAAAATTGCTGTAAGTGGCGTTCAACAACATTCAAACCAACAACATAAGTATACTAGAAGTTCTGAATTTGAATATACATTCAAGCACAGACATTCATGTGCTATTTCAATTTGTTATTCACATTTATATTGATGTAGATATGCCATATATATACTAAAAATATATTATATTGAATATAACAGTGCTATTTGAATTTCAATTTGTTATTTATATATATAAATATGCCATATATATACTAGAAATACATTATATTATATATTAGTTATATATCAGTTATATATTAGTTATAGATATATATTTAACAGTATTGGCACAGCTGTGCAGTTCAAACCCCCCCATTCTGTGGCGGTTGCCTGAAACGACACATGACGAGCATCTGTCGTTTCAGTCAATTTGGCAGATTTTTCACTGCACTGGCCCCCCTTTTTATTAACTGTCAACTAGCAAATATCTAAATTCTGGAGTAACCTCTGTTTCCCAGGGTTGCTCATCCCCCATATATATCAGTTGCTAATTCATTTATGGTCTGCCATCAAGTTGCGGCGACCAATATATAGACTTGAACTTTAATCTTATCTTATATTTCAAATATATATATTTATTTATTTATCTATTTATTTATTTATTTATATATATATTATTGTACTTGTATAATAAAGCTGTGGCCAAATACTGCCAATCTAGATCTTTGTCTTTATTCAGCATTCTCTGAGATAAGTCAATTTAATGTATTCAGCATTAAATTCCTTTATCGAAGGAAGACTGACTAGTATAGTTGTTGGCTGTTGTTGCTTTCGCTCTAGTATTCCTTAAACACATGATTGGTGATTGGTTAAACCTGTCTTAAAATAGAAAAACCAAATCGAGGTTCGGTCTTTTTGAAAATCGTCTGCAAGGAGGTGACAGGAAAAATGTCGGTTTGGCAATCTAAATTTTTTAAACCCTCCCACCCACCTCCATTACATAAACGCACAACGTTAATACATTTTGTAATATATTTTGCTAATAATCTGGTTAATGAAATTGGTACTTCGCTTCCTTTTCTTGAATATTTTCAGGTATTGGGAAAGCTTGGAGCTTGAGGATTGAGGAACCTTGCAAGGAAAAAGCACAGTCTTGTTATCGCCGTGGAGTGTGAGAAGAGTGCAAATGGTGGTTTCGGACAATAAGGCAGATTTTTCACTGCACTGGCCCCCCTTTTTATTAACTGTCAACTAGCAAATATCTAAATTCTGGAGTAACCTCTGTTTCCCAGGGTTGCTCATCCCCCATATATATCAGTTGCTAATTCATTTATGGTCTGCCATCAAGTTGCGGCGACCAATATATAGACTTGAACTTTAATCTTATCTTATATTTCAAATATATATATTTATTTATTTATCTATTTATTTATTTATTTATATATATATTATTGTACTTGTATAATAAAGCTGTGGCCAAATACTGCCAATCTAGATCTTTGTCTTTATTCAGCATTCTCTGAGATAATATGAACAAAACGACGAAAACAATTCTAATATGAACAAAAAGACGAAAACACGAATAATATGAAAAGAAAGACGAAAACGCGTATATGAAATAGTCTAATATGACGTGCTTTAAAGGCTTTGAGACCGCAAACTGTAACTCCCACCGGAAAGCTATTGCGTATGACGTATAAATCTTATAAATAGCAATACGCGCTATCATTATCCGTTGCAATATATTGTGTGTTTCATTTACGGAACAGCCAGTTTATGGCGTAAATGATTTTTCTATAGGTACGAAAATATTATAAATGTACCGTAATTGTCTTATTAGAATAGAAATAATCACGGAGGCTCTGATTTATCATTGTTTTACACAAGGATGACCATTTATGTCGTTATTTTATCCCTCGCCCTCGCTCGGGATAAAATAATACGACACAAATGGTCACCCCGTTGTAAAACAATGATAAACCACAGCCTCCGTGAATTATTTCTTAAATAAATTAAAACGCCCTTAATATGGACGGAAAGATACAAGAAACGCGAGTCTTAGCCCGATTTGTGTACAAGTTAAGACTTGGAAGTTTGTTTTTATTGTCTAAATCTCAATGTAATCTTATTTTAGATGACATTCACGGTTAGGATCATAATATCAAATAGTAGTTAATATAGACTGCCATGAAATAATTTATTTCACAAGGGTACATAACGGTTCAATCACGGTGTAATTAGAATAAGTTTAAACGAAGTTCAATAAAGGGTGTTTAATTATTTCACGAAGACGTTGGCACCTCAAAATTGAAGTGAAAAAAAATGTTCGAGTCGTTAATAGAACACTAATGTATATTTATTCCCGTAAATTTTAGATTTTAATTAACTAAAATCAGATAAAATATTAGATGACATTTTAAAGAAAGGAAATAAGTTCTCTAATACTTGTAAACGTTCAAATCAGAAAAAGAAAATTATTTACCAACATAGTGTTATAATAATTACTTACCAACATACTAATATTTTGAAATTAAACAACTTGTTGTTTAGTAAATTATTCAAATGAATTAAGGTTATAAATATGAAAGTCAACCCTCTTGTTTCATACTTTTGTGTTTGTTTTTGGCTTTTCCTGTTAAACAACTATTTTACTTTTCATATGCTATCTATGTCTTATGTAAATTATTTGTTTATTTTCTCTGTAACTATGCACGTGGTTTGTGACAATAATGTTCATTCATTCGTACCTAACGAAGAACTATACGCGAATATATTTTTTTAAAAATATTCAGTTAGGACTTAATGATCAATATTAAAAATAGATAATAAAGGATGCCAAATCTAAAAAGATTGATAGAAATGTGTTCTTGGCTAAGATTGATAGAAATGTGTTCTTTGTTAAATATGTTTGCTATTATATATATATATATATATATATATATATGCATAATTCTCTAGACAGTTATATATATTCGTTTAAAAATATGTACAACAACATCTAGATACATAATTAAAGCGAAAACAAAGTTTTACACTTTAAAAAATTGAACAAATATTTCGCCTGACCAACAGGCTTCGTCAGTGTTTTTACAACGAATATATATATATTTTTTGTCATACCTTTGTTTATGAACTGTAATGTGAAGTGTTCACGGTAAAGTGTGAATGTAAAATCTATTGTTGTGGTGAAAGGCAAACATCAGAAAAATAAAAAATAATGTGTTGGGATGCACAGAAGCCGCCCAAAATCCCCATGGATATTATTGCATTCCACTCAGGACAATAAAATGTACCTGCACATCAAATTTCATTAAAATCGGACAATGTTTAAAATTTGACTCGTTTTTTGCGGCCATTTTGAAACGCACATTCGAAAAAAAACCCCGAATTTGGATTTCCACTCGGGACACTTAAATCTACCTCCACACCAATTTTTTTGCAATAAGAGCACATTAAATTTCATCGAGGTCGGATAACGTTGAAAATTATACACGTTTTTCGCCGCCATTTTGAAACGCGACATCGGAAAAAAATTCAAAGGTAGCGTTTTACTCGAAATACTAAAATCTACCTCCGTACCAAATTTCGTTAAAATCAGACCACTGGAAAATGTTTGCTGTTTTTGGTGGGTGTAGTAAAGTGGCGGCCATTATCAAAACTCTAATTTTCTAACTGCACCCCTCAATATGTCGATCTACAACAGTTTAATTTTATTATATTAAGGCGTCTCTGAGAGATGTGTCGGACAAGTTCACTCAAAATACTAATTGCACATTTATAATAATAAGTAATTTAGGTAAATGACTGTAATCCCTATCCAAGGTCTACTGTGACCTTTGCGACAATATTTGACACTCTATTGATAATTATCCCCGGGTCTTCGCGACTTTATATGAACCTCCACTGTAATCCATATTTCCGGGTTTAATCTACTGTAATCCATATCCATATGTTTTCGTAGGACATTTTCGACAATATACCACTTTCTGTAATATCCAGTGTCTCCTCGTATCTTTGAGACAATATATCACCCTATTTTGTAATCAATACCCTCGGGTTTCCTCGAACCTTTGCGACAATAAATGCCCTCAACTGAAAGTCATATCGCCGGGTTTCTTCTGACCTTTGCAATAATATATGATCATCTATTGTAATCCATATCCCCGGGTCTCCTAGCTCGCACCTTTGCGACAACATATGATTACGAGTATACTCCATTTATTGGCATCATTCGTTTCGTAAAAAAAAACCCTTGTATTAATTTATTGATTTATTGGATGTTTGCTTTACGTTCAGCAAGCAGTATTTCAGCTATATTTAGGACGGAAGCAAGTTAACAAACAATACATCAATTAAAAAGGGGTGGGATGGAACACAGGGAACACAATTTTGACTGCCACTGGAAAAGTACGAAGTATTGGGTAGGGTCGGAGAATTTAGCCTTTTGTGGCGGCTACAATGAGCCTACTCTTTTTCGAAATCGCCAAAGGGATCTTTTATCGTGCAAGGAGCGTGGCACTCTCCAAACACGTTACCCACTATGGTCCGCGGCCAGGCTTTCCGTATTATGGCCTGACAACACCCCAACGAGAGAGGGTCTCCCCTATCCGCCACCCGGGGACGCGCTGGGCTGCTCTGTGGGTCGAGCACTGTTAACCGTCCCAGTATGGTCCCAGCGCCGTGTATTAAGGAAGTCACGTTCAAGAGCGAACATATATTATGTGTATAGTTTAAATCAATCGGAATGTGCAGAATCACCGCCCTGTATCAAGTTTGTAAATATCTTCGGGAAATACAATAAGTGTCTGATGAGGATGACAATCAAATTATATGTACTCAGATCGTGATCGATTTTATCTAAATTTACCGGCAGACGTTATTGTCGTTACAATAATATTGTTAGTCTAGGTATCGCATGTCCAAAAATTATCCATGTACTATACACGAAGCTTTATCGCCATTCTGCTTTGTCGGGTTTTGAATTTTGCTGTACAAAGTCATCTTCCCTGTACGTACTATTAAAACAACTTATCTATTGTCATTGTTTATTTTAAAATTCTCATTAATTCGTTACTTGGCTAAATCAGATGAACAATCAAAGATGGGCCAAAAATATATTAGCATAATTAACAGATATGAGAAATAAAATGTCAGTTAATTAACCACAGGCTCATGGAAACGATAACTACGTGTGACCAAAATAACAAAATTCGATACACTTTGTGTAAAGGCAAAACTACAGATCAATTGTAAATATACCGTAATCTATAAAATCCCTTTAAAGTCTATTTTTCGATATATAGATGCAACATTTAATTAACATTTTATATATTTATAACAGCGTTCATTCTAATACGTGTACTGGAGCGGATTTGCTAAAAATAATTCTGCCATACAAAGACGATTGGAAAGAAGGGCTATTAGGAATTGATTAATTGACTGAATGTTTGCTTAACGCCCTGTTAGTTTTTCAGCTATATTCAGGACAGTTACAAGCTTTCACACTATAAATTATAGCAACGGAAAGAAAGTTTGGTATGAGTAGAAACGTAGAATTAACCCGTTTTGTTTAGGCTTTAATGAGCCTACTTTGATCGAAATTAAAACATGGGGTCTTTATTGCGCAAGAAACGTAGCATTCTCCGCTGATTTATAATGGAGATTTTCGAAGATGGTAGTTGGTCAATATTGGACTAACTGAATTCAAAGATAGTGAAAACAAAACATCAGGTATCTTATCAGCGACACAGAATCTTCTGTTATATATGCAGTATTTTTCGGTCACAACGTTTATGGTTTTAATGTAGACTCCATGCACGCTGACATTAACATAAAATCTGCCAGTACAATCAGGACATTTTAGTAAAATCCAGCTTTCTAATTAAACAAATCACAACAAATTGAGTGACAGATCACATCCGACATACATGAAAGCAAGGAAGTTCAAGGTCAAGTGTGATCTTATACATTTTTACCCATGCGTCAAACAGGTAAATACAGAACATGTAAATAACAAAATGACTTAATCTTAAAGTCCTTATGTCACATTGTGCACTTAAAAATATTAAAAAATTTTGATTCAAAAAAGGACACTGTGTTAAACCGCTAAAAATATCTGTAAATTAGTATGGTGTAGTAATTTAGGTTCATTAACGTAATTTTCCTTGAATTATGCAAGAAATGTTTAGAAAACTTCGAGTTCTAACAACCAAAAATTAAGCAACTACAGCCATGGTCCTGACTTGGTACAGGCATTTCAAATGGAGGATTAAACCAGATTTTGTGGTATTCGAAACTTCCCGCTTCCATTACTGTGGTATGTGAGTTAGTGTGTTGATGAAAAAGTTTTGGAATTAACAGAAATACTATTTTATTCCAAGATAAAGCTATTGCATATAACAAGGACATAATTTGTCTGATTTTGTTTATTTTTTGTTTGAATGATGTTTAATGCCACTTTCAACAATTTTTCAGCCAATTCATGGCGTCCAGTTATTTTTGGGGGAGGAAGCCGACGTACCGGAGTAAACCCCGACCTTCGGTAGGAAAACTGACAATTCTTGTCAATTAAGAGTCGAGTACACGATGCTCATAGTGAGACCCGAACCCTCAACCTGAGTGTTGACAGTCCATGTGATCAATAGTAGACTAACTACCTTAGCCACTCAGCCACTTATATTGTAATATGACAGTTGTTGTCATTGCATTTGTTTATTATGCTTACTGCTTACTGTCTGATTTTGTAATACGATTGTAAGCATGATTAACAAATGCATAGACACAATTTTTTAGATAATTGAAGCAATAAATCCAAGGTCTTTTCTTTGTTAGGAAAGTGATACACGGTAACTCACACAAACTTTACTTTACATTTCATTTAGAACACGAAATCATAGTTGGCAGCTATTGTGATAAATAAGTCAAAGAAATATAGGCTAAACCAAATTCAGCGAAGCAAATTATTTCTTCGGATATTGGACCATGTATTAATTTTGTATACAGTTATAAATCTACACAATCAAACCCGTCTCGTCAGTGAAATATTTTATTGCTTTTAATCTAGATCATTGTGAGTAGGTTGATATAATTATATAACACATAAAATCAATTTATTCTGATTTATGTCTATAGCAACCTATATATATAGAGAAGTACAGTGATATCTACCGTTGGCAAGTATGTATATGTTGTCAAGTTATCTGCAACAAAATGAAGAGGAAATACAATGTGTATAAAACCTAAAATGTTTTTTGATAAGCTCATAACTCAAAGACAACTCGATGTTAAACAATATTTAGAGGGACATCAATGTAACAAAAAGTGTGATAATTACCATAGAAATATGTATAATAACCACAGAGACTTGTGTAACTACCTAACTACCTACAAGAGATTTGTGTAATTAACTACCTTACAGATTTGTACGGTCATCACAGTGCGATGCATGTATGTGATAAGCTTGGAGATTGCTTTTTACCAGAGTGTTCTGTATGTTTAACATAAAGATTTATTTTACCCCTATATAACCATTTGAGATATATAAATATAATTACCATAGAGATCTGTATAATTACCATACAGATATGTACATGTATAACTACATAACTACAAAGTAGTCCGGTGTTATTGCGCACCTACGGCTTTTTGTAAATTTGTTAAGTTTCAGAAATAAATATTTAGTTGTGAAAAATATATGTTCTTGTCTCTGAATATCTTGCTTTTAAAACATATAACCAAATTTGTAAAAGTTCTTCGGAAAAGTATTCTTTTTGTCATTTTGTTCTGCATGACCTGATTTTATGTTACCAATGGTATCCGACAAGTTTAGCTTTTCTAAAAAGCTAACCGTCTCTTAGCTGCATTACAAATTTTATGGATTTATTAAAGTATCTTTTTTTTTAGTTTATATGTAGGATAGGTAACCAATGTACATGTACCTTGTAAGGACTTTGTTTACGCTAAACTATTATCCAATCGTCGCTTCACACGTGCTTTTTACAAAATAATTAAACAAAAGTTGACTCCCTAAACAAATGTTCAAAATGAGCGGTAAAAATATGTTTTGTTAAATTTGCATCAATATCAGAACGAAAATAAAGATACAGAACATATAATTTTTGCCTAACCCAAACAGCTTTAAAGAGTAGGGAGATTTTGGTACAATGTTTACCTTTTAATTGTTCATTGACCAATGCATTGAATGAAATAGAAGTCAATATGTGGAACGTAACATTACTACACTAAAATACTGCTTTATCGAAAATAAAGATATAGAACATATAATTTTTTCAAGAACAGCTTTAAAGCGTAGGGAGATTTTGGTACAATGTTTACCTTATAATTGTTCACTGACCAATGCATTGAATGAAATAGAAGTCAATATGTGGAACGTAACATTACTACACTAAAATACTGATTACAACCCCGATTCAACCTAAGAATATATCGAAATTTCAGTACACATACTAGTGCTTTCCTGACGTAAACCAATGAAATGACAAAAATATTTATAGATTTAGTAAACCACCCAATCCAGAAACAGAGAGTCATTTACTCCGAATACTGATCGTCATTTGACTATGTATACCGTCTCCCATGGGAGACGGTAATAATATCGCGCATGTGCATAAAAAATCAATATGAGATTAAAATACAGAAAGATTTTTATATGTATGAATTCTAAAGTTAAAAAGTGATGAAAAAGTTAAATTTTAACATTAAAAGAAATCTACCAGTCATTGGTATACTCCATATTGCTTGAAGTTTTAAAGATCGTGTCTTTCGGGATAGCTTTTAATGATATTTAAGAAACGAACGTCTACAAAAATACGCCGCATAATTAAACTGTCCGAAAATGTAATATGAAGACCACAATAAGTCCAGGGAATGTAAAATTAAAGATATATTTAAAATTAAAAAGTACCGAATTTGGAAGATACGTAAAATGCGCGGAATCACCGGACGCGCGATTACCGGTTCCTCGACTGTACAGAAAGATGTGTATGATTACTACAGAGATTGATAGGATTACCATTGAAAGCGGTATAATTATCATATAATTATGTATGATTACCATAGAAATATGTATAATCACCATAGATATCTATTTAATAACCATAGAGATTTATATAATTACTATAGAGATCTGATTCCTATAGAGATCTGTATTATTACCATAGAGATATATGTGATTACTATAGAGATCTGTATTATTACCATAGAGATCTATGTGATTACTATAGAGATCTGTATTATTACCATAGAGATATATGTGATTACTATAGAGATCTGTATTATTACCATGAGATCTATGTGATTACTATAGAGATCTGTATTATAACCATAGATATATGTGATTACTATAGAGATCTGTATTATTACCATAGAGATCTATGTGATTGCTATAGAGATCTGTATTATTACCATAGATATATGTGATTACTATAGAGATCTGTATTATTACCATAGAGATCTATGTGATTACTATAGAGATCTGTATTATTACCATAGAGATGGCTCATCATTAAACTAGAAATCCTCTATTTCCTTTATAGAAAGTATTGTTCTTGATGTTGCAGCTGTTTATGTAATCTGTCCTGTTGTTCTTTTCACTGAACGAACCGTTTCCCTTATTCGTTTCTGACCTATTACCTAAATTGGCTGAAATCCTGATTTCTTAAAAATGTGTCAAATGTTAATATAGGTTTGAATGTACACGTATGCGTCTGCTGTATCTCACTGCGGGCAGGGTATGTGCTCGACTGCAATCTTAATTGACAATGATTGCCAGTTTTCCTAACGAAGGTCGGGGGTTTCCCTGGGTACTCCTGCTTCCTCCCCAATAAAAACTGGACGCAATGATATATCTGAAAAATTGCTAAAAGTGGCATTAAACAACATTCAAACAAACTAAATCATCAGTTGTATGTTATCAGTTTTTTATTGTATTACTAGTCACGAGTCAATATATGGTCCCTGTTGTCCTCTTAAGTCTTCTACGTAGTTTGCAATATACAAATATTGCATATAAATATGCTGATATTACCAAGATAAGAACCGCGGCAATACATTATAGTCATTAAGTGAGTTTGCACTTTTAAAGTAATGACTCTGGTTTATTTGTCAATGGTATTGATCATTCTGTACTATAACAGTTCATCCAAGGACTTATACATGAATTGTATTTACAGCCTTTCGGACAATCAGTCAAGCGGTTCGTGTGTACTTTAACGTTGACTTGAAATAAATTTAAAAATCAATATTAACATTATTCACGAGCTATTAAACAAATGCTATTTATCCTCAAAATAACATTTTATAGTATTTATACCTAAAAGGTAGCTTTACCTTTTGATTGGGTTTTTATTTCTTTATATTCCATCCAATCGAATTTGCCTATCTTATCACATTAGATGCATTCGAGTGCTTCTGACGTCGTTTGCAAGATACAATCAAAATCAAAATTACAATATATAAAAAAGTATATTAGGCATTGAACTAGAAGACCTACTAAAATACATATATTAAATAAATAAAATTTAAATTTGGAAAGAGACTGCGACAAAATGTTATTTTCGGAAGGTACACCCTAAACGATCTCTATAAAACTAAATATCTATGTTAAATTTCCTTGTCAACAGGTAACAACGGCAGGTGTGTACGTTAACAAGATGTAAGGTAAGACAGCAACATTGGACGTAAACAACCACTGAAATGACTTTGTCTCGAAGCGAAACGATATAAAAGCGTAGTGTATATTGGTTACAGGACGATAAACAAAAAGAAAAACACACCTTAAAATACTCAATGTAATAATATTCAACACAGTACCAGCCTTCCGTTTTGTTTTTGTTTTAGCTATGTCTATTCCTTTGTATCAGTGGCCGTTCATGTCACAATTGTGATGTTTCTATCGGCTTGCATTTTTCTATCGCGATACTTTTTAAAAGAAAAATAGCAAAGAAACCGACCGAACAACCAGAGTCAAAAGTCAAGGGACAGTTACAAATCCGGATATAGACAAACACAACACAAACCAAAAACACAAAAACAGAAAGAGAGTAACCCGAACCCAATAAAAACCATGGGTGCACTCAGGTGCTCCGGACGAGTAAGCAGTGCCTGCCTCTAATTAGACACTCATCGAGTTACTCATTGTTATGTCTAGGGAAAAGTCAAATCCAGGAATAGGAATCACTAAATATGACTAAGCGAAAATGTCAGATCGTATTTGAGACACTGATTTCCCATAACGATAAATTAAGTCATGGTGACGACCATAGAACGTCTGGAGAGATAACATCAGCCTAGGTGCAACAAACCCTTGCTTGAGTAGTTTAGCAGTCAACAGCAGTGATCGGTTTAGAAAATCGGAATACCGATCGCAGGATCTAGAATAACGTATAAGTTGTGAAATGTACACACCATACGCTGGAGCTGCTGAAATTTTGCTGTCGATGTACGGAAGTTGACAATTGGAAAGTTGAAGTCATCACGTTTGTCATAGAGTCTAGTTTGTAGTTTTCCTCAGTCAATTTCTAGAAGTAGGCTTAAGTGAGAGGCTGACCTTAGTGTATTGGTGGTGTCTTTAATTTCAAGCCCGCTAGGGTAAATTGAATGTAAATAGTCACCAAATTTAGCACTGTTGCGGGACAAAACATCATCAATATAGCGGAATGTTAAATGAAAGGTCTGGGCCAGTGTCTTTTCTTTCTTCATCAGCAGGCCTTCTAGTAACTCAGCCTCATAAGAGTACAAAAAACAGGTCTGCGAGGAGAGGAGCACAATTAGTATCCATTGGAATACCAACAGTCTGTTGAAAAACCTGTCCTCCAAACATTACGAATATGTTGTCAATCAGAAAATCTAACATATGACAGATTTGGTCTTCAGTATATAAAGTATTAGATTTAGAGTCAAATTTTAAAATGTAAAAAGTATCGGCATCGGATTGCTTTTTTCATCTACCTGACCGATCGTGTCAATATTGTGATGCTTGTTAAAAGCATCGCGATACTTTTAATCAATAAGTATCGCCATGATTTTAACAAGAATCGCGATAGAAAAAAAGCAAGTCGATATAAACATCACAATTGTGACACGATCGGTCAGGTAAATGAAAAAAGCAAGACGATGTTTTTTTAAAAGTAAGCCGATACTTTTTAAACTATGCATGTGCGCACCCTGCCCAATAGTCTGTACTCTAATGCAGGCACGCGCACACCCTGTCCAGTAGTCTGTATTCTAATTGTAGGCATGCGCACATCCCGTCCAGTCGTCTCGGTACTCTAAATGCAGGCTTGCGCACCCTGTCCAGTAATCTGTACTCTAATTGCAGTCATACATCAATAAAATGTCTAAAATGTGCAACGTAAAATTTATTCTAAACTTTTTGACCTGCTAGAAAGATCTTTAATACTATCCATTTTTACTAACTTATGACGGTTTCCAACCTGCTTGGGTAAATTGTTGTGTTTTTGTTTTTTGTATTTTTTTCTTTTTTTTTTTTTGTAAATTAAATGATAAACAAGTTTTTATTTTATTTTATTGTACTATTGGCTGTTATTTTCACTACAATGTTTTAGTGGTTTCCACTTCACCATTCACTTTTGGAAGCCCCCTAATGAAAATCATTCCAAGCTTAAAGTTTGTACATGTAACCAGTAGTCACCACAAAATACCAATATTAACGTCGTATTCACATCATATCTTAAGTTTTAGCGATTGCAAATAAAATAATGATATTTTATAAGCTTTTTAAAATTTATTTCAATGGTAATTATAGTTTAGTGCATTTGCTGCAAGGTGTCTAAGTTTACAAAAATCCTTTGGTTCCATCTAGCGTATTTCAGAGATATATGTGATTACTATAGAGATCTGTATTATTACCATAGAGATCTATGTGATTACTATAGAGATCTGTATTATTACCATAGAGATATATGTGATTACTATAGAGATCTGTATTATTACCATGAGATCTATGTGATTACTATAGAGATCTGTATTATAACCATAGATATATGTGATTACTATAGAGATCTGTATTATTACCATAGAGATCTATGTGATTGCTATAGAGATCTGTATTATTACCATAGATATATGTGATTACTATAGAGATCTGTATTATTACCATAGAGATCTATGTGATTACTATAGAGATCTGTATTATTACCATAGAGATGGCTCATCATTAAACTAGAAATCCTCTATTTCCTTTATAGAAAGTATTGTTCTTGATGTTGCAGCTGTTTATGTAATCTGTCCTGTTGTTCTTTTCACTGAACGAACCGTTTCCCTTATTCGTTTCTGACCTATTACCTAAATTGGCTGAAATCCTGATTTCTTAAAAATGTGTCAAATGTTAATATAGGTTTGAATGTACACGTATGCGTCTGCTGTATCTCACTGCGGGCAGGGTATGTGCTCGACTGCAATCTTAATTGACAATGATTGCCAGTTTTCCTAACGAAGGTCGGGGGTTTCCCTGGGTACTCCTGCTTCCTCCCCAATAAAAACTGGACGCAATGATATATCTGAAAAATTGCTAAAAGTGGCATTAAACAACATTCAAACAAACTAAATCATCAGTTGTATGTTATCAGTTTTTTATTGTATTACTAGTCACGAGTCAATATATGGTCCCTGTTGTCCTCTTAAGTCTTCTACGTAGTTTGCAATATACAAATATTGCATATAAATATGCTGATATTACCAAGATAAGAACCGCGGCAATACATTATAGTCATTAAGTGAGTTTGCACTTTTAAAGTAATGACTCTGGTTTATTTGTCAATGGTATTGATCATTCTGTACTATAACAGTTCATCCAAGGACTTATACATGAATTGTATTTACAGCCTTTCGGACAATCAGTCAAGCGGTTCGTGTGTACTTTAACGTTGACTTGAAATAAATTTAAAAATCAATATTAACATTATTCACGAGCTATTAAACAAATGCTATTTATCCTCAAAATAACATTTTATAGTATTTATACCTAAAAGGTAGCTTTACCTTTTGATTGGGTTTTTATTTCTTTATATTCCATCCAATCGAATTTGCCTATCTTATCACATTAGATGCATTCGAGTGCTTCTGACGTCGTTTGCAAGATACAATCAAAATCAAAATTACAATATATAAAAAAGTATATTAGGCATTGAACTAGAAGACCTACTAAAATACATATATTAAATAAATAAAATTTAAATTTGGAAAGAGACTGCGACAAAATGTTATTTTCGGAAGGTACACCCTAAACGATCTCTATAAAACTAAATATCTATGTTAAATTTCCTTGTCAACAGGTAACAACGGCAGGTGTGTACGTTAACAAGATGTAAGGTAAGACAGCAACATTGGACGTAAACAACCACTGAAATGACTTTGTCTCGAAGCGAAACGATATAAAAGCGTAGTGTATATTGGTTACAGGACGATAAACAAAAAGAAAAACACACCTTAAAATACTCAATGTAATAATATTCAACACAGTACCAGCCTTCCGTTTTGTTTTTGTTTTAGCTATGTCTATTCCTTTGTATCAGTGGCCGTTCATGTCACAATTGTGATGTTTCTATCGGCTTGCATTTTTCTATCGCGATACTTTTTAAAAGAAAAATAGCAAAGAAACCGACCGAACAACCAGAGTCAAAAGTCAAGGGACAGTTACAAATCCGGATATAGACAAACACAACACAAACCAAAAACACAAAAACAGAAAGAGAGTAACCCGAACCCAATAAAAACCATGGGTGCACTCAGGTGCTCCGGACGAGTAAGCAGTGCCTGCCTCTAATTAGACACTCATCGAGTTACTCATTGTTATGTCTAGGGAAAAGTCAAATCCAGGAATAGGAATCACTAAATATGACTAAGCGAAAATGTCAGATCGTATTTGAGACACTGATTTCCCATAACGATAAATTAAGTCATGGTGACGACCATAGAACGTCTGGAGAGATAACATCAGCCTAGGTGCAACAAACCCTTGCTTGAGTAGTTTAGCAGTCAACAGCAGTGATCGGTTTAGAAAATCGGAATACCGATCGCAGGATCTAGAATAACGTATAAGTTGTGAAATGTACACACCATACGCTGGAGCTGCTGAAATTTTGCTGTCGATGTACGGAAGTTGACAATTGGAAAGTTGAAGTCATCACGTTTGTCATAGAGTCTAGTTTGTAGTTTTCCTCAGTCAATTTCTAGAAGTAGGCTTAAGTGAGAGGCTGACCTTAGTGTATTGGTGGTGTCTTTAATTTCAAGCCCGCTAGGGTAAATTGAATGTAAATAGTCACCAAATTTAGCACTGTTGCGGGACAAAACATCATCAATATAGCGGAATGTTAAATGAAAGGTCTGGGCCAGTGTCTTTTCTTTCTTCATCAGCAGGCCTTCTAGTAACTCAGCCTCATAAGAGTACAAAAAACAGGTCTGCGAGGAGAGGAGCACAATTAGTATCCATTGGAATACCAACAGTCTGTTGAAAAACCTGTCCTCCAAACATTACGAATATGTTGTCAATCAGAAAATCTAACATATGACAGATTTGGTCTTCAGTATATAAAGTATTAGATTTAGAGTCAAATTTTAAAATGTAAAAAGTATCGGCATCGGATTGCTTTTTTCATCTACCTGACCGATCGTGTCAATATTGTGATGCTTGTTAAAAGCATCGCGATACTTTTAATCAATAAGTATCGCCATGATTTTAACAAGAATCGCGATAGAAAAAAAGCAAGTCGATATAAACATCACAATTGTGACACGATCGGTCAGGTAAATGAAAAAAGCAAGACGATGTTTTTTTAAAAGTAAGCCGATACTTTTTAAACTATGCATGTGCGCACCCTGCCCAATAGTCTGTACTCTAATGCAGGCACGCGCACACCCTGTCCAGTAGTCTGTATTCTAATTGTAGGCATGCGCACATCCCGTCCAGTCGTCTCGGTACTCTAAATGCAGGCTTGCGCACCCTGTCCAGTAATCTGTACTCTAATTGCAGTCATACATCAATAAAATGTCTAAAATGTGCAACGTAAAATTTATTCTAAACTTTTTGACCTGCTAGAAAGATCTTTAATACTATCCATTTTTACTAACTTATGACGGTTTCCAACCTGCTTGGGTAAATTGTTGTGTTTTTGTTTTTTGTATTTTTTTCTTTTTTTTTTTTGTAAATTAAATGATAAACAAGTTTTTATTTTATTTTATTGTACTATTGGCTGTTATTTTCACTACAATGTTTTAGTGGTTTCCACTTCACCATTCACTTTTGGAAGCCCCCTAATGAAAATCATTCCAAGCTTAAAGTTTGTACATGTAACCAGTAGTCACCACAAAATACCAATATTAACGTCGTATTCACATCATATCTTAAGTTTTAGCGATTGCAAATAAAATAATGATATTTTATAAGCTTTTTAAAATTTATTTCAATGGTAATTATAGTTTAGTGCATTTGCTGCAAGGTGTCTAAGTTTACAAAAATCCTTTGGTTCCATCTAGCGTATTTCAAATTGCCTTACGACCACATGTTTCTCTGTAGTTAAAATTGCGTTTTTATTGGTCAAATTAAACAAACGTTTCGTTTTGTAAATTTTTATTGTCTTGAAATAGAGTAAGTTCGACGTTTAACTTCAGTCGATCATAGTGTAAAGAGTAGATGGAATTGTCTGCATGTTGTTTGTTAGAACGTGTCGATAATAATTGATTTGTTTGTTTGACTGATGTTTAAAGGCACTTTCAGCAATTTCACGGTGTCTAGCTTTTATTGGGTAGGAAGCCGGAGTAGCCAGAGAAAACATTCGTTAGGAAAACTGGCAATTCTTATCAATTAAGATCTGAGTCGAGTAGACCCTGCCTCACAACCTCAGCTTTGTCAGATCACCTGAAAAATAGCAGATTAACTACCTTAAAATAATTATTGATAAAATGTGCAAAAGTCATTTCTTTCAAAAATATTCAATGCGTATAAAACTTCTATTGTGCAAGAACAGTACATCCATCCAGAGTTTTTATTTTTACAGAACGACAGAAATATTCCAAAGTCGTATTTAGAAAGCCGTACCCGGTGAAACCCCACGATTTTTGGCAAGAATATAAAGTGAAGAAAAAACTTTTGTTTGAATTGTGTGTCCATTACATTTGTATCGTTTGTCTGTAATAAATTCTGTACGCTGTTGGTATAGAACCAAATATTATGACAGCGACGGCATATAAATGATTTTACCCCTAAAATAGTTTTGATTCTTTAATAAATATGCTTACGGAAACGAATATGATTTAAATTAGAATAAACGTATATTATATACTTCAAGGTCAGAAAAAATGTCTTCTAGGCAGGTTTTTATTTCCGCAATTGCATTACGTACCAGATCAAAAATGACTTGCCTTAAAAAAGAATCATTTTCTTTTATACTATGACGCATTTGAAAAACTAAAATCTATTTTTAGCACTATATCTATATTGAGATGCGAACCGTTAAATTTGGGTGATTTAAAGTCTAAAATCGTGACTGCCAAATCCTTACCATATGACGTAAACAAACAAACACCCTTTCACAGTAAAAACCTATATACAGAATTGTTCATTGTTACGCATGGCATGCTCCAATAAAGGCTTTAAACTAATTTACTTTCTATATTAAGCGGATTTTTTTAACAAAAAACAAATAATATAATTGCAGATATAAGTCAGCCGTAGACCGCGGTTGTACACACTAACCTTATATGGATTGTAGACAGTGTTCTAGAAATGAATCATGTTTTGCGTATAAAAAGTTTTCTAAAGCTCTTACAGGTTTGTCATCTCAAAATATTGGATCCAATCCAATATTCCCATTATCGATTATGGACATCAAGCATGCATTTCGCCTCTTCTTTCTCCGATATGGATTTCAAGCACCGATACTTCAATCAATACAATTACAATTCATATGGTATGTATGTTTGTTTGAATGGTGTTTCGGCCATTTTTCAGCTATACCACGACGTTCAGTTTTCATTGGGGGAGGAATCCCTTGTACTATGAGAAAACCCCTACCTCCCTATGAGGAAAACTGGCAATCCTTGTCAAATAAGATTGGAGTCGAGCGCACAATGCCCGCAGTGAGACTCGAACGCGCAACCGCAGTGTTGACAGACCACGTGATCAATAATGAGCTCGGTCACCTTGGACCCTCGTTTATAATGAAATGGTTAGATAAATTCATAACAACATCAACCAATATTTTCCACTACTTAGCCAATCGATTTCAATCACATTTTATATTTCCTTTTCCTGCCACCTAAATGTAATGTTAGCGTAAGTGTAGTAATTATGATCTACCGTAGTGTGGCGACTAATCGTTAAGTGTAGTGAAGGGATCGATCATAAAGTCCCCAGTCTCGGAACATAGTCGTAGGGTTATTAGAGCTGGATCTGCCCATCTCGTCAACAGATGAAAAATATATAGTATGCCCTCTCCCTGAAAGTCGATGGGTAGGAAAAAATACGGAAACATCTCCGCTGACCTTGACTATAGAGAAAGCCACGCTTCTTGCTCGATAAAGACCCCTTTTGTAGATTTTGAATATACCAGGCTCATTGTAGCCGCTATAAAAGGCAACATATTGTCCGTTTCTGCCCAATATTCAATATTGTTTCTAGTGGCAGCTAAAATTTTGTTCCTGTTTTTTCCAAGTTAATTTATTGTTTATAAATATGTTCTCGATGATGTATTGCTGGCTGGATGTTAGGCAAACATTCAACTAGATAACGAAAATTGTTAGCAGTAGTTTAGCGCTTAGCAAATTGTCAGACGTGTTGTGGCGCTCACGAAATCGTCAGACGTGTTGTGGCGCTCACGAAATTGTCAGACGTGTTATGGCGCTAACGAATTTGTCAGTTGTCATGCAAAAGAATGAAATTTTTAGATCTCACATTCATTAATTATAAATGTGCATTTTTCCTTAATGTTGATATATATTTTTTTAATTAACGAGAAAAAGCTTTTATAGTAAACGTGAGACAAAATTTAGATTTAGCGGTACTATAAAGGCATTAGCGTAACAATGGCCACGTAATTGCGTTTATTTAAATTTAGGAAAGATAAATGAGTGGACATATTATTTATATATTTAATGGCAATGTTAATGTTTCTGTTAAGTAGACACTGCGCCGTTCTGCAACAGGTAAAAAGTATATAAATACTTCACTTCAGGTGTAAAGATGATGAATTTTCATTTCAAATAATTCAACGGGGAATTACCCAAAGTGTGTTTATTTAACTCGCTATAACAGATGCAAAGGTGACCTCCGATACCAAACCGAGAACAGGTAACTAATATTATTTTAATATTTTACATTTTCCTTCATTTTAGTATATGTGGCCACTTCCTTAGGATCTGGCCATTGGATCACAGATATAAAACTCGTATAATATTTCATCCGGATTTCCAATCGGATTTAAATAAGATCCATCACTCCTCATGTTTTGTATAGCAGTAATATCTATTTTATCTCACAATGACCGTCATTTATAACGGGGGTGGGGGTTAAGAAATCGACAATGTGCACTTTCATCATTTACGAGTTAAAAGCGAAAACATTCATATAAAAATATGTTTGAATTAACTCGAAATGCTTATAAACCTTTCTTCAAAAATTAATTCAACTTTATCAGTCAAATTTCCGAACGCATACAACTACTATATTAATCAATAATTGTAAACTAAACATGACACAGCCCAAACACGGCGTTAAAATGACAGGAAAACAAAAACAACCAACAATCCAGGATCACACAAAACTTTACATCAGGAACACGGCAGGAAAACAAACCATCAATTAAAGGAAACACAACACATAACTTACAACAATACAGGATCACAACACATAACTCAGCACTGGCCTCGGTGGCCGAGTGGTTAAGGTAGTTCGTCTACTATTGATCACTTGGTCTGTCAACAATGAGATTGTGGGTTCGAATCTCACTGCGGGCATGGTGTACTCAACTCCAATAGTTTTCCTACCGAAGGTCGGGGGTTCTCTCTGGGTACTCCGGCTTCCTCCCCAATAAAAACTAGACGCCATGATGTGGCTGGCACATTGATGAAGATGGCGTTAAACATCATTCAAACAAACAAACATAACTTAATTGCAGAAACACGGCAGGAAAACCATCAATTCAGGATGACAACACATAACGTTACAAAAGGAGCACAACAGGAAAACAAAAACCAACAATTCATGATAACAGCACAGAACTTTACAACGAGAACAAGGCAAGATATCAAAAATAAACAATCCAGGATAACAACAAATAACTTTACAACAGGAACGAGGCAGATAAACAAAAACAAGAATCGAGGAAAACATCACAAACCAAAAACAAAAACAATAAAGCTTTCATAAAATTTCAGACTGATCTGATTTCATATAGACATCCAAAGGTCAAAGTTGTTTGAATGATACTTTTCTACATTTCTAAGCTATATCTTTCATGACGTCCAGTTTTTATCAAGGGATTAAGCCGTATTTCCCGGATAAAACTCCCAACCCTCTGCAGAAAAACTATAGTAATTCTAGTCATTTAAAGGTTAGAGTTCAGCACACTTAAGTCAGGCTTGAATTGATTACTGCGCTGTTGACACTCAGCTGATCAATAATAGAGGGCCAACCAACAAGACTCGGACAAATAATAATTACTACACGACAATATATCACTTGTAATTGGCAAGCATAACTACTATCAAGATTTGGTACTTTTATTTATTCTTTAAAAATTGTCATTTTCTGTCCTTTTTAACACCGAGCCTTAAAAAAATATAGTTTCAATAATGTTTTCCAGTAAGATGGTGAACATAAACCTAAACAAAAACAAAATACAAAAATTAAACGTTAGTAACCCAAACCCAATTAAATCATGGATGTTCCTGACGAGCAAACAAGTGCCGCCTCTAATCAGACTCCTGCCATGTTATTCATCATCATCATGAGCAGGAAAAAAACAAATCCAGGAAGATGCCTCCGATTCAATGACAATGTTTGATCGTATTTGGCAGATGAATATCACATTACGGTGGGATATTTAGTCATTGTTACGCACCTAAAGAGATACCAATAACTAGGTGTAACAAACCCTTGTTCAAAGAATTGTCCGCTATAGAAAATCGATCGCAAGACCTAACTTAATGATACTTAGTGAAATGTAAACACCATAAGCCAGAATAGATTAAAGCTACATTGACAAGTGGAATGTTTAAGTTATTACTTAGCATCGGTTCAGTGACAAGACATCGTTTATGTAGTGGATTTTTAAAATTAAAGATTAAAGTCATCGTGTTTTCTTTATTCTTCAGTAGGTTTCACAGGAGTTCACAAGGACCATATTGGAAAGATTACCAGTGCTCGACCCACAGAGCAGCCTACCGTTGTAACATATTTTTAGGAACAATTTCTGTATTTATAACATTACATATAGTCTCTTGACCGTCAAATATGTTTAAACCTCAGGTTTAAAATTTTTGACAATGAGTTGTCTACTATACATTCGATTTTTAGACGACCTATATTGTATGATGGTTTATATATATACTGTTGTAAGATAAGACTTTAACTGGTAAAAAAGTATGCACATAAATAGTAGAATCTATATAAGTATATAATGTGGACAAGAGGGGATTTTATACTGCTGTTGTAGGTGGGAGTGTTATTTTCATGTTATCGCCCTGCATTGTATTCCTATGTAATAACTTCCTATATCCATATAGCACGATTTTTTAATTACATTACGTCAATCCGGAATTAAAATACATTTTAAAAACATTTAATATGTAAAATAATTAATTTCAGAATTACGAACATACATAACAGTCCGAATCAGGTCAAATGTGAAAAAAATGCGCGTCCCGGGTGGTCGATATGGGAGACCCTCTCGTTGTTCAAGTTATAATACGGAAAGCCTGGCCGCGGAAAGTAGTCGTGTATGGAGGGTGCCATGCTCTTTGCACGATAAAGACCCCCTTTGTAGATATCGAAAATAGACAGCTCATTGTAGCCGCTACAAAGGCTAAATTCTCCGCCCCTACCCAATACTCCATAATTTTATAGTGGTAGTTAAAATTGTGTTCCTTATGTCCCATCCCACCCCCTTTTTCCATTAATTTCTGGTGTGCTAACTTGTCCTCTTTCTGAATGTAGCTGAAATACTGGACGTAGAGCAAACAACCGATCAATCACAAGCGTACAGAAACAGGTCGTCGAGGAGATCAAGAAGCAGTGTTACTGTCAAAGGATGCTAATCTTATGCATGTACGGTGTTAATATCTTAATATTAATATTGTGCAAAACGTGTTAATATTGCGAAAAATTATTAAAATTTTCAGGCTATATTTTACTTGGTTCAGTTAACCATAAAGGTCAGAACAAGTATAGCATTTAGTACGGTTGGTCATTTCTGTTAATGGATAGAGGATCGTCTTACTATTTTTATTAATTGGATGAATTGTAACCAATCATATTGCGACTATTTTAAGCTTTCCGTGATCATATTTCGGTAATAGACATCGTAAAAAATCTTCAACATAATTTCACTTGATATTCTCCATGCATTATTTGTTATTATTGTTTACGTATGCATATTGGTTATAGAATGAAACTGCTTTAAAATAATATATGACATTTTCAAATTTTAAATAAATTCTCTTTGATACTTTTTAGAATAAAAAATCATCAAATTGTTTTCTTTGTTTGTAGTTGTTGATTTATCGAGCACAAAATGATGATAAAACCCTTTTTACAATAGTTCTTAAAATATGTGCATGTTAAGGCAGATGTTTGACATTCCTAAAGATGCATGCTTGATTAATGGTCGAATTGCTTATCAAAAAACTTCGTTCAGCCATCACAAGCTTTTTCATATTTTTTAATGTCCTTCTGAAAAGCTCTTATGGCACTGAGGTCGGAGTGATGTGGACGTAAAATACAGCCGTAAGAGTAACTTATCATACATTAGTTAGATGCAATTGCTGCCAATATGAACATTCATTTAACTGCTGAATGGACATATATTGGTAGTCATGTAAATACTAATTTTACTGCAGTTATGGTGTATAATAGAATATGGATAATGTAGAGTTTTCAAGTAAGAATATATTTGTCTTATATGTCCCGCAAATGAGAGGCTATATTCATTCTGTTAAATACAACACAGGATTTAGTGACTGACTCCAATGACTGTATTGTTCAGTCTGGAAATGATCATATGAAGACAAGTTTTTATTAATCTTTGTAAATAAAAAACATAAATAACAAGGTAACAATATTCAATCTGTTAAATCCAACCCAGGATTTAGTGACATACTCTATTGAGCTAATGCTCACTAGGGATACCCCGCTTACACAAAAATTTTGCATGTATATAGGTCAACTATGTGATACCCAGCTTTCACAAAAATTTTGCATGTATATATGTCAACTATGTGTAAAAATCTAAGTATTTGGTCGCTAAACAGGAATTAGATATCCAACGAGCATAAAATCGCTATACACCATATGGTACTATATGATAAGCAATATGCAAACAATCTGCTTCTGCATCCAACAGTTACGGACGGACAAGGGTAAAACAGTATAGCTCCTTTTCTTCGAAGCGGGGGTTTAAAAAGGAAGACATTTACCCCCCAAAAATAACAAAAGCATTATACAAAAGTTTCTGCAACTTTATAGTACCATGATTTCAACTGAAATATGCAATATACAAGATACAATATACAATTGCATTTCATTAAGACGCTATGTAAATGATTACACATGCGGTTATTTTGAAATATGATTGCACAATATTGCCTTTTTACAAAATGAAATATAAAATGACATGTGTCCTACTTCAAATTCAATCTGTTTAATCCAGGATTTAGTAACAGACTTCATTGACTGTACTGTCTGGGATGAAAATGATCATATGACGACGTGTGTTTATTAAGTTATGAGAATAAAACATATAAATAAAAAAGGAAGAAATTTACCCCCCCCCCCCCAAAAAAAAAAAAAATACCAGTAAGCATTAGACTTAAGTTTCTGCAAACTTTGTACTACCGTACTGTAAAGAAAATACATGAATGATTCTCTGACGTCAAAACGTCTACGTAACTGATAATTGGTGACATTGTGTGACTGATTATAAAGCCGACAAGTCTTATTATTCTATTTTTAGACGGTATTTAATTTATTCTTTATATTTGATCCCATTATATACGTCATAGTAAATAAAATTAGTAACGAATACAAAAGTTAAAGTCTCGGGGTTAAACATGTAGATATTTCTGACAAAATTACCGTGAACAACCTTGACGTATTTAAAGACTTTTTGCCAGTTAATTAAGTAAGCGATCGGCGATAAAATAATCACCAAAACATGCCTTGCAAATAATGTTTTTTGTATTACATAGGAAGAAATACTGATGTTGCCAATAAATACTAAACTTTATTAATAATTAATAAAATTTTCCATATGTTTTTTTAGAACAAACGTTTTTATACCCCGAAACACAAAGTGGCCTATATACCATCCGTATGAAGATGAGTGTCCGTCAGTCCGTCCGTTCGTACGTCGGTGACATGACATGACATCTTTATTCTCATTAACTAAATTACATAGTTACAGAGATGATAATATACATAATACAACATATTTTGCATGTGAGAAGACATATAATTTTAACTTTAACCAGGAGGACAGACTTTCACTGTTATATACTGTATGAATCTCATAACTTTTCTAGTAAAACAATGTTTTCTGTTGCAAATACATTTTTAAATTTATAAATATTAGCATTTGTACAACAGTAGTGCGATAGATATTTGTCTCGTTCTTTTTTAAAAGAAGGACAGGTCATTATATATTGAAATTCATCACCGATGTCAGCGGTGTCGCAAAGTTGGCATAATCTATCTGTTCTCTGTAGATTATGCCACCTTCCTGTCACCACTGGCAAACGGTGATTGCCACATCTAAATTTACATAGTTTTAATGCGCAATTAAATGAAAGAATTGAAAGATACTTTTTCAAATTTAAGTTAATTTTTGAATAATCTATAACATAAACCTTTTGATGATTGATTCATTTCTACTGACCATTCCTGTCTAAACTTATCTTTTAACTTTTGTTCTATACTTTGAACAATCCATTGTTTTGAAATATAATTTTGATGTTGCCATTTATTTGACATACCACAGTTATCTAAAATTCCCCTTATAAATGACAACCATTTGTTCTCTAATTTATATAACATTGACGAGATCTTTTTTTCACGTGGTATCGAAAAGGTTGCACCAAAACTTTATCATACGTAGTTTAACTTGTATAGACATTGGATATATCCCCGTTTCTCCATAAATCATAAAATTTGAGGTCGATTTTTTAAGACGCAATACATGCTTGCAAAGACTTAAATGTACCAGTTCGAGAATGTCTAGGTTTTCAAATCCCCATATTTCGGCTCCGTACATAAGGATGGGTAAAACAGCCTTATCAAACATGTCGAACTGACACTCTAATGATAAATGATTACTTCTACATTTCCTAATAATACTGTACATAGCTTTAATAGCTTGATCTCGTAAATACTTTCTCGTTGCGAAAAAAAGATGCAGAGAAGATAACACCTAGGTATTTATAGTTTTTGACAATTTCTATCTCTTCGTTATTAATGTAAAATTACAGGTTATTTTATTGTCTGCCTCCTAAAAAATCATTACTTTTGTTTTGTTTACATTAATTTTTAAGTTTCCACGTATCACCGGGCCTCGGTGGCCGAGTGGTCAAGGTAGTTCGTCTACTATTGATCACGTGGTCTGTCAACACTGAGATTGCGGGTTCGATTCTCACTGCAGGCAGGGTATACTCGACTCCAATCTTAATTGACAAGGATTGCCAGTTTTCCTACCGCAGGTCGGGGGTTCTCTCCGGGTACTCCGGCTTCCTCCCCCAATAAAAACTGGACGCCATGAAATAGCTGAAAAATTGCTGAAAGTGGCGTTAAAACAGCGTTCAAACAAACAAACAAAAAATCCACGTATCACAATATTTGAAAAAACTATTTAAAAGTAACTGTAGATCTGCACTGGATTCAGCAAGTAGAACAGTATCGTCAGCATACATTAGGATAAATAATTTAAAGTATATATCCAGTTCATTTCCGATGTCAGATGCGATTGAATGTGAACCCCTAACATTAGTATTTTCTAAAAATTCTTGAAGATCATTTAGGTAAAAAGAAAATAATAGAGGAGAAAGATTTTCTCCTTGACGAACTCCGATTTTGCTTGCAAACATTTCAGATGCATGATTATTATGTACTACTCGTGAATTTACATCTTTGTACAAATTTTCAGCAATTCTAAAAAATTTACCATTTATCTGATTTAAAACAAGTTTATACAAAAGTGAGTTTCTTTGTACATAATCAAACGCCTTTTCGAAGTCTACAAATACACAATGCATTTTTTCTTTCGACACAAAGCAGTTCAAATAGTGCATACAGCGAGAAAATATGATCGTTGGTAGAGTATCCTTTTCGAAAGTCTGCTTGATTTTCGTATAAAATATTTAACTTGTCAACAAATTTTCCCAGTCTGTCATTAAGTATAGACCTTTCCAAGGCATGATAATAAAGTAATAGGCCTGTAATTTTTTGGTTCTAATTTGCAACCTTTGTTTTTGAAAATTGGTATTATATTACCAGTGAGCAAGGCTTCCGGCAAGATACCCGTATCAAATATAAGATTAAACAATTTTACATATATATCAATCATACTGTCAATAGAATTGACAACATATTCATTGACTATTATATCTAGATGATAACTTGAAAACGCGTCAACAGATTTTAATTAAACGTTTGCACAGATTTAAGTACTATAAAAAAGGATCAGGTTTATTTTTCAGCACAATCCAAATTGTAGTTTTTTAAGTTGTGTCAATTTGTAATTATTTTTTAGGGTCAAGGTAAAAAATAGTCTTCTGAGATGGACTGTTATCATGTTCAGTATTTACTTTAGTCTAATTTGTAATACAGTAAATTGTGTTCATGAATATTTAAAACAGTGCAACGTGGCGGGGTATCATTTAAAGTCCCATTAAATTGGAAACGTCAATTGTCACTGTAAAATCTAAAAAAAACTATCATTGAATTACACTGAGTCTACCTTTTAGTTTGACATTCTTTTCAGATTAGACTCAAAGGATAACTTGAAACTAAACTTAACGACAGGCGTGATGAATTCAACTTCCTTATTATCAACTTTCCGTTCATTGAAATGAAAATTCCAACAGCTCCGGCATATGATGTCTATTTTTTACAATTTATACGTTAGTGTAGATCTTATACGATCGGTATTCCGATTTTCTAGACCGGACTCTACTGTTGACTAATACTAGTTAGCTATTAAAACAGGGATCTGTTCTACCAAGGTTGATTTTATATCTACATAAATAGTATGACGGTCATAATAATTTTATTTAATCGCTATGAAAAATCCATCTCTCAATGCGAGTAGTCATATAGGTACTGCATGCTAGTGCTGAGTGAACAAGAACCAATGCTTTTTTATTGGCTTTGGAATACTGATTGTTTTCTGTTTTTTTCTTTTTGTCGTGTGTCGTGATCTCAATCCGGATTGTGTCACTGTCCCTCTGGTTTTCGATTCGATACTTCTTAATCGCTCATCCGTCATAAATTTTACTTATTATCCTAGGCGAAAATACCACGTTTCAATAATGGTGATATTTTTGTAGATTTTACGATATTGCATATAAAATGCATATTTGATTTAAAATATTTTTCAATTTAGCTAATTTGCTATAAAATGCTATCTAATTAAAATCTTCATGAATTAAAAAAATATATATTTTCAAATAATATGAAATGTTGTTACCAGGAAATCAGTAAGTTATTGAAAAGGACTTTAACAGTACATGTTCAAATTAGTGCCAAGTGATGTGTATACTTCTCTGTCAGTAGTTTTAATGTCGTGTACAATTGTGACTGCTTCACTACGAAAGTACAATTTCAAACACTGTCATTAATAAATTAAACAAAATGGGTATCAAATTTACATTTTAAAATCATTTTAAAATATATTACTAATGAATCGTGAAATTAATTTGATATTTATACACTTCTTCTTCTATATATGTTGTAACCTTATGACGACCGTGTGTGTTAAGCCATAGTTCTCTATCATTTTTAGAAGTGCGATATTTAAAATTGATAGATTAAATGATCGATTAAGTAACGTCGATTGAGCAGTATTTTAGCTCTGTTGAAGACGAGAACAAGTTAACAAGCAAGTATTCGAGGGAAATGACAATGAACCAAATTGCATAAAATTGGGACTGCAAGTAGAACGGATAACTTAACTTCGGTAACTGTAAAATGTCTCTACTCATTTTCGACATCTACATGTATAGCTTTACTTTCAAACAGTGTGACCCACTACAAATAAAGCACTCATTACTGTCTGCGCGCGGGCTTTGCGTAATATTACACATGCTTCAAACTGTTTCCAACGGAAACACACATGGCGACACACGACACACGACAACTAACATTTTCCGTTGTCTCCGTAAAAAATCTATGTAATATTATTAGCTGCAACCTAGAAGGAACCAAATCAAAAGGGTCTACGTGTATAATTGAAATGTAGAGTTGTAATTTTTGTTGTTTCTCTGGTTGTTTGGTTAACTGTAGCTCATTTCGGTACTTTGCTTGTCTAATTTGTACTTATGATGTTAACACAGCAATATTGGCAGCTTCGCTTCCTAATATGATTACATGTAATCTATAGGAAGTGAGGCAAATGAGTGTTATGTATAAAGTATACAGTATAGAGATGTTGGTAGTCTCTTTCCGTTGTTCTGATGGGTTGGCAAATAGGTGCTCCATTCAATGTTAAGCAATACCGAAAGTAGCATGACTGAAATGATTACTGGAAGTTAGAAAAATGTAGAGGTAGTGGTCTCTTTAGATTTTTCGGTTGTGTTTGGTAAATGGTAGATCCATTTAATCAAATGCTATTTCCGGCTTTGCTGGGTTAGTAACCAATGCAAAAATAGAAGTAAAATCGATTCCAATTCATAAACATATTGATGATAGCATTCTCCTACCATTACAGAAGCTTTGCTTTCTATTAAATGAAATGTGAAATATGAACATTCATTTAATTGTTGAATGGACATTTATTGGTAGACATGTAAATACTTATTTTAATGCAGATACGGCGTATAATAGAATATGGATAATGTAGAGTTAATCAAGTTAGAATATATTTGTCGTGTATGTCCCGCAAATGAGAGGCTATATTCAATCTGTTAAATCCAACTCAGGATTTAGTTGCAGACTCCATTGAGTTAATGCTCACTAGGGATACCCCTTTCAAAAAAATTTTGCTTGTATGTAAACTATGTGTAAATATCTAAGTATTCTAAGTATCGGTAAACAGGAAGTAGATGACCAAGGAACAAAAATCGCTATACACTATATAGCACTACAGAATAAAGCAATATTCAAAATATTAGGCTTCTGCATAATATAGTTGCGTAGAAAACTGCGACAGAAATTTTTATTTGTTACGGCGGTAGGACGGACGGACATGGGTAAAACAGTATACCCCTCTTCTTCGAAGCGGGGGTATAAAAGGGAAAGATTAACCCAAAAAATACCAATATCATTAGACAGAAGTTTCTGGAAACTTTGCATTACCATGATATCCATGACATAAATATACAATATACAATTGCATTTCATAAAGACTCAGAATGTATATTTTTAGAGTTTTTTTCAATTTATTCCTTATATCTGATTCCATTACATACGTCATAGTAAATAAATTTAGTAACAAATACAAAAGTTAAGGTCTCTGGGTTATATATGTAGATATTTCTGCCAATATTGCCGTGAATAACCTCGACGTATTTAAAGATTTGTTTCCAGTTCAGCAAGCAATCGATCTGCGATCAAATAATCCAGAACAAAGCCTTGAAAATTATGTCTTTTACTTTACATTGGAGAAAATACTGTTGTTGCCAATTAACACTAAAATCTTCATGCAAATGTATACTTAAAATATGCAATAAAATGTTATTTCGAGGAAATCTATAGTAAGTAATTGATAAGGCCTTTAACACTACATGTTCAAATTTAGTGCCAATTAATGTATACTTCTCTGTAAGTAGAGTTTTAATGTAGTGTACAATGGTGACTGCTTCACTACGGCTTCACTACGAAGTACAATTTCAAATCAATAAATTATTTTAAAAAATAGTATCAAGAAATTAATTTGATATTTATACACTTTAACTACTGTCTAAGTAGTAGCCTTGCGACGACCGTGCGTGTTAAGCCGTACTTGTATATCTTTTAAAAGTGTGATATTTTAGATAGATATTAATTATCGATTAAGTCACGACCATTTAGCAGTATTTAAGTTAACAAGCAAGCATTCAGGGGAAATGATGATGGACCAAATTTCTTAAAATTTAGACTGCGAATAGAACGGACAAATTTGCCTTGTGTAACAGTTACAATGCCTCTATTCCTTTTCGACATCTAAAGCGTTACTTTAAAAAGTGTGACCCATTACAAAAAGGCACTCACTAGGGTCCGCGGCCAGGACATATTATTTATATCTTAACAAGAACCTGTAGTGTTCATACTTCTGTTACATAGACACAGCGCCGTTCTGTAACAGGTAAAAAGTTTATAGAGACTTCAAATAAGGTCTTGAAGATGATGAATTTTCATTTAAAACAATTCAACGGGAATTGCACAGTTTGTTTACTTAACTCGCTAAAATAGATACAAACGTGACCTCCGATACCTTACCGAGAACTAATATAGTTTTAATCTCTTGCATTTGCCTTCAGTTTAGTATGTTTGTGGCCACTTTCGTAGGATCAAGCCATTGGATGACAGATGTAAAACTCGTATAATATTGTAGCTTTCCAGTCGGGTTATAATCAGATCAATTACTCCTCATGTTTTATAACAGTAACTTATATTTCAATCATATCATCCATTTATGACGGGGAAAAGGGTTCAGAAATCAGTAATGGTAAGTAGGTAAGTAACCCTCTTATTTTATCGTTTTACTCTTTTATCACATACGAGTCAAAACGCAGGAAATTCCGATAAACAATATTTTAGAATTAACTCAAAATGTTTATATGATTGTTTATCGCTATCTTAAAAAATGAATTCAAATTTAATAAATTCATAAAACTACAACATTAATCAATAATTGTTAACTAAACATGCACACGGCACCAACACAGCGTTAAAATTACATCGATCGGAATGAAAATAGAAAAACCAACAAATGCACGATCACAACAGAAAATTTAATAACAATACCTGAAAATCAAAACCAACAATCCAGTATCACAACATATAACTTAACAACAGAATCAGGGCAGAAAAACCAAAACCAGCAATTCAGATGAAAACACATAGCTTTACAAAAGGAACACAATGTTTGCAGGAAAACAAAAACCAACAATCCAGGATAACAACACAGAACTTTACAACAGGAACAAGGCAGGAAATCAAAAACCAACAATCCATGGTAATAACTAATAACTTTACAAGAGGAACAACGCAGGAAATCACAAAACCAACAATCAGGGATCACAAAACAAAACCTTACAACCAATCGGAACATCTCTCGGCCATTTCCGTGAAGGGTTGAGAAAGTGACCTCGGAGGTAAGTGATCTCCATTTTGAACTATTTTCAGTCATTTATAAGAATTTGTTACGTCACAACTTCGTTTGTGACGTTTCAGTTCATTCATTTGATTGGCTGGTCATTGACGGTTAGTTGATTGTTACTGATAACGTCAGATTGTAAACAAATAGTTATCCATTTAAACGTTATCAGAGAAGGAATTTTTGGCAGTGTTCGCGAATTTAAGTTTAAAAAAATACTATCTGCTATCCGATTTTTAGTTCTGTTTCGATAAAGATCTGTATAGTTAAATAATTAAAGGGCAATCTATTTCATTCCACTTAAATACATGTAATGTTGTTATGAAACCATGCTAACCGTATCACATTTCGACCGATTTTTGGTCCATATCCGTACACTTACCTCCGAGATTACTTTCCGACCGTAGGTGAAAATAACCGAGGTGATTCGATTGCCTTACAATAGGATTACCACAGTAAGTCAAAAAAAAACAATCCAGTAAAACAGCACAAACCAAACCAAGCTAACACAAACAATAAGCTTTCACAAAACTTCAAACTCATCTGATTTCCTTTAGACATTCAAAAGTTATTTGAATGATGTTTACGCTATTTTCCTTTTCTACAATTCTTTACCTATATCATGACGTCCAGCGTTCATCACGGGATGAAGCTTTATTTCCGTATAAACCCCCGACCCTCTGCAGAAAAACCAGTAATTCTAGTCAATTAAGATTAGAGTCGAGCAATAAACTATCCCGAATTAAAGCTTAAAATGACTACTCTGCAGTTGACACTCCGCTTACCAATAATAGAGGGCCAACTAACAAGACAACTCGGACACGATAATATAACACTTGTATTTGCATTTGATACTTTTATTTATTCTTAAAAAATTGTCATTATGTGTCCTGTTTAACACCCAGCCTTAAAAACATCTACCTTCAAAAATATTCTCTAGTAAGATGGTATACATAAACCAAAAAAACTCCTAAAAGTTAGTAACCCGAACTCAATAAAACCAAGGGTGTTTCAGACGAGAAAACAATGGCTGCCTCTAATCAGACATCTGCCATGTTATTCGTCATCATTATGTGCAGGAAAACATAAATCCAGGAAGAGGAAAGACTGCCTCTGATTCAGCATAAATGACGCATCTGTATAGATACCAAACTAGGTGCAGCAAATCCATGTAAAAGCAGTCTAATAGTTAACAAAATTGTCCGCTCTAGAAAATCGGAATATCGATTGCAAGATCAACATAACGAGTTTGAAAATGTAAACACCATAAGCCGGTGTCGATTATATTATAAAATATATTAATTCTTTTATTACTTAAAAAAATCGTCTAATTGGTGTGTGGGGATTTTGAAAAAAAAATAGTGTGCATGTTTAGGAAGATGTTTTATATGTCGTGGATGTAAAATACAGTCGCAAGAGTAACTTGACATACATTAATTAAATATACAGCTTGCTGTTTATTTAAACATTCATTTAACTGTTTAATGGACCTTTACGGGTAGTAATGTATGTAAATACTTATTCTTATGCATAAACGTTGTATAATAGAATATGGATAACTATTTAAAATTTACAATATATTTGTCGTATGTGTCCTACTGCAAATTCAATATGATACATCCAACACAGGATTTAGTAACAGACATTGACTGTACCATCGGGTATGAAAATCAACATATGACGACATGTTTTTATTAAGTTATGTAAATAAAACACATCAATACAAAAGAGAAATTTAATTTAAAAAAAACCCATAACATTAGACATAAGTTTCTGCAAACTGTATTATCATGATTTCAACTGAAATATACAATATATTATATACAATTGCATTTCATAAAGCCTCTATGTAATATAAATGATTACATTTGCAGTTATTTTGAAATATAATTCCACAATATCGCCTATTAGCTCAATTTTTTGCAAAATATAAAATGACATAGCAAAAATTGTTTCTTAATACCAAAAAAACGTGAGACTTTCTCGTTTCTTCTTTTAATTGACAATATAGTATTTCAGTACATACAGTCCCGTTTTATAATTGATATGCAGAAGTGACAATGTCACACATTGTATTATTCAAAGGTACACCCGATACTAAATATAGGAAGTACTGTGAAGAAAATACTTGAATGATCCTCTGACGTCAAAACGTCTACGTAACTGATGTTTGGTGACATTGTGTGACTGATTATAGAACCGACAAGACTTATTATTCTATTTTTAGAGGGTATTTAATTTATTCTTTATATTTGATCCCATTACATACGTCATAGTAAATAAAATTAGTAACGAATACTAAAGTTAAAGTCTCGGGTTATAAATGAAGATATTTCTGACAAAATTGCCGTGAACAGCCTTGACGTAGTAAATGTTTTTTTGCCAGTTAATAAAGTAAGTGATCGGCGATAAAATAATCCTCAAACCAAGCCTTGAAAATAACCACTTATATACTACATAGGAGGAACTACTAATGTTGCTAATTAATACTAAACTTGATTAATAATTAATGAAATTTTCCATATGCTTCTTTATCAGAACAAACGTTTTTATATCCTGCCACACAAAGTGGCGGTGTATATACCATCCGTATAGATATAAGTGCCCGTCAGTCTGTCTGTCGTCGGTGGTTTCTAGATAGAGCTGACTTGAAAACATGCAATTAATGATAGGAATGTACTGCTTACTCTTCCGGAGTGTAACAATGTTTTTTTAATTTGTGATTGGGTTACTGATATTTTTTCTTGCTTTATCTTGATGTCGTGTGTCTATCCTGTTTTTCGATTCGATACTTGTTGACCGCCCAGTTGATATACATTTTACTTATTATTCCTGACGAAAATTCAACGTTTCAGTAATGGTGATAATTTTTATTGATTTTACGATATTGCATATAAAATGCATATTTGATTTAAAATATTTTTCATTTTAGCTAATTTGCGATGAAATGTTTTCTCATTAAAATCTTCATGTAAATTGTTATAATTAAAATATGCAACGAGATGTTAATACCAGGAAATCAGTAAGTAATTTTATATCATCTTTATAAGTGCGATATTTAAAATTCATAGATTAAATGATCGATTAAGTAACTTCGATTATTTCAGCACTATTAAGGACGAAAACATGTTAACAAGCTAGTACTCGGGGAAATGACGATGGACAAAATTGAATGAAATTTTGACTGCAAATAGAACGGAGAACTTTGCTCCGGTGACAGAGAAAATGTCTCTACTCATTTCGAAATCTATAGCTTTACTGTCAAAAAGTGTGACCTACTACAAACAAGGCACTCACTAGGTCCGCGGCCGGGATTTTCGTAATTTTACACATACTTTATATTAAACACACATGGCGACAAACGACAGCTTTTTCAGGATTGGCGCCAGTTTTGACGACGAACTTTAGGACATTTTCCGTTGTTTATGTCAGAAATCTATGCAATTTTATTAGCTGTAACTTTGAAGGAACCAAATCAAAAGGGTCTACGTCTATAATTTAGATGCAGAGCTGTTATTTTGTTGTATCTCTGGTTGTTAATTGTTAATTTATTGTTAATGGTTAATTGCAGCTCATGTCGGTACTGTACTTGTCGAGTTTGGACTAAAGGGGAGGTAGCATTGATTTACAATTCATGGACATAGATGTGAACACGGCAATTTTGGCAGCTTCGCTTCCTGATTAAATGTAACCTATAAGAAGCGAGGCAAATGAGTGTAATATATAACTATACAATAAAGAGATTTTGGTGGTCTCTTTCCTTTGCTCTGATGGTTTGGCAAATAGATGCTCAATTCAATTGTAAGCAACATTGAAAGTAGCAATAGTTCTAAATATATTGATCTAAATACTCTCTTGTAATCTGTTTATTTGTAACATTGTTAAAAGCGAGTGTATGTATTGGCTGTACTTATTATGGAACTAAAGTAAAAAAAAATGTAGAGGTTGTGGTCTATTTAGTTCTTAAGGTTGTGTTTGGTAAATGGTCGCTCCATTTAGCCAACTGTTATTTGCGTCTTTGCCTCGATAGTAATCGATGCAACACTAGAAGTAAAATCGAATTCAGTTCTAAGACATATTGATATAAACACTCCTACTAATACTGAAGGTTACAATAAACCAAATATTTAACATTGCGTCTCCCATATGGGGTACCTGCAATTAAGATTTTATGTGTGAGAATCCTCTCAAATTAAACCCCCGAAAGCAGTTGCTTGTAGAAGTTGAAATGTTAGACTACATTATTAGCAAATAAAAAAATATAGGTCGTGCGGCAAAAATGACCGAAAATTTTGGGTGAAAAATCAGCATTGAATGAAACTAACAAACTGTCTAACCTCCCCCGTTTTTTTAAAAAGAGCTCTATTTTCCCGGCTCTTATTAAATTTCCCCCAAATGTAGAAGATTTTCAATCAATTATGTTTCTATTTTTAAATTTTGCTATTTTCAGAACCCCAACATCCAATCAGATGCATCCGTGTATTTTCTTCTGATTACTATCTTGGGTTCAAAAATTTCCCGGTGTAATGTAAACAAATATTTGGTTTATTGTAACCTGAAGCTCTGCTTCCTATTACGTGAAATGTGAAATATGAACATTCATTTAACTGCTGAATGGACATTTATTGGAAATCATGTAAATACTAATTTTACTGCATTTACGGCGTATAATAGAATATGGATAATGTAGAGTGTTCAAGTTAGAATATATTTGTCGTGTATGTCCCTCAAATGATAGGTTATATTCAATCTGTTGCTAATGCTCACTCGGTATACCACGCTTTCAGAAAAATTTTGCATGTATATATGTCAATCTATGTGCAAAAAACTAAGTATTCGTAAACAGGAAATAGACGACCAAGAAACATAAAATCGCTATACACTATATAGTACTACAAGATAAATCACTATGAAATTATCAGTGGCTTAGAAAACTGCGACGTAAGGAAGGACGGACAAAGGTAGAACAGTATACCCCTCTTCTTCGAAGCGGGGGTATAAGAAAAGAAGAAATTTGACCCCAGAAATACCAATAGCATTAGACAGAAGTTTCTTGAAACTTTGTATTACCATTATATCAACTGAAATATAAAATATACAATATACAATTGCATTTCATAAAGACTCTATCTAAATTATTAATGTGTAGTTTTTATAAATATGATTGCACATAATTGCCTGTTATCTTTGATTTTTTACAAATATAAAATGACATAGCAAAAACAATTGTCTTTTAATACCAAGAAAACGTTGTGAGATTTTACGATTATTTCTTTGAATTGACATTTATAGTATTTCAGTACATACTGTCCTGTTTGAAACTTTATATGTAGAAGTGACAAGTTCACACATGGTATTTTAAGGTTCACCCTACAATAAATATAGGAAGACCCGTAAATAAAATACTTGAATGATTCTCTGATAACCTTGACGTATTTTAAGATTTTTTACCAGTTCAGTAAACTATCGATTGGCGTTCAAATAATCCAAAACAAAGCCTTGAAAATTATGGCTATTATTTCACATAAAAGCAAATATTGATGTTGCCATTTAATACTTAACGTGATTATTAATTAATGAAATTTTCCATATGCTCCTTCATTAGAACAAACATTTTTATATCATATCAGTATGGATATTAGTGTTCGTCAGTCTGTCTGTCCGTACCTCGGTGGTTTCTAGATGATAAGTCCAAGGTCAAGGTAAAAATTGTTTTCTGAGATGGACTGCTATCATGCTCAGCATTTACTATAGGCTGATATGTAATACGGTAAAATATGTTCAAAAATATTAAAAACAGTGCAACGTGGCGGGGTATCATTTAATTCCTGTGAAATGTCCTCTTTTTTTAAAATTGGAACGTCAATTGTCAATCTGAATAGCTATCATTAAATTACCCATCAGTTTCAATTAATTCGATCATCAACGTACACAGTCTTTTCAGGTAAAAGGAAAAGTATAAAAGACAGGCGTGATCAATTCCACTTCCTTATTATCACCTTTCCGTTCATTGATAACAAAATGTTTACATTTCACGAATAATACGTTATGCTATGTCTTACGATCGGTATTTCTATTTTCCAGACCGACGCTTATGTTGATTAATACTAGTTAGCTATTTAAACAGGCATCTGTTCTACATAGGTTGATGGTATATCTTCAGAAAGTGTGTGATTGCCATAATGACTTAGTTTAATCGTTATGAAAAATCCATCTCCCAAATACAAGGTATGTACTGCTTCCTTTCCCGGAGCACCTGCGTGCACCATTATTTTTGCTATTTTGGGTTGAGTTACTGATTTTACTTGATGTCGTGTGTCCTTTCTTAAATTTTTAGATTTTGTCACTGTCCCTATTGACCGCTCAGTTGCCACGTTTCAATAATGGTAATAATTTTATAGATTTCACGATACGGCATATAAAATGGATATTTCATTTAAAACATTTTTCAATTTAGCAAATTTGCGATAAAAAGTATTTCTTATCAAATTTTTATGCAAATTTTTATAATTAAAATATGCAATAAAATGTTATTACCAGGAAATCAGTAAGTAATTGAAAAGTAATTTAACAGTACATGTTTAAATTAGTGCCAATGTGTAGTTTTCTCTGTAAGAAGAGTTCTAACGTCGTGTAAAATTGTTACTGCTTCACTACGAAAGTACTATTTCAAACACTGTCATTAAATAAATTACAACAAATGTGTATCGAATTTACATTTTAAAATCATTTTTAAATTCATTACTAATGAATCGTGAAATAAATTTGATATTTATACACTTCGTCTTCTATATATGTGGTAACCTTGTGACGACCGTCTGTGTAAAGCCATAGTTCTATATCATCTTTAAAAGTGCGATATTTTAGATTGAAAGATTAAATGATCGATCGATTAGGTAACATCCAATGAGCAGTATTTCAGCTCTATTAAGGACGAGAACAAGTTAACACGCAAGTTTTCGGATAAAATGACGATGGACCAAATTTTGTTTAATTTGGACTGTATATAGAAAGGAGAACTTTGCTTCGGTAACAGTTAAAATGTCTTTATACATTTGTAACATCTATAGCTTTACTTTCTTATGTGACCCACTACAAACAAGGCACTCACTTTAGGGTTCGCGGTCGGGCTTTGCGTAATATTACATATACTTTACATTAGTTAAACGGTAAACACACGTGGCGACAAACGACAGGTTTTTCAGTATTGGCGCCATTTTTAACGACGAACTTGAGAAAAAATTTCGTTGTCCCTGTCAGAAATCTATGTAATTTTTTTTGCTGCAATTGACAAGGAATCAAATTAAAATGGTCTACTCTATAATTAAGATGCAGAGTTCTAATTGTTGTTTCTCTGGTTGTTAGGTTAATTGTAACTCATTTCATTACTGTACATGTCGAATACTTGTGATCGCCATAATGACTTATTTTAATCGTTATGAAAAATCCATCTCCCAAATACAATTAGTCATATGTAGGTACTGCTTACTCTTCCGAAGCACCTGAGTGCAACACCATTTTTTTAATTGGGTTTGGGTTAATATTTTCTTTCTGCTTTTAATTGATGTCGTCCGTCTTTTCTAAATCGGATTTTGTCACTGTTCTTCTGGTATACTTATTGACCGCTCAGTTGCCACGTTCCAATAATTTTTATAGATTTAACGATATTACATATAAAAAACATATTTGATTTAAAATATTTTTGAGTTTAGCAAAATTGCATAATTAAAATATACCATGAACGACTTAAACAGTTAATGTTCAAATTAGTGCCAAGTGATGTGTATATATTTCTCTGAAAGTAGAGTTCTAATGTAGTGTACAGTTGTGAATGTTTCACTACGATAGTACAAACAAGTTAAAACACTGTCGTTAACAAATTACAAAAAAATTGCAAATTTACATTTAAAAATATTTTTAAAATTTATAACTAATAATTTTAATATTTATGCATATCTACTTATGTATATGGGGTAGCCTTGTGCCGACCGTTTGATATATAAAATGATCGATTTTCAGTATTTTAGCTTTATTAAGTACGAGAGCAGGTTAACAAGCAAGTATTCGGATTAAATGACGATGAACCAAATTGCATGCAATTTGGATTGCAAATTGAAAGGGGAACTTTGCTTCGGTAACAGTCACAATTTCTTTACTCATTTTAGACATCTATAGCTTTACCTTCAAAGGGTGCGACACACAAGGCATTTACAAGGGTCCGCTGCCAGTTTTTGCGTAATACTTTACATTGTTTAAACTTTAAAGATACATGGCGACAAACGACAGGTTTTGGCAGGATTGGCGCCATTTTTGACGACGAACTTAAGAGCATTTTCCGTTGTACCCGTCAGAAATCTATATAATACTGTTAGCTGTAACTTAAAAGGAATCAAATCAAAAGGGACTACAGTAATAATTGAGATGCAGTTCGTTGCTTCTCTGGTTGTTAGATTAATTGTAGATCATGTCGGTTCTGTACTTGTCGAGTTTGGACAAATGGGAGGTAGCACGGATTCACAAATATAACCTATAGGAAGCGATGCAAATGAGTGTAATGTATAAAGTATACAGTATAGAGATGTCTCTTTCCTTTGTTCTGATGGTTTGGCAAATAGGTGTTTCATTCGATTGTAAGCAACACCAAAGGTAGCATTAGTTCTTAATATATAGATTTCAATACTCTCTTACAATAAAATAGGAGCTTCGATTTTTCATCTATTTATAGGTAACCTTGTAGTATGCGAAGCAGTGTGTATTATGTATAATGATTAATGGAAGTAGAATCTGTAGAGGTTGTAGTCTCTTTAGTTCTTTCTGTTGTGTTTGGTAAATGGTCGCTTAATTTAGTCAACTGTTATTCCCGGCTTTGCATGGATATTAACCGATGCAAAAATGGAAGTAAAATCGATTCCAGTTCATAAATATATTGATTTATATACTCTCCTACCATTACAGAAGGTTTGCTTCCTATCAAATGAAATGTAAAGTATGCATAGCCAAGAGGAAAGAATTGCCATCCGTACAATGGGCTTGCTGAAAAATATAATCTAAGTTGACTTTAATGAATGTATTGCCATGCTACTTTATTGGGAAAGTGTTAAATATATTAAGATATTAAGATATTAAATGACAGCTTTTTCTTACTGTAAAGTGAAGAGAATTTTCGCTTCACAATCGGAATATCTCTTGGCCATTTATATATTATCAATAAATCAATTATGTCATGATTTCGTTTATGTTATGGGAAATCAATCTCTCAAATACGATCGGGCATTTTCGCGGAGTCCTGCGTAGTGCTTCCTATTCCTGGATTTGACTTTTTCCTAGACATGACAATGAGTAACTCGACGAGCGTCTAATTAGAGGCAGGCACTGCTTACTCGTCCAAGGCACGTGAGTGCCCCCATGGTCTATATTGGGTTCGGGTAACTCTCTTTGGGTTTTGTGTGTTTTTTTGTGTTGTCTATGTCTGTCTGTATCCGGATTCATAACTGTCCCTTGACGTTTGGCTCTTGTCGGTTTTCTTTGCTATTTTTCTTAGACTGATTTTTTTATTTTACTCCCGACGTAGCCAATATTATAACGTTGATGACTAATTTCCACGTATATCTAGTAAGCAAGCTTGTTACAAGTAGTCTGTTTGTGGTCGACTCTGAGGTATAAGTTTTAGATCCCATTCATTGTATTCCACTTTTCTTGTGGCAATTAAATATTATAAAGTATAAGTCGGCGTGTTGTTCTTAATGGCTTTTGCATGACAAATAAAAATCTCTTTACAGCCTATGGTATTCTCCTTTTTTAAAACCGAAATGATACATTTTGAAATCAACAATTGTTTTCCCGAGATATTCAGCGTTTTTTTAAATGCAGCGGTTTTTTTTCATTTTGATAAGTAACTTTGGACCTTAATTAAAACGGACGTGTAACATAGGTTCAGTCGATTCAATATCCGGAGCCGGGGTCATATCCGGAATCGAGTCTTGCAAGCTGCACACTTATTTTTAACTAAAGTCAAGCGAAATTCGAATAACAATTTGAAAGTAAATTAGGTTAAAAGATTTTTTATTCCGGAAATTGTAGACAATACACAGCTTAGATAATATCAATGTTTATAGTTTAGGTAACCTTTATCACTGTATTAAATAAGAATGAAATATTATTAAAAATGTGAAATAACTTTAGTTTGTTTACTTTAATCCTATTTTATAAATAAATTTGGGAGAAGCTACATTCCGTAACCTCTGTTTCGGAGATTTTTTCTGTTCGAAATCTCTCGGGCTTTGTCGATAAGGATTGAGGTGTGTAAGTCTTGATGTTTGTCCGAATACAATTGTACGTCACGAAAACAGACGAACTTTTGTAAACCATACTAGATCCCTATAGAAAAATGCATGGCTGACATTTAATGTACAATTTCCGTAGCAGAAGTCAAGGACAATTTTGACATGTAATTTACAGAGGCATAATATGGAGTAGGCATTGCCAAAATGCGAGACAATATAGTCCTTTATTATCAATATATAATGTGCATTTCATAAGAGACGTCTTTCTTTGTAACTGTGACGTCACACGAAGTGTAGTTTTAAAGATCGATTTAGAGATTGCAAAAAAATAGTATGAAATGATTTCATACTATTTTTTTGCAATCTCTAAATCGATCAAATGTTTGTTGTTAATTTTAAATATAACATTTATATTTTATCGATGTCAACTGTATTTTCAAGTCTTTCTAAAAATTATATTTAGTACTTTTCTTCATTCACTTTGTTCGAGTTTTTGACGATATCAACTTCCGGACGAAAAAAAATCAATATCAGCATTAAGCAGATTTTGATCACGTGATTTCATTTTGATCACATGACACGTAATTGCCGTAGAGCTCACCGCTCTTCGCTGTCCGCTTCGTGCTGTGCTCGCTATCATTAAATATGGACAGGTTATAGTAGTACAATTTTTGTCCACTGGGTTTTCGTAATTAAAAAGTACAATATGGAATAATACAAAAATGCAAGCGAAACAAAGCAATCTGCGAGTGTGTGACTTTAAATATATTCTTGTCCCCAATCTACCTTGCATGCATGTATACCTGTTCTCGTCCTGTATTCGTTTTTTGTTTCTTGGTATATGTCCTACAAATATGAATTTCAAAGTCTTAAAAATATATTTATTGTATTAATATTAATGTTTTAAAGAACAAGTCTTAAAATATATAAATACATATTATTAATAAGTATAATTGCGACCATTAACATGTGGAGTAATTTACCATTAGATGTACGAAAGTATACCTCGTTAAGTATATTTAAAACAAATTGGAGACTCGATCGTATCAAAGTAACCCCAAAACTACTATTACGTCGGAACTAGACAAGGACAGGTTCTACTTGCAATGCTTCGTATGCACAGTATCAAATGAGCACCTGTTTCTGCGAAACCTTGTAGATTCTTTAAACTGTACATGTGGTCATGTCGAATCAACCTATCATTTTCTTTTTCAATGTTATAAGTATGATCAGCTTCGTAGTACCACACATACACTTAATTTCAATCAACCTGTCGATGTTAACTTATTATTGTATGGGTAAGATTTTCTAACATTAGATGATAATATTTATGTCTTTAATCTTGTTCAAAAATATTGTTAACTGCGTTCCACTATCCATCATTTTTATTTTCACATTGACTGTTTCTTTTATTTATTATACTTCTTGACAATATTAATATGTATTTTTTCTATTTCTTTTCGTAGCCTAAGCATGCTCTAAGTTTTGAAATTACATTATGTCGGAATTTTTAGGAGACGGATTAACAAAAGCTTACATGCTTATTTCCGAATCATGTATGTTATTCTTTGTATGATTTATTTTTTACATTTGATTGATACTTATATTAATAAAATATGTTTAAACTAATGACCAAGAATCAGCATAGTTTAATTCATATCTTTTTAACATAATTTGCGTACTTTTTCCCCAAACTTAACAAATTATGTTCTATTTCCTCCTTCTGTCATTAAAACGTCTGTAGAAATATTTAATGAAGCTGTAGCTCACATTACTTGTCAACCAAATATTAAATAAATCTGCATACCGATATATTGGACCAACCAGATATTAAATAAATCTGCAGACCGATATATTGGACCAACCAGATATTAAATAAATATGCAGTCTGATATATTGGACCAACCAGATATTAAATAAAACTGCAGATAGATATATTGGCCCAACCAGATATTAAATAAATATGCAGTCCGATATACTGGACCTAAAATACAGTAAATGTATCAGCAGTCCAATATATTAAACCAATCAAATATTTAATAAATCTGCAGACCGATATATTGGACCAACCATATATCAAATAAGTCTGTAGTTCGATATATTGGACCAATCAAATATTTAATAAATCTGCAGACCGATTTGGACCAACCAGATATTAAATATATCTACATTCCAATATATTTAATAATCTGCCGACTGTACCAACCATATAATTAATAAACTGCCGACTGGACCAACCATTAATTTAATAATCTGCCGACTGGACCAACAATATATTAAATAAAAATCTGCCGACTGGACCAAACATATATTAAATAAATCTGCCGTCTTGACCAACCATATATTAAATAATCTGCCGACTGGACCAACCATGTATTAAATAATCTGCCGACTGGACCAACCATATATTAAATAATCTGCAGACTGGAGCAACCATATATTAAATAAATCTGCAGACTAGACCAACCATATATTAAATAATCTGTAGACTGGATCAATCATATATTAAATAATCTGCCGACTAGACCAACCATATATTAAATAATCTGCAGACTGGAGCAACCATATATTAAATAAATCTGCAGACTAGACCAACCATATATTAAATAATCTGTAGACTGGACCAACCATATATTAAATAATCTGCCAAATGGACCAACCATATATTAAATAAAAATGCAGACTGGACCAACCATATATTAAATAAATCTTCGGTCCGATAAACTGGAACAACCATATAAAGGGTAGTCCAACATGTTTGTCCAACTATATTTGTTAAATGAAGCTATAGCATATCGTTTTCGGTTACAGATATACCATAAAAAGTGTTAGGGTAAGATTCCAATGTTATATTTTTGATTTAACCAGAAGAAACTAGTTTTTGCTTTTCCTTTGACGAAAAATCAAACTATAGGATTTCCGGCTAATCAATACCTATATGTATATCCAGAGGCACATCTTTTTACATTGTTTCTTATCATGTTTTAGGAAAACAACCATATATTAAATAAATAATAAGTCCAATCTATTGGACCAATCATATTGTAAATACATTGTCAGTCCGAGATATTGGACAAACCATATATTAAATATACCTGCAGACTGGACCAACCATATATTAAATAATCTGCCGACTGGACCAACCATATATTAAATAATCTGAAGACTGGACCAACCATATATTAAATAATCTGAAGACTGGACCAACCATAGATTAAATAACTTGCCGACTGGACCAACCATATATTAAATAAATCTGCAGACTGAACCAACCATATATTAAATAATCTGAAGACTGGACCAACCATATATTAAATAAATCTGCAGACTGGACCAACCATATATTAAATAATCTGCAAACTGTACCAACCATATATTAAATAAATCTGAAGACTGGACCAAACATATATTAAATAACTTGCAGACTGGACCAACCATATATTAAATAATCTGAAGACGGACCAACCATATATTAAATAATCTGAAGACGGACCAACCATATATTAAATAATCTGAAGACTGGATCAACCATATATTAAATAACTTGCCGACTGGACCAACCATATATTAAATAAATCTGCAGACTGGACCAACCATATAATAAATAATCTGAAGACTGGACAAACCATATATTAAATAATCTGAAGACTGGACCAACTATATATTAAATAAATCTGAAGACTGGACCAAACAAATATTAAATAACTTGCAGACTGGACCAACCATATATTAAATAATCTGAAGACTGGACCAACTATATATTAAATAAATCTGCAGACTGGACCAACCATATATTAAATAACTTGCAGACTGGACCAACCATATATTAAATAACTTGCAGACTGGACCAACCATATATTAAATAATCTGCCGACTGGACCAACCATATATTTAATAATCAGCCGAATGGACCAACCATATATTAAATAAATCTGCACACTGGACAAACCATTTATTAAATAATCTGCAGACGACTTGACCAACCATATATTAAATAACTTGCAGACTGGACCAACCATATATTAAATATCTGAAGACTGGACCAACCATATATTAAATAATCTGCAGACTGGACCAACCATATATTAAATAATTTTCAGACTGGACCAACCATATATTAAATAACTTGCCGACTGGACCAACCATATAGTAAATAACTTGCAGACTGGACCAACCATATATTAAATAATCTGCCGACTGGACCAACCATATGTTAAATAATCTGCAGACTGGACCAACCATATATTAAATAATTTGCAGACTTGACCAAACATTTATTAAATAATCTGCCGACTGGACCAACCATATATTAAATAATCTGCCGACTGGACCAACCATATATTAAATAATCTGCAGACTTGACCAACTATATATTAAATAAATCTGAAGACTGGACCAACCATATATTAAATAAATCTGCAGACTGGACCAACCATATATTAAATAATCTGCAAACTGGACCAACCATATATTAAATAAATCTGAAGACTGGACCAAACATATATTAAATAACTTGCAGACTGGACCAACCATATATTAAATAATCTGAAGACGGACCAACCATATATTAAATAATCTGAAGACGGACCAACCATATATTAAATAATCTGAAGACTGGATCAACCATATATTAAATAACTTGCCGACTGGACCAACCATATATTAAATAAATCTGCAGACTGGACCAACCATATAATAAATAATCTGAAGACTGGACAAACCATATATTAAATAATCTGAAGACTGGACCAACTATATATTAAATAAATCTGAAGACTGGACCAAACAAATATTAAATAACTTGCAGACTGGACCAACCATATATTAAATAATCTGAAGACTGGACCAACCATATATTAAATAAATCTGAAGACTGGACCAACTATATATTAAATAAATCTGCAGACTGGACCAACCATATATTAAATAACTTGCAGACTGGACCAACCATATATTAAATAACTTGCAGACTGGACCAACCATATATTAAATAATCTGCCGACTGGACCAACCATATATTAAATAATCTGCAGACTGGACAAACCATTTATTAAATAATCTGTAGACTGGACCAACTATATATTAAATAACTCTGCACACTGGACAAACCATTTATTAAATAATCTGCAGACGACTTGACCAACCATATATTAAATAACTTGCAGACTGGACCAACCATATATTAAATATCTGAAGACTGGACCAACCATATATTAAATAATCTGCAGACTGGACCAACCATATATTAAATAATTTTCAGACTGGACCAACCATATATTAAATAACTTGCCGACTGGACCAACCATATAGTAAATAACTTGCAGACTGGACCAACCATATATTAAATAATCTGCCGACTGGACCAACCATATGTTAAATAATCTGCAGACTGGACCAACCATATATTAAATAATTTGCAGACTTGACCAAACATATATTAAATAATCTGCCGACTGGACCAACCATATATTAAATAATCTGCCGACTGGACCAACCATATATTAAATAATCTGCAGACTTGACCAACTATATATTAAATAAATCTGAAGACTGGACCAACCATATATTAAATAAATCTGCAGACTGGACCAACCATATATTAAATAATCTGCAAACTGGACCAACCATATATTAAATAAATCTGAAGACTGGACCAAACATATATTAAATAACTTGCAGACTGGACCAACCATATATTAAATAATCTGAAGACGGACCAACCATATATTAAATAATCTGAAGACGGACCAACCATATATTAAATAATCTGAAGACTGGATCAACCATATATTAAATAACTTGCCGACTGGACCAACCATATATTAAATAAATCTGCAGACTGGACCAACCATATAATAAATAATCTGAAGACTGGACAAACCATATATTAAATAATCTGAAGACTGGACCAACTATATATTAAATAAATCTGAAGACTGGACCAAACAAATATTAAATAACTTGCAGACTGGACCAACCATATATTAAATAATCTGAAGACTGGACCAACCATATATTAAATAAATCTGCAGACTGGACCAACCATATATTAAATAATCTGATGACTGGACCAACCATATATTAAATAACTTGCAGACTGGACCAACCATATATTAAATAACTTGCAGACTGGACCAACCATATATTAAATAATCTGCCGACTGGACCAACCATATATTTAATAATCAGCCGAATGGACCAACCATATATTAAATAAATCTGCACACTGGACAAACCATTTATTAAATAATCTGCAGACGACTTGACCAACCATATATTAAATAACTTGCAGACTGGACCAACCATATATTAAATATCTGAAGACTGGACCAACCATATATTAAATAATCTGCAGACTGGACCAACCATATATTAAATAATCTGCAGACTGGACCAACCATATATTAAATAACTTGCCGACTGGACCAACCATATAGTAAATAACTTGCAGACTGGACCAACCATATATTAAATAATCTGCCGACTGGACCAACCATATGTTAAATAATCTGCAGACTGGACCAACCATATATTAAATAATTTGCAGACTTGACCAAACATATATTAAATAATCTGCCGACTGGACCAACCATATATTAAATAATCTGCCGACTGGACCAACCATATATTAAATAATCTGCAGACTTGACCAACTATATATTAAATAAATCTGCAGACTGGACCAACCATATATTAAATAATCTGTAGACTGGACCAACTATATATTAAATAATCTGCCGACTGGACCAAACATATATTAAATAATCTGCCGACTGGACCAACCATATATTAAATAATATGCAAACTGGACCAACTATACATTAAATAATCTGCCGACTGGACAAAGCATATATTAAATAATCTGCAGACTGGACCAACCATATATTAAATAATCTGCAGACTGGACCAACCATATATTAAATAATCTGCAGACTGGACCAACCATATATTAAATAATCTGTAGACTGGACCAACTATATATTAAATAAATCTGTCGACTGGACCAGCTATATATTAAATAAATCTGCCGACTGGACCAGCTATATATTAAAGAAATCTGCCGACTGGACCAACTATATATTAAATAAATCTGCCGACTGGACCAACTATATATTAAATAAATCTGCCGACTGGACCAGCTATATATTAAATAAATCTGCCGACTAGACAACTATATATTAAAGAAATCTGCAGACTGGACCAACTATATATTACATAAATCTGCAGACTGGACCAACCATATATTAAATAATCTGCCGACTAGAGCAACCATATATTAAATAATCTGCAGACTGGACCAACTATATATTAAATAAATCTGCCGACTGGACCAACTATATATCATATGCAACTATTACTGTCATAATTAGGTTCGATAACTCTGTTTCTCAACGAACGACTGTTTTGTATCATTTAACACCAAAATTTTATCATATATCAAACTGCTACTATTATTAATAAAATTATTGTATGTTTTTTAATATATTATTAATATTTGACAATATTTTCCATTTTTTAAATTTACTTTTTTTTATCTTTATCATTTATGGAGTTCCTCGTTTATTGTTGTTTCCTTGTGGCATCATTATTTTTTTATACTACTATAATAGTTCATAATTTATTAAAATTATAAATGAATTATGGTTACCTAATAAACATTTGTGACATATGTGTTATTTAGAACACCTTTAATGTATTGAAATTTAACCCATGCTGTGTCTTCCTGATAAAGCTTGTACTGCCATAAACATGTATTCTCTGTACAGCGGATGTTTATTGAACAGCTTATTCCTTAAAACTTGAATTTTGAATACCTTTATGACTGAGAAAAATGCGTCCAAATTGGGGATATTTAAAAATTATCTTTTACATAAATACTTTATAAATGTTTATCACAAAGTTCATAATTACCACATTTTCAATTCAAGAAAATGCAATTGCAGTTAGTTTTTTCTAATGACAGTATTTTGTAAGTCAAATACTCTTTAAAGTTTTTTTTGTTTAATTATTAAAATATTTACATCTAAGTTAAACATGTTAAAATTTCTGAAATATAATAAGACCATTAAGGTGCCATACAACCCTGTCCCTTGTCTGAACCACGTGGTCTGAACTCGCCATGTTAAAAATGGTCAAAATGAGCGAATTTCAAATGAAATGGGAAGTACGAAGATCGGAAATTAAAGTGTTAAAACTGTGAAAATTAAATACATTAACGTGTCTACTTTTTGTATATATGTGCAAAACATATTTTATACCAACTGTATTTATGCAATTTACGTCATAAGTGGTGCATATTTGACTATTTCCCATTGAAACAATGTAACCAGAAGGCTGAAAATAAGGCTTTTTTCAAACAAAATGGGAAGTATTTTGCAAGTAAATTAAACTGATAAAATTTATATCATTCGAAAGACAAGAGACTGTAGAACTGGGAACAATGTGCAAAACATATATATTTTATTTATTTAACAAGATATCGGCGTTTTTTAAATCGTCCCCTTGATTTTCTATTGAATGGGAAATCCAATATGGCTGACAAAAATACGTCACAGAAATCACGTGATGTCGCAATAGTTGTATATGTAAATAAATCTGCCGACTGGACCAACTATATATTAAATAAATCTGCCGACTGGACATACTATATATTTAACAAATCTGCAGACTGGACCAACCATATATTAAATAATCTGCAAAGTGGATAAACCATATATTAAATAATCTTCCAACCGGACCAACCATACATTAAATAAAACTGCAGACTGGACAAACCATATATTAAATAATCTGCCGACTGGACCAACCATATATTAAATAATCTGCAGACTGGACCAACCATATATTAAATAATCTGTAGACTGGACCAACCATATATTAAATAATCTGCAGACTGAACCAACCATATATTAAATAATCTGCCGATTGGACCAACCATATATTAAATAATCTGCAGACTGGACCAACCATATATTAAAATATAGGTTCAATCGTTCTAAAGAACGATTAATAGGCTTTCCACTTCAAAAGAAGACCTTAAATAAATGACTTTGAAACCAAAAAGCTAAGAAACATACGTGATTTGTCTATAGCAATTAATAAGAACAAAAATTATTAAAAAACTATTTAGATATCTTTAAAAATAAGAAAGGTCATTAAATAAGACGTAAGAAAACTTGAATGACCTTGACAACTGATCTTTTAATCTACGTAAATATAACTTATAGGCAATAGCATTAAAAGAAGAAGCCATTCAAAATACATAGTACCATGAAAAACATTTATAAAGGACTTTGACCTTGACTTTTACAGCATGACCTTGACCATGCTGAAGGTCAACAGTGATCAACATTGAAGATTTTATGCCAATATCTCTTAAAGTCATTAAGATATGACTACTTATAATATATACAAAAAATTAGAAAATGACCTTGACCTTTGACCTTGTATTTGTTTTCAAGGTCAAGGGTCCTAATGATCCATAGTGAAGACCCCATGCCTCTACTATCAATAGTTGATAAGTAATTAATGAAAAACTAATTATCAATGGTTGTAATGGGGGATAACTCCTATAAGATGTAGCCGGATCCTTTCCCTATCAATAGAAAAAAGTTGCGCCTTTATGAGACCAACATTTTATCAATTATAACTTATAGCCTATCTTTTACCGTTTCAAAGTAATAGCGATGACAAGACAATGCAAAAATTTCAAACGTGACCTTGACCTTTGACCTTGTGTCCATTTTCAAGGTCAAGGTCAATGATGACCAATGATATAAGGTTTCATATATATATCTGTTATAGTTACTGAGATATAGTGATATAATGCAATTCACAATACATTTTATTGGTCTAGGGGAGATAACTCTTATAAAAATGTCAAATAAAAAAAGTGACGATTCAAGATCTCAATATGATACACATTTTGGTAAAGGTTTCAGTTCTCTATCTATTATAGTAAAGGAGGAGATCTGCACACAACCAAGTGTCAAAAATTAGAACATGACCTTGACCTTTGACCTTGTGACCTTTTTCAAGGTCAAGGTCAATGATGACCAACTGTGAAATATCTAGTCTATATCACCTCTGGTTCATGAGTTACAATGGTACAAATTGTACTTCCAATAAATAAGGGGAAATAACTCCTACAAGGAGTCGTCAAAATACATTGCGCGATATGTAACAAATTGTCGCAATCCTTAGCTGACCATTTTGCAACAACTTTCATTGCGAAATCTTTTACGGTTTCATAGTTTATCTGCACACAAGCTTTTCTGTAACAGGGGAGATAACTCCGTAAAGAACAAGTGTTCGGTGTGCCAGGGTCAACTGCGAAAGCGTAATGTCTAATACATCCATAGTACAAAATGTCTTTACGACATGTCGCGAAACAAAATTTATAATGGGAAAAAAAAGTTGGCGGAAAAACAATAAGAATAATAATAATAATAATAATAAGAAACAGACTAATAACAATAAGTCTTTCCACTGGAAAGTGGAAAGCCTTAATAATCTGCAGACTGGACCAACCATATATTAAATAATCTGCAGACTTGACCAACCATATATTAAATAATCTGCAGACTTGACCAACCATATATTAAATAATCTGTAGACTGGACCAACCATATATTAAATAATCTGCAGACTGGACCAACCATATATTAAATAATCTGCAAACTGGACCAACCATATATTAAATAATCTGCTGACTGGACCAACCATATGTTTAAATAATCTGCCGACTGGACCAACTATATATTAAATAATCTATAGACTAGACCAACCATATATTAAATAAATCTGTAGACTAGACCAACCATATATTAAATAATCTGCTGACTGGACCAACCATATGTTTAAATAATCTGCCGACTGTACCAAACATATATTAAATAATCTGCAAACTGGACCAACTATATATTAAATAATCTGTAGACTAGACCAACCATATATTAAATAAATCTGCAGACTGGACCAACCATATATTAAATAATCTGCCGACCGGACAAAGCATACATTAAATAATCTGCCGACTGGACCAAACATATATTAAATAATCTGCAAACTGGACCAACTATACATTAAATAATCTGCCGACTGGACCAACCATATATTAAATAAATCTGCAGACTGGACCAACCATATATTAAATAAATCTGCAGACTGGACCAACCATATTTTAAATAAATCTGCAGACTGGACCAACCATACATTAAATAAAACTGCGGACTGGACCAACCATATATTAAATAAATCTACGGTCCGATAAACTGGACCAACCATATAAAGGGTAGTCTAACATGTTCGTCCAACTATATTTGTTAAGTGAAGCTATAGTTTATCGTTTTCGGTTACAGATATACAATAAAAAATGCCAGGGTCAGATTCGAACTGTTACCTTTTAGATTTAACCAGAAGAAACTAGTTTTAGCTTTTCCGTTGACGACAAATCGAACTATAGGATTTCCGGATAATCTATACCTATATGTATATCTAATGACCCATTTTTATTGTTTCTTTTCATGTTTTAGGTAAACAAATAATAAAAAATAAGTCCAATATATTGGACCATAATTTTTAAATAAATTTGCAGTCCGATATATTGGACCTACCATATTATAAATAAATCATTAGTTCAATTGGACCAACCATATATTGAATAGATCTGCAGTCCGATATAAAAGACAAACATTATTGTTAAAAAATCTGCATTCCGATACATTGGACCAACAATATTTTTAAATATATATCATCATTCCGATGTCTAGATTGGACCAACCATATTAAATGAATCTTCATTTCGATATATTGGACCAAATATTTATTAAATAAATCTGCCGATATATTGGACCAACCATATATTAAATCTGCAGTCGATATAATAGACCACGTATTATTGTTCAAAAATCTGCATTTTCATATATTGGACCAACCATATTTTAAATATATTATCAGTCCGATATATTGGACCGTTTTTTAAATTACCTGCAGTCAGATAAACTGGACAAACCATATAAAGGGTAGTCCATCATTTTTCGTCCAACTATACATCAAATGAAGTTACTGTTTATCGTTTTCTGTTACAGATATACCCAAGTGTCACGGTCAGGTTCGAATTGTTACCTTTTAGATTTAAGGTATCCAACCCATAATTGAAGTCACCGTTTAATTTTATTTTTAGACCAAGAAATGCAAATTTATTTACTCAATATATTACTAATTAATGATACAAAGTAAATATATTGTTTTACTTTGAGTCAATGTTAACAGTTTTGAGAAAAAAATTTAGTTGTTCAAATAGTAGTTCCGATGTTTGCCGAACATTACCGAGGTCTGCTCCTTTGAACAGTGGACATCCGGGACACCAAATATGATCACGTGGTCAATTATGGTCCGGATACCTTAACTAGAAAACTAGTTGTTGCTTTCCTGTTGACGACATATCGAACTTGAGGATTTTCTGATGATCAATAACTATTTTTGCATCCAGAGACACATCACTGAAGTTTGTTTCTTTATATATAAACCATATATTAAATAAATCTGCAGACTGGACCAACCATATATTAAATAATCTGATGACTGGACCAACCATATATTAAATAACTTGCAGACTGGACAAACCATATATTAAATAATTTGCAGACTGGACCAACCATATATTAAATAATCTGCCGACTGGACCAACCATATATTTAATAATCAGCCGAATGGACCAACCATATATTAAATAAATCTGCACACTGGACAAACCATATATTAAATAATCTGCAGACTGGACCAACCATATATTAAATAATCTGCAGACTGGACCAACCATATATTAAATAACTTGCCGACTGGACCAACCATATAGTAAATAACTTGCAGACTGGACCAACCATATATTAAATAATCTGCCGACTGGACCAACCATATGTTAAATAATCTGCAGACTGGACCAACCATATATTAAATAATTTGCAGACTTGACCAAACATATATTAAATAATCTGCCGACTGGACCAACCATATATTAAATAATCTGCCGACTGGACCAACCATATATTAAATAATCTGCAGACTTGACCAACTATATATTAAATAAATCTGCAGACTGGACCAACCATATATTAAATAATCTGTAGACTGGACCAACTATATATTAAATAATCTGCCGACTGGACCAAACATATATTAAATAATCTGCCGACTGGACCAACCATATATTAAATAATCTGCCGACTGGACCAAACATATATTAAATAATCTGCCGACTGGACCAACCATATATTAAATAATCTGCCGACTGGACCAAACATATATTAAATAAATCTGCAGACTTGACCAAACATATATTAAATAAATCTGCAGACTTGACCAAACATATATTAAATAATCTGTAGACTGGACCAACTATATATTAAATAAATCTGCAGACTTGACCAAACATATATTAAATAATCTGTAGACTGGACCAACTATATATTAAATAATCTGCCGACTGGACCAAACATATATTAAATAATCTGCCGACTGGACCAACCATATATTAAATAATCTGCCGACTGGACCAAACATATATTAAATAATCTGCCGACTGGACCAACCATATATTAAATAATCTGCCGACTGGATCAAACATATATTAAATAAATCTGCAGACTTGACCAACCATATATTAAATAAATCTGCCGACTGGACCAACTATATATTAAATAAATCTGCAGACTTAACCAACTATATATTAAATAAATCTGCAGACTTGACCAAACATATATTAAATAAATCTGCAGACTGGACCAACCATATATTAAATAATCTGCCGACTGGACCAACCATATATTAAATAATCTGCCGACTGGACCAACTATATATTAAATAAATCTGCAGGCTTGACCAAACATATATTAAATAAATCTGCAGACTGGAGCAACCATATATTAAATAAATCTGCAGACTGGACCAACCATATATTAAATAAATCTGCAGACTGGACCAACCATATATTAAATAATCTGCAGACTGGACCAAATATATATTTAATAAATCTGCAGACTGGACCAACCATATATTAAATAAATCTGCCGACTGGACCAACTATATATTAAATAAATCTGCCGACTGGACCAACTATATATTAAATAAATCTGCAGACTGGACCAACTATATATTACATAAATCTGCAGACTGGACCAACCATATATTAAATAATCTGCCGAATGGATCAACCATATATTAAATAATCTGCAGACTGGACCAACCATATATTAAATAAATCTGCCGACTGGACCAACAATATATTAAATAAATCTGCCGACTGGACCAACTATATATTAAATAAATCTGCCGACTGGACCAACTATATATTAAATAAATCTGCAGACTGGACCAACTATATATTACATAAATCTGCAGACTGGACCAACCATATATTAAATAATCTGCCGACTGGACCAACCATATTTTAAATAAATCTGCCGACTGGACCAACCATATATTAAATAATCTGCCGACTGGACCAAACATATATTAAATAAATCTGCAGACTGGACCAACTATATATTAAATAATCTGCAGACTAGAGCAACCATATATTAAATAATCTGCAGACTGGACCAACCATATATTAAATAAATCTGCCGACTGGACCAACCATATATTAAATAATCTGCAGACTGGAGCAACCATGTATTAAATAATCTGCAGACTGGACCAACCATATATTAAATAAATCTGCCGACTGGACCAAGCATATATTAAATAATCTGCAGACTGGACCAACTATATATTAAATAAATCTGCCGACTGGACCAACCATATATTAAATAAATCTGCCGACTGGACCAACCATATATTAAATAAATCTGCCGACTGGACCAAGCATATATTAAATAATCTGCAGACTGGACCAACTATATATTAAATAAATCTGCCGACTGGACCAACCATATATTAAATAATCTGTAGACTGGACCAACCATATATTAAATAATCTGCAGACTGGACCAACCATATATTAAATAATCTGCAGACTGGACCAACCATATATTAAATAATCTGTAGACTGGACCAACTATATATTAAATAAATCTGTCGACTGGACCAGCTATATATTAAATAAATCTGCCGACTGGACCAGCTATATATTAAAGAAATCTGCCGACTGGACCATTTATATATTAAATAAATCTGCCGACTGGACCAACTATATATTAAATAAATCTGCCGACTGGACCAGCTATATATTAAATAAATCTGCCGACTAGACAACTATATATTAAAGAAATCTGCAGACTGGACCAACTATATATTACATAAATCTGAAGACTGGACCAACCATATATTAAATAATCTGCCGACTAGAGCAACCATATATTAAATAATCTGCAGACTGCACCAACTATATATTAAATAAATCTGCCGACTGGACCAACTATATATTAAATAAATCTGCCGACTGGACCAACTATATATTAAATAAATCTGCCGACTGGACATACTATATATTAAACAAATCTGCAGACTGGACCAACCATATATTAAATAATCTGCAAAGTGGATAAACCATATATTAAATAATCTTCCAACCGGACCAACCATACATTAAATAAAACTGCAGACTGGACAAACCATATATTAAATAATCTGCCGACTGGACCAACCATATATTAAATAATCTGCAGACTGGACTAACCATATATTAAATAATCTGTAGACTGGACCAACCATATATTAAATAATCTGCAGACTGAACCAACCATATATTAAATAATCTGCCGACTGGACCAACCATATATTAAATAATATGCAAACTGGACCAACTATACATTAAATAATCTGCCGACTGGACAAAGCATATATTAAATAATCTGCAGACTTGACCAACCATATATTAAATAATCTGCAGACTTGACCAACCATATATTAAATAATCTGTAGACTGGACCAACCATATATTAAATAATCTGCAGACTGGACCAACCATATATTAAATAATCTGCAAACTGGACCAACCATATATTAAATAATCTGCTGACTGGACCAACCATATATTTAAATAATCTGCCGACTGGACCAACTATATATTAAATAATCTATAGACTAGACCAACCATATATTAAATAAATCTGTAGACTAGACCAACCATATATTAAATAATCTGCTGACTGGACCAACCATATGTTTAAATAATCTGCCGACTGTACCAAACATATATTAAATAATCTGCAAACTGGACCAACTATATATTAAATAATCTGTAGACTAGACCAACCATATATTAAATAAATCTGCAGACTGGACCAACCATATATTAAATAATCTGCCGACCGGACAAAGCATACATTAAATAATCTGCCGACTGGACCAAACATATATTAAATAATCTGCAAACTGGACCAACTATACATTAAATAATCTGCCGACTGGACCAACCATATATTAAATAATCTGCAAACTGGAGCAACCATATATTAAATAATCTGCCGAATGGACCAACCATATATTAAATAATATGCAAACTGGACCAACTATACATTAAATAATCTGCCGACTGGACAAAGCATATATTAAATAATCTGCAGACTTGACCAACCATATATTAAATAATCTGCAGACTTGACCAACCATATATTAAATAATCTGTAGACTGGACCAACCATATATTAAATAATCTGCAGACTGGACCAACCATATATTAAATAATCTGCAAACTGGACCAACCATATATTAAATAATCTGCTGACTGGACCAACCATATGTTTAAATAATCTGCCGACTGGACCAACTATATATTAAATAATCTATAGACTAGACCAACCATATATTAAATAAATCTGTAGACTTGACCAACCATATATTAAATAATCTGCAAGCTGGACCAACCATATATTAAATAAATCTGCAGACTGGACCAAGCATATATTAAATAATCTGCAGACTGGACCAATCATATATTAAATAATCTGTAGACTGGACCAAACATATATTTAATAAATCTGTAGACTGGACCAACCATATATGAAATAATCTGAAGACTGGACGAACCATATATTAAATAATCTGTAGACTGGACCAACCATATATTAAATAATCTGCCGACTGGACCAAACATATATTAAATAATCTGCCGACTGGACCAACCATATATTAAATAATCTGCAGACTGGACCAACCATATATTAAATAATCTGTAGACTGGACCAACTATATATTAAATAATCTGCAAACTCGACCAACCATATATTAAATAAATCTGCAGACTAGACCAACCATATATTAAATAATCTGCAGACTGGACCAACTATATATTAAATAATCTGCCGACTGGACCAAACATATATTAAATAATCTGCAGACTGGACCAACCATATATTAAATAATCTGTAGACTGGACCAACCATATATTAAATAATCTGCAAACTGGACCAACCATATATTAAATAATCTGCAGACTGGACCAACCATATATTAAATAATCTGTAGACTGGACCAACTATATATTAAATAAATCTGTCGACTGGACCAGCTATATATTAAATAAATCTGCCGACTGGACCAGCTATATATTAAAGAAATCTGCCGACTGGACCAACTATATATTAAATAAATCTGCCGACTGGACCAACTATATATTAAATAAATCTGCCGACTGGACCAGCTATATATTAAATAAATCTGCCGACTAGACAACTATATATTAAAGAAATCTGCAGACTGGACCAACTATATATTACATAAATCTGCAGACTGGACCAACCATATATTAAATAATCTGCCGACTAGAGCAACCATATATTAAATAATCTGCAGACTGGACCAACTATATATTAAATAAATCTGCCGACTGGACCAACTTTATATTAAATAAATCTGCCGACTGGACCAACTATATATTAAATAAATCTGCCGACTGGACATACTATATATTAAACAAATCTGCAGACTGGACCAACCATATATTAAATAATCTGCAAAGTGGATAAACCATATATTAAATAATCTTCCAACCGGACCAACCATACATTAAATAAAACTGCAGACTGGACAAACCATATATTAAATAATCTGCCGACTGGACCAACCATATATTAAATAATCTGCAGACTGGACTAACCATATATTAAATAATCTGTAGACTGGACCAACCATATATTAAATAATCTGCAGACTGAACCAACCATATATTAAATAATCTGCCGACTGGACCAACCATATATTAAATAATATGCAAACTGGACCAACTATACATTAAATAATCTGCCGACTGGACAAACCATATATTAAATAATCTGCAGACTTGACCAACCATATATTAAATAATCTGCAGACTGGACCAACCATATATTAAATAATCTGCAGACTGGACCAACCATATATTAAATAATCTGCAGACTGGACCAACCATATATTAAATAATCTGCAAACTGGACCAACCATATATTAAATAATCTGCTGACTGGACCAACCATATGTTTAAATAATCTGCCGACTGGACCAACTATATATTAAATAATCTATAGACTAGACCAACCATATATTAAATAAATCTGTAGACTAGACCAACCATATATTAAATAATCTGCTGACTGGACCAACCATATGTTTAAATAATCTGCCGACTGTACCAAACATATATTAAATAATCTGCAAACTGGACCAACTATATATTAAATAATCTGCAGACTAGACCAACCATATATTAAATAAATCTGCAGACTGGACCAACCATATATTAAATAATCTGCCGACCGGACAAAGCATACATTAAATAATCTGCCGACTGGACCAAACATATATTAAATAATCTGCAAACTGGACCAACTATACATTAAATAATCTGCCGACTGGACCAACCATATATTAAATAATCTGCAAACTGGAGCAACCATATATTAAATAATCTGCCGAATGGACCAACCATATATTAAATAAATCTGCAGACTGGAGCAACCATAGATTAAATAATCTGCCGACTGGACCAACCATATATTAAATAATATGCAAACTGGACCAACTATACATTAAATAATCTGCCGACTGGACAAAGCATATATTAAATAATCTGCAGACTTGACCAACCATATATTAAATAATCTGCAGACTTGACCAACCATATATTAAATAATCTGTAGACTGGACCAACCATATATTAAATAATCTGCAGACTGGACCAACCATATATTAAATAATCTGCAAACTGGACCAACCATATATTAAATAATCTGCTGACTGGACCAACCATATGTTTAAATAATCTGCCGACTGGACCAACTATATATTAAATAATCTATAGACTAGACCAACCATATATTAAATAAATCTGTAGACTAGATCAACCATATATTAAATAATCTGCTGACTGGACCAACCATATGTTTAAATAATCTGCCGACTGTACCAAACATATATTAAATAATCTGCAAACTGGACCAACTATATATTAAATAATCTGTAGACTAGACCAACCATATATTAAATAAATCTGCAGACTGGACCAACCATATATTAAATAATCTGCCGACCGGACAAAGCATACATTAAATAATCTGCCGACTGGACCAAACATATATTAAATAATCTGCAAACTGGACCAACTATACATTAAATAATCTGCCGACTGGACCAACCATATATTAAATAATCTGCAAACTGGAGCAACCATATATTAAATAATCTGCCGATTGGACCAACCATATATTAAATAAATCTGCAGACTGGAGCAACCATATATTAAATAATCTGCCGAATGGACCAACCATATATTAAATAATCTGCCGACTGGACCAACCATATATTAAATAAATCTGCAGACTGGACCAACCATATATTAAATAAATCTGCAGACTGGACCAACCATATTTTAAATAAATCTGCAGACTGGACCAACCATACATTAAATAAAACTGCGGACTGGACCAACCATATATTAAATAAATCTACGGTCCGATAAACTGGACCAACCATATAAAGGGTAATCTAACATGTTCGTCCAACTATATTTGTTAAGTGAAGCTATAGTTTATCGTTTTCGGTTACAGATATACAATAAAAAATGTCAGGGTCAGATTCGAACTGTTACCTTTTAGATTTAACCAGAAGAAACTAGCTTTAGCTTTTCCGTTGACGACAAATCGAACTATAGGATTTCCGGATAATCTATACCTATATGTATATCTAATGACCCATTTTTATTGTTTCTTTTCATGTTTTAGGTAAACAAATAATAAAAAATAAGTCCAATATATTGGACCATAATTTTTAAATAAATTTGCAGTCCGATATATTGGACCTACCATATTATAAATAAATCATTAGTTCAATTGGACCAACCATATATTGAATAGATCTGCAGTCCGATATAAAAGACAAACATTATTGTTAAAAAATCTGCATTCCGATACATTGGACCAACAATATTTTTAAATATATATCATCATTCCGATGTCTAGATTGGACCAACCATATTAAATGAATCTTCATTTCGATATATTGGACCAAATATTTATTAAATAAATCTGCCGATATATTGGACCAACCATATATTAAATCTGCAGTCGATATAATAGACCACGTATTATTGTTCAAAAATCTGCATTTTCATATATTGGACCAACCATATTTTAAATATATTATCAGTCCGATATATTGGACCGTTTTTTAAATTACCTGCAGTCAGATAAACTGGACAAACCATATAAAGGGTAGTCCATCATTTTTCGTCCAACTATACATCAAATGAAGTTACTGTTTATCGTTTTCTGTTACAGATATACCCAAGTGTCACGGTCAGGTTCGAATTGTTACCTTTTAGATTTAAGGTATCCAACCCATAATTGAAGTCACCGTTTAATTTTATTTTTAGACCAAGAAATGCAAATTTATTTACTCAATATATTACTAATTAATGATACAAAGTAAATATATTGTTTTACTTTGAGTCAATGTTAACAGTTTTGAGAAAAAAATTTAGTTGTTCAAATAGTAGTTCCGATGTTTGCCGAACATTACCGAGGTCTGCTCCATTGAAAAACAGTGGACATCCGGGACACCAAATATGATCACGTGGTCAATTATGGTCCGGATACCTTAACTAGAAAACTAGTTGTTGCTTTCCTGTTGACGACATATCGAACTTGAGGATTTTCTGATGATCAATAACTATTTTTGCATCCAGAGACACATCACTGAAGTTTGTTTCTTTTCATGTTTTAGGTAAACCACCATATATCGGTCTACCAATGAATTAGGTTACCCATTCGTGTATTCGGTTACATGTACTTCTTTTTATTAATGTCTATCAATATTTCTGTAATTGATCAATCTTTCAAATGAATATTTTTAAGTATTTCAATTTCAAAGCTCATTAATCATACTGGTAAATATGAGCCATAATTTCAATGTTTACAAATTGTCACAATAACATAATTTAGGAAAATGCATGCACTGTACGCACGATGTAAAGGATATTTATTGAATGATTGCCTTCGAACAATATTCCAGCTGTATGGAGGACAAGAACAAAATTACAGAACAATAAATCAACATGAAAAATTTTACTGAATCTAGAAAGTATGAAGTAATGGTTTGGGCGGAGAATTTGGCCTGTGATTGAAGTCGACTGGACCAACCATATATTAAATAATCTGAAGACTGGACCAACCACATATTTATAAATCTGCAGACTGGACCAACCATATATTAAATAAATCTGCGATCCGATAAACTGGACCAACCATATAATGGGTAGTCCAACATGTTCGTCCAACTATATTTGTTAATTTAAAATGCACCGGTCCCAACACCCCAATTAATTTTGACCCGTCCCTTTGGTTTTTCCAAAGAGAATATGGCATCAGACGGATTTTCTAGTGAATTTAATTTCTATACTTTTTATTAATATCTGTAATAATAATAAAACAGTAGTTAATGAGACCCATTTACAGGTAACCAGATTGTGTAAAATGAATACATACATTGGGTAAATAGTTGTTAGATGTGTAAAGGTTTTGTTTGTAAGTTCCTTCGTGAATTAAAGTTTTGAAAGTGGTAAAATTTTCCTCAGATCTTGCAAGATAAAATTTTTATAATGTTTGAAACAATTTATTATTTTTACATTCACTACCTTAAAAAATAATTGTATGTTAAAACAAAATGAGACATAGAGTGTTGTAGGTATAATGTTATACAGACCTGTATACTTAATACAACTCTACAGGGAAAAAACATTTCTTCTTACAGATTGCTAAACGAATATTGTGTTTTAAAAGATATATTGTTATAAAATTTATATATGAATTGTTGTTTCGGGGTATTTTTCTAGTATTAAACAAAGAACCTTACACAGTAAGCATTTGTTTATTGCCAAACTGAACGAGTGTCGAGACACTGATTACCACTGTCCTTATAGAATAATAAAAAATGGAATAAACGTTGACGGAAATCCAATTAAATGGTATTTATTTTTTATCAAGTAAAACTATAATCGGCATTTGCTGCCATGCGTTTGTAACAACAACAAATTATACTATTTAAAAACGAGAGTATATATTTATATTTTTGCTGTTTGTTCTTTTCCGTAAATTCTGGTATCAACAAGCATTAAACTCGGAAACTAGATTAAAAAAGAAAACGTTAAAAATATATAACATTTTACGCAATATTTCCAATTTTTAGGTAAAAAAACAAATACATACATGTCACACTGATTTCGGATTTTCTTACATCGAGTTATTTACTTAGAAAATTAACGACTTGTCACACATACGTGTGGTAATTGCTTAATTTTGCATACAGAATATATTAGCAAATATATCGTGTTTTATCTCTGTAAGTTTCTGTCTTTAATGTGATACAGGTACATGTAATGTAAATTAGATTATTGAAATAGTTATATTTTACTTTGATCTTAGTTCAAGGTTTACATTTTTTTACTACATTTTAATTTATATTTCGAGTTTAAGCATGATATTAAACTGAATCCGTTAACAACTACAAACAATTATGTCTAAAAATAGTAAACCCACTGATGTAAATTAATATCGGAAACACAAATTACTTAGTAATTTGATACTGTCTAAAAGATTCAAACTAACAAAAGTAGTTAAAAATATCAGACTTTGCTTTTTATCAGAGAAGGATAAGCCTTCCTTTCGTTATGACAAGAGCCTTCGTTGTACTGATCTTAACAGTGGTGGTCAAAGTAACCTCCGAACTTTGGATGGTAAGAAATGTGCGAGATACGCAAATATACAACTAAAGTTCGTCGTATTTGAAAATTATAATATAATCCCACGCATCATGTACGTGGCATTGACAACTTTCCTCTAATTTACCCGTCCTCTACATACTGTACCATAAAATCAATATCTGTACTGTAAAAACCACATCACATCAAGCAATATCATGCCATACTGAACCATACCATACCATACTGTACATGTACTGTACAAACTACAGCATACCATACCATGTCAAACTGTACCATACCATACCATACTGTACATGTACTGTACAAACCACAGCATACCATACCATGTCAAACTGTACCATACCATACTGAACCATACCATACCATACTGTACATGTAGTGTACAAACCACATCATTTCATACCATGTCAAACTGTACCATACCATACTGAACCATATACCATATTGCACCATACAATACTGTATCATACCATTGCATTCTGTACCTGTACTGTGCCAAACCATACCATGCTGAACTTCATCATACTGTATCATATTATACCATACTGTACTATACTATACCATACTGTACCATGCCACACTGTAAAGGTACCATACCGACTCATAACATACCATACTATGCTGTACCATACCATACCAAAGTGTATCATCATACAACACTGTACATACTATGCTGTACCGTACTATACCATATTGTCATACCATACTATTGGTATATTGTACTGAAACATACCATACTGTACCATACAAACCCATAAAATACCATACTTTAATTATAATGTACCATACTGTATGTGCTGTTATACATTAATGCTCCTTGCTTCTGGAGATGACTTGGAAACTGCTGCCCTCGCCATCTCCAGCACCTCGAAGAAATATGAAATATGCATTAAATAACTATGCTGTACCATATAATATCATGACATACCATACCATACTGTACCATTGGATACCATACTGTACCATTGCATACCATACTGTACCATTGCATACCATACTGTACCATTCCATACCATACTTTACCATATTTTGTGTACTATATCATACTGCTCCCAGCAATACAGGTTTTGTGATTAGTTAGGCATGTGATTGAAACAGGCAGCCAAGTTGGTTTGATTCATTTAAAGGATATTCATCTTCTAAAATAAAAACTTTTACATTTTATTATGTATCGCACACAATTAATAGTCAGACATAAGACAGAACAAAATGTTTAAATTGTTTAAAAACATTTTAATAATGTTGATACAATTAGTACTGGTGCAATAAATTAACTTTCAGCCCAAAGGTCTTTCTATTTCCGGATGTATTCTGCTCTGAGCATCAGTCTGTGACCATCCATGTATTAATTATAGTTTGAAGGTCTACACACCACACGATAATTTTAATACATGTATTTTCTTACAATTTAATTTTTTAATGTACACAGTTTCATAATTTGCCGCAAAATTATGTGTATATAACATTACCCAAAATTTGAGTTGTAACAGCGACACCTGCAAAGCGATGTTGGGTATAACGGATCACTACATAACAGCGACACCTGCAAAGCGATGTTGAGTATAACGGATCACTACATAACAGCGACACCTGCAAAGCGATGTTGGGTATAACGGATCACTACATAACAGCGACACCTGCAAAGCGATGTTGAGTATAACGGATCACTACATAACAGCGACACCTGCAAAGCGATGTTGAGTATAACGGATCACTACATGACAGCGACACCTGCAAAGCGATGTTGAGTATAACGGATCACTACATAACAGCGACACCTGCAAAGCGATGTTGAGTATAACGGATCACTACATGACAGCGACACCTGCAAAGCGATGTTGAGTATAACGGATCACTTCATGACAGCGACACCTGCAAAGCGATGTTGAGTATAACGGATCACTACATGACAGCGACACCTGCAAAGCGATGTTGAGTATAACGGATCACTACATGACAGCGACACCTGTAAAGCGATATTGGGTATTATGGATCACTACATGATCAATGTCCCATGTATCATTGTTTGGGACTGATCCGATGTCCAATAAAATGGATAATTCCTATATCTATTATCACTCAAATTCCGGTGTTAAGGATTGATTTGATGTCCAGTATAACGGATAACTCCCGTGTCTAATTGTCACTCCAATGTCCAGGTTTATGGATTGATCCGATGTCCAGTATAAAGGAATACTCCCTTGTCCATTATCCCGCCAATGACCAGTGTAGAGGATTGATCTGATGTCCAGTATAACGGATTACTCCCATGTTCATTATCACTCAAATTTTCAGAATAAGGGATTGCTCCCATGTATGTCTATTGTCACTCAAATATCCAGTGTTGGGGATTAATCCGGTTTCCAGTTTAACAGATTACTCCCATATCTATTGTCTATCCATTATCCAGAGTTAGGGATTTGTTTTCATGCATTTAATAGAAAATAATTTTTTTCCTGAAATAAAATAATTTATCTTATAACTTATTAATGTCAAAACTTAAGCTGAAATAACTCGTCTACTCATTAATCATGTTTTTCGACGTACAATATTATAAACATATGTCTAATACAGTTAACTTTTTCAATCAATACTTTTGAAGAATCACCCTAATCATTTTCAGTCATGTTTTAGCTTCTTAGGCCAACGAAATGTGGGTCAAAATACTGGAAATGAATGGAACTATCTTAAACTTAATACATGTTTACTAATGTAATCCTTACATCTTAACAGTAAAGAATATTAACATAAGTAATGATATGTATCTCTGGATTGTAACGATAAAGAACATCGTTTAATAATGCAAATCATGAATTTCGATCATAAGTAGTCTGGAATATTTTTTATCCAAAATTCTGTATTTCTCTTTGTCGTAACTTGCTACCTACAAGTATATTGTTAATAATACCATTCATGTGAGCTGTTTCGGTGCGCAGGGGAATCAGGACATGAAAGAAATATTAAGATCTTCAATAAAATTTCAAATAAAGTTACATGGCCAAAACCTACAGGACATACCAAAACATAAAAAAACACATAAAAACCAAACAACAAACTAAAAGACTAACAAAGTAACATACATATAAAAATAAACACTTGGGGTTGTCGCCCATGTTGTAGAAGTGTATTCCTGGTTCACCCGTGTTACTCGATAGTCTAGCAAACTGAGCAGAAAAGGATGTAAATTGGACGAAAAGAAATTTCAACACTGCAAACATATCCTAAGCCGTAGAACAACTGCGCCAGTGCTACTAATGTAGGCAGTGTCTCCTAAGCCAGTACTACCAGTGTAGACAGTGTCTGCTTAGCCAGTACTACCAATGTAGACTGTCTGCTTAGCCAGTACTACCAATGTAGACTGTCTGTTGAGCCAGTACTACCAATGTAGACAGTGTCTGCTGAGCCAGTACTACCAATGTAGACAGTGTTTGCTGAGCCAATACTACCAATGTATGCAGTGTCTGCTGAGCCAGTACTACCAATGTAGACAGTGTCTGCTGAGCCAGTACTACCAATGTAGACAGTGTCTGCTGAGCCAATACTACCAATGTAGACAGTGTTTGCTGAGCCAATACTACCAATGTAGACAGTGTCTGCTGAGTCAGTACTACCAATGTAGACAGTGTCTGTTGAGCCAGTACTACCAATGTAGACCGTGTCTGCTAAGCCAGTACTACCAATGTAGACAGTGTCTGCTGAGCCAGTACTACCAATGTAGACAGTGTCTGCTGAGCCAGTACTACCAATGTAGACAGTGTCTGCTGAGTCAGTACTACCAATGTAGACAGTGTCTGCTGAGCCAGTACTACCAATGTAGACAGTGTCTGCTGAGCCAGTACTACCAATGTAGACAGTGTCTGCTGAGTCAGTACTACCAATGTAGACAGTGTCTGCTGAGCCAGTACAACCAATATAGACAGTGTTTGTTGAGCAAGTACTACCAATGTAGACCGTGTCTGCTAAGCCAGTACCTCAATGTAGACAGTGTCTTCTGAGCCAGTACTACCAATGTAGACAGTGTCTGCTGAGCCAGTACTACCAATGTAGACAGTGTCTGCTGAGCCAGTACTACCAATGAAGACAGTGTCTGTTGAGTCAGTACTACACATGAAGACAGTGTCTGCTGAGCCAGTACTACCAATGTAGACAGTGTCTGCTGAGCCAGTACTACCAATGTAGACAGTGTCTGCTGAGTCAGTACTACCAATGTAGACAGTGTCTGCTGAGCCAGTACTACCAATGTAGACAGTGTCTGCTGAGCCAGTACTACCAATGTAGACAGTGTCTGCTGAGTCAGTACTACCAATGTAGACAGTGTCTGCTGAGCCAGTACTACCAATGTAGACACTGTCTGCTGAGCCAGTACTACCAATGAAGACAGAGTCTGTTGAGCCAGTACTACCAATGTAGACCGTGTCTGCTGAGCCAGTACTACCAATGTAGACAGTGTCTGCTGAGCCAGTACTACCAATGTAGACAGTGTCTGCTGAGTAAGTACTACCAATGTAGACAGTGTCTGCTAAGCCAGTACTACCAATGTAGACAGTGTCTGCTGAGTCAGTACTACCAATGTAGACAGTGTCTGTTGAGCCAGTACTACCAATGTAGACAGTGTCTGCTGAGCCAGTACTACCAATATAGACAGTGTTTGTTGAGCCAGAACTGCCAATGTAGACAGTGTCTGCTGAGCCAGTACTACCAATGTAGACAGTGTCTGCTGAGCCAGTACTACCAATGTAGACAGTGTTTGCTGAGCCAATACTACCAATGTAGGCAGTGTCTGCTGTGCCAGTGCTACCAATGTAGACTGTCTGCTGAGCCAGTACTACCAATGTAGACAGTGTCTGCTGAGCCAGAACTACAAATGTAGACAGGGTTTGCTGAGCCAGTACTACCAATGTACACAGTATCTGCTGAGCCAGTACTACCAATGTACACAGTGTCTGCTGAGCCAGTACTACCAATGTAGACACTGTCTGCTGAGCCAGTACTATCAATGTAGACAGTGTCTGTTGAGCTAGTACTATCAATGTAGACACTGTCTGCTGAGCCAGTACTTTCAATGTAGACAGTGACTGCTAAGCCAGTACTATCAATGTAGACAATGTTTGCTGAGCCAGTACTATCAATGTAGACACTGTCTGCTGAGCCAGTACTATCAATGTAGACAGTGACTGCTAAGCCAGTACTATCAATGTAGACACTGTCTGCTGAGCCAGTACTATCAATGTAGACACTGTCTGCTGAGCCAGTACTATCAATGTAGACAGTGTCTGCTGAGCCAGTACTATCAATGTAGACAGTGTCTGCTGAGCCAGTACTATCAATGTAGACACTGTCTGCTGAGCCAGTACTATCAATGTAGACACTGTCTGCTGAGCCAGTACTACCAATGTAGACAGTGTCTGCTGAGCCAGTACTACCAATGTAGACAGTGTCTGCTGAGCCAGTACTACCAATGTAGACAGTGACTGCTAAGCCAGTACTACCAATGTAGACAGTGACTGCTAAGCCAGTACTACCAATGTAGACAGTGTCTGCTGAGCCAGTACTACCAATGTAGACAGTGTCTGCTCAGCCAGTACTACCAATGTAGACAGTGTCTGCTGAGCCAGTACTACAAATGTAGACAGTGTTTGCTGTGCCAGTACTACCAATGTACACAGTGTCTGCTGAGCCAGTACTACCAATGTAGACAGTGTTTGCTGAGCCAATACTACCAATGTATGCAGTGTCTGCTGAGCCAGTACTACCAATGTAGACAGTGTTTGCTGAGCCAGTACTACCAATGTATGCAGCGTCTGCTGAGCCAGTACTACCAATGTAGACAGTTTCTGCTGAGCCAGTACTACCAATGTAGACAGTGTTTGCTGAGCCAGTACTACCAATGTAGACAGTGTTTGCTGAGCCAGAACTACCATTATAGACAGTGTTTGCTGAGCCAATACTACCAATATAGACAGTGTCTGCTAAGCCAGTACTACCAATATAGACAGTGTTTGTTGAGACAGTACTACCAATGAAGACAGTGTCTGCTGAGCCAGTACTACCAATGTAGACAGTGTCTGCTGAGCCAGTACTACCAATGTAGACAGTGTTTGCTGAGCCAGTATTACCAATGTAGACAGTGGCTGCTAAGCCAATACTACCAATATAGACAGTGTTTGTTGAGCCAGTACTACCAATATAGACAGCGTCTGCTAAGCCAGGCCTACCAATGTAGACAGTGTCTGCTAAGCCAATACTACCAATATAGACAGTGTTTGTTGAGCCAGTCCTACCAATGTAGACAGTGTCTGCTAAGCCAGTACTACCAATGTAGACAGTGTCTGCTGAGCCAGTTCTACCAATGTAGACAGTGTCTGCTTAGCCAGTACTACCAATGTAGACAGTGTCTGCTGAGCCAGTACTACCAATGTAGACAGTGTCTGCTAAGCCAATACTACCAATATAGACAGTGTTTGTTGAGCCAGTACTACCAATGTAGACAGTGTCTGCTAAGCCAGTACTACTAATGTAGACAGTGTCTGCTAAGCCAGTACTACCAATATAGACAGTGTCTGCTAAGCCAGTACTACCAATGTAGACAGTGTCTGCAAAGCCAATACTACCAATATAGACAGTGTTTGTTGAGCCAGTACTACCAATGTAGACAGTGTCTGCTAAGCCAGTACTACCAATGTAGACAGTGTCTGCTGAGCCAGTGCTACCAATGTAGACAATGTCTGCTAAGCCAGTACTACCAATGTAGACAGTGTCTGCTGAGCCAGTACTACCAATGTAGACAGTGTCTGCTGAGCCAGTACTACCAATGTAGACAGTGTTTGCTGAGCCAATACTACCAATGTAGGCAGTGTCTGCTTTGCCAGTGCTACCAATGTAGACTGTCTGCTGAGCCAGTACTACCAATGTAGACAGTGTCTGCTGAGCCAGAACTACAAATATAGACAGGGTTAGCTGAGCCAGTACAACCAATGTACACAGTGTCTGCTGAGCCAGTACTACCAATGTACACAGTGTCTGCTGAGCCAGTACTACCAATGTAGACAGTGTTTGCTGAGCCAATACTACCAATGTAGGCAGTGTCTGCTGTGCCAGTGCTACCAATGTAGACTGTCTGCTGAGCCAGTACTATCAATGTAGACAGTGTCTGTTGAGCTAGTACTATCAATGTAGACACTGTCTGCTGAGCCAGTACTTTCAATGTAGACAGTGACTGCTAAGCCAGTACTATCAATGTAGACACTGTCTGCTGAGCCAGTACTATCAATGTAGACACTGTCTGCTGAGCCAGTACTATCAATGTAGACAGTGTCTGCTGAGCCAGTACTATCAATGTAGACACTGTCTGCTGAGCCAGTACTATCAATGTAGACACTGTCTGCTGATCCCATACTATCAATGTAGACAGTGTCTGCTGAGCCAGTACTATCAATGTAGACACTGTCTGCTGAGCTAGTACTACCAATGTAGACACTGTCTGCTGAGCCAGTACTATCAATGTAGACAGTGTCTGCTGAGCCAGTACTATCAATGTAGACACTGTCTGCTGAGCCAGTACTATCAATGTATGCAGTGTCTGCTGAGCCAGTACTACCAATGTAGACAGTGTTTGCTGAGCCAGTACTACCAATGTATGCAGCGTCTGCTGAGCCAGTACTACCGATGTAGACAGTTTCTGCTGAGCCAGTACTACCAATGTAGACAGTGTTTGCTGAGCCAGTACTACCAATGTAGACAGTGTTTGCTGAGCCAGTACTACCATTATAGACAGTGTTTGCTTAGCCAATACTACCAATATAGACAGTGTCTGCTAAGCCAGTACTACCAATATAGACAGTGTTTGTTGAGACAGTACTATCAATGAAGACAGTGTCTGCTGATCCAGTACTACCAATGTAGACAGTGTCTGCTGAGCCAGTACTACCAATGTAGACAGTGTCTGCTGAGCCAGTATTACCAATGTAGACAGTGGCTGCTAAGCCAATACTACCAATATAGACAGTGTTTGTTGAGCCAGTACTACCAATATAGACAGCGTCTGCTAAGCCAGGCCTACCAATGTAGACAGTGTCTGCTAAGCCAATACTACCAATATAGACAGTGTTTGTTGAGCCAGTCCTACCAATGTAGACAGTGTCTGCTAAGCCAGTACTACCAATGTAGACAGTGTCTGCTGAGCCAGTACTACCAATGTAGACAGTGTCTGCTTAGCCAGTACTACCAATGTAGACAGTGTCTGCTGAGCCAGTACTACCAATGTAGACAGTGTCTGCTAAGCCAATACTACCAATATAGACAGTGTTTGTTGAGCCAGTACTACCAATGTAGACAGTGTATGCTAAGCCAGTACTACTAATGTAGACAGTGTCTGCTAAGCCAGTACTACCAATATAGACAGTGTCTGCTAAGCCAGTACTACCAATGTAGACAGTGTCTGCTAAGCCAATACTACCAATATAGACAGTGTTTGTTGAGCCAGTACTACCAATGTAGACAGTGTCTGCTAAGCCAGTACTACCAATGTAGACAGTGTCTGCTGAGCCAGTACTACCAATGTAGACAATGTCTGCTAAGCCAGTACTACCAATGTAGACCGTGTCTGCTGAGCCAGTACTACCAATGTAGACAGTGTCTGCTGAGCCAGTACTACCAATGTAGACAGTGTCTGCTGAGCTAGTACTACCAATGTAGACAGTGTCTGCTGAGCCAGTACTACCAATGTAGACAGTGTCTGCTGAGCCAGTACTACCAATGTAGACAGTGTCTGCTGAGCCAGTACTACCAATGTAGACAGTGTCTGCTGAGTCAATACTACCAATGTATGCAGTGTCTGCTGAGCCAGTGCTACCAATGTATGCAGTGTCTGCTGAGCCAGTACTACCAATGTAGACAGTGTCTGCTGAGCCAGTACTACCAATGTAGACAGTGTCTGCTGAGCCAGTACTACCAATGTAGACAGTGTCTGCTGAGCCAGTACTACCAATGTAGACAGTGTCTGCTGAGCCAGTACTACCAATGTAGACAGTGTCCGCTGAGCCAGTACTACCAATGTAGACAGTGTCTAATGTGCCAGTGCTACCAATGTAGACAGTGTTTGCTGAGCCAATACTACCAATGTATGCAGTGTCTGTTGAGCCAGTACTACCAATGTAGACTGTGTCTGTTGAGCCAGTACTACCAATGTAGACTGTCTGCTGAGCCAGTACTACCAATGTAGACTGTCTGCTGAGCCAATACTACCAATGTATGCAGTGTCTGCTTAGCCAGTACTACCAATGTAGACAGTGTTTGCTGTGCCAATACTACCAATGTACACAGTGTCTGCTGAGCCAGTACTACCAATGTAGACAGTGTTTGCTGAGCCAATACTACCAATGTATGCAGTGTCTGCTGAGCCAGTACTACCAATGTAGACAGTGTTTGCTGAGCCAGTACTACCAATGTATGCAGCGTCTGCTGAGCCAGTACTACCAATGTAGACAGTGTCTGCTGAGCCAGTACTACCAATGTAGACAGTGTTTGCTGAGCCAGTACTACCAATGTAGACAGTGTTTGCTGAGCCAATACTACCAATATAGACAGTGTCTGCTAAGCCAGTACTACCAATGTAGACAGTGTCTGCTGAGCCAGTATTACCAATGTAGACATTGGCTGCTAAGCCAATACTACCAATATAGACAGTGTTTGTTGAGCCAGTACTACCAATATAGACAGCGTCTGCTAAGCCAGGCCTACCAATGTAGACAGTGTCTGCTAAGCCAATACTACCAATATAGACAGTGTTTGTTGAGCCGGTACTACCAATGTAGACAGTGTCTGCTGAGCCAGTACTACCAATGTAGACAGTGTCTGCTGAGCCAGTACTACCAATGTAGACAGTGTCTAATGTGCCAGTGCTACCAATGTAGACAGTGTTTGCTGAGCCAATACTACCTATGTATGCAGTGTCTGTTGAGCCAGTACTACCAATGTAGACTGTGTCTGTTGAGCCAGTACTACCAATGAAGACTGTCTGCTGAACCAGTACTACCAATGTAGACTGTCTGCTGAGCCAATACTACCAATGTATGCAGTGTCTGCTTAGCCAGTACTACCAATGTAGACAGTGTTTGCTGTGCCAGTACTACCAATGTACACAGTGTCTGCTGAGCCAGTACTACCAATGTAGACAGTGTTTGCTGAGCCAATACTACCAATGTATGCAGTGTCTGCTGAGCCAGTACTACCAATGTAGACAGTGTTTGCTGAGCCAGTACTACCAATGTATGCAGCGTCTGCTGAGCCAGTACTACCAATGTAGACAGTGTCTGCTGAGCCAGTACTACCAATGTAGACAGTGTTTGCTGAGCCAGTACTACCAATGTAGACAGTGTTTGATGAGCCAATACTACCAATATAGACAGTGTCTGCTAAGCCAGTACTACCAATGTAGACAGTGTCTGCTGAGCCAGTATTACCAATGTAGACAGTGGCTGCTAAGCCAATACTACCAATATAGACAGTGTTTGTTGAGCCAGTACTACCAATATAGACATCGTCTGCTAAGCCAGGCCTACCAATGTAGACAGTGTCTGCTAAGCCAATACTACCAATATAGACAGTGTTTGTTGAGCCGGTACTACCGATGTAGACAGTGTCTGCTAAGCCAGTACTACCAATGTAGGTAGTGTCTGCTGAGCCAGTACTACCAATGTAGACAGTGTCTGCTAAGCCAGTACTACCAATGTAGACAGTGTCTGCTGAGCCAGTACTACCAATGTAGACAGTGTCTGCTAAGCCAATACTACCAATATAGACAGTGTTTGTTGAGCCAGTACTACCAATGTAGACAGTGTCTGCTAAGCCAGTACTACCAATGTAGACAGTGTCTGCTAAGCCAGTACTACCAATATAGACAGTGTCTGCTAAGCCAGTACTACCAATGTAGACAGTGTCTGCTAAGCCAATACTACCAATATAGACAGTGTTTGTTGAGCCAGTACTACCAATGTAGACAGTGTCTGCTAAGCCAGTACTACCAATGTAGACAGTGTCTGCTGAGCCAGTACTACCAATGTAGACAGTGTCTGCTAAGCCAGTACTACCAATGTAGACAGTGTCTGCTGAGCCAGTACTACCAATGTAGACAGTGTCTGCTGAGCCAGTACTACCAATGTAGACAGTGTCTGCTGAGCTAGTACTACCAATGTAGACAGTGTCTGCTGAGCCAGTAGTACCAATGTAGACAGTGTCTGCTGAGCCAGTACTACCAATGTAGACAGTGTCTGCTGAGCCAGTACTACCAATGTAGACAGTGTCTGCTGAGCCAATACTACCAATGTATGCAGTGTCTGCAGAGCCAGTGCTACCAATGTATGCAGTGTCTGGTGAGCCAGTACTACCAATGTAGACAGTGTCTGCTGAGCCAGTACTACCAATGTAGACAGTGTCTGCTGAGCCAGTACTACCAATGTAGACAGTGTCTGCTGAGCCAGTACTACCAATGTAGACAGTGTCTGCTGAGCCAGTACTACCAATGTAGACTGTGTCTGTTGAGCCAGTACTACCAATGTAGACTGTCTGCTGAGCCAGTACTACCAATGTAGACTGTCTGCTGAGCCAATACTACCAATGTATGCAGTGTCTGCTTAGCCAGTACTACCAATGTAGACAGTGTCTGCTGAGCCAGTACTACATGTACCAATGTAGACAGTGTCTGTTGAGCCAGTCTACCAATGTAGACTGTCTGCTGAGCCAGTACTACCAATGTAGACAGTATCTGCTAAGCCAGTACTACCAATGTAGACAATGTCTGCTGAGCCAGTACTACCAGTGTAGACCCGTGTCTGCTAAGCCATTACTACCAATGTAGACAGTGTCTGTTGAGCCAGTACTACCAATGTAGACAGTGTCTGCTGAGCCAGTACTACCAGTGTAGACAGTGTCTGCCAGTACTACTTATATAGGCAGTTAATATCTTTACTACTTGCTGAATCAATATGTTACAACTTAAATGAAATGTAAATGATAAATTGTAAAGTACATGTCACATAACCTATATATCCAATTGCACACATGAAATGTCTCTTGAGTTAATTATAGTCACGGAAAGCTTCAATAGTTAACGGGTCTGACACGCATTATTAATTTAAAGACCAAGAAAAAATCAATTGTTAACGGGTCTGATACGCATAATTAATTTACAGACTCGCTAATGAGAGCGATGCACATTATTACATGTAATATACGGACCCGTTAACGGGTGTGATACACATGTTTTAATACGGAATACTGCTTCGTTTCGTTATACAAGGATCATTTGTTGTCAGATAGACCGATCTTAATTTCTAGTGTAGCCGAAATGTAGGTTGATGCTTTTTTGTTCAAGTAATTGGGTTAGATAATATGGGTTCGACAACATTTTGACGTGTTTTCTTTGCAAAGAACTACTTTCTGAAATGCTTGATCATTATAGCGTGCAAAAGAAATTTTAGTATATATATTTCTCGTCAATGATTGTAACTTAAAAAGACAAAATATTTTTTATAACGTCCATGTCATCACTATTATTATTATTGTAGAGGTTCTTGCATACATTGTTATTACAATGCAGCGTTGTATCATACAAACACAAATATGTTTGTTTACTGTATTCGCATAAATCGACTTAACCTAAATAAAGTACGGAGAGTCGTAAATCAAAAATTCTTCGAATAAACCCAAACAGCTTATTTTTCTGAATAAAAAAAATTATAGTTCATACTATTTTAAAATCTAATTATTATAATGTTATTTCGGAGGTAAGCGCGATAAAACTTTATTTATATGGCTTTTACTAGAGGAAGTTGAGACATTTTGGTTTTGAAATAAAATAAAATATCAACACAGCTTACCTTAATATTGTTGCATGAAGAAAGGACCCTACTTGGTACCCTAATGATTTCCCCCATACTTATGTTTCAGGAGTCGATTTCACAAAAATTCGTAAGTGTAAAATCTATCGTAAGTGTTGGAAGATCAAAGGGAAATCCATTGTGACGTCAGAACTTACGATAGATTTTACACTTGCGACTTTTTGTGAAAAGCACTGCAGTACTTTTTGTTACTCTTGCCTATAAGTGGGCGTACTTTTGACATAACACACTGAAAATACGAGTTTCTGATATATGCAATGCGACAGACAGAGCGCATCGAAAGGAAAATTAAAACGTTTTTAACGTGAACTTTATGATCAAACGGAGAATAATAAATATGTTCGCAATCCTAAAATTTTATATAATACATACGAAATTAATAGATTTTTGCAATTTATACAGTTTGTACTATTGCGATTAATTACCTAGATAGAGCTGTTTAATCATGTGACAATTTATAGTCCATGAAATACGGGCGATCCAGCAATGAGCTATACTCCATATATGAGAGATGTAAACATAAACAATACAAACAACTTTCCTCCAAACACGATTGCACGATTAATCTACTACGTGTTTTATTTATTAAAAAAAAATCGGAAAAAAAGTCTTGAATTATTAAAATTTTCGGTACATTGACCCTTCGGACCAATGCCCCAATCGGACTAATGCCCCTTCAGATTATAAACCTTTCGGACCATTAAATGGACACCTGGTGCAACAGATAGGGCTGGATATTCTAAGTCTGGTTCAGCGACGAGTCCCGTTGTCTGCTAAAGAAACCTGATGGAAATCGGTGTACAATGGCATAGGAGTTAACGTTTCTCCTCCTCTTGTGTCCAGGAATTGGATAGCTTCGGTGGAGGTAAGCGTAATGATGGGGGCGTTTACCAGACATTTTTACTCTTCAAAGGTACAGAAACGAATTGATTCATCCTCACCTAATGCGCTTAATAGGCAAACAAAGGTAGTTGTTCATAAACGTGTGCACCAGCAACAAGAATTGCGAACATTTTGTCGCCAAGTAATAACGTAAGAACATTGACGGACTCTATGCCATGGAGATGCAGAGCAGTGTTGACAGGTCAATGTGGTCATTCACGGTTCTAACGTAAACGGCAGTATCCTTAACTGTGATAAACTGTTATCAACCAATATGTAAGGAATAGACTAATTTTTTGTCAATTAAGACCAAACCAGTTAAATTCCTACTTTCTTTCTTTCTTCCTTTTTGTGCAGAGTATATGTTTCCGGTGCTCAGCATTAAGTGAAAAGAACTTCATATTCGATTCTACAAGAATGAATCGTAGTCGCAGTCATCACCTGAACGTGCTTCGAAACAGGTAAAATCGTGACTATAGCGTCGAAGCCATCCCACTGTAAAAATCCCAAACAGCAGATACATTCGCGCGGACGTCGAAGAAAACACCCTAACTAAGCATTGTGAAGCTTAAGAAATAAGAAAAAAGAAATAAAGATGTTTTAAATACAAATGTAATCTACTAGTATCAGTTTCTCGTCTTTGATTCTCGTTTTGTCCTTATAACTGATTAAAGCCATTAATACATAATTAATAATGATAAAATCGTGTTACACTAAAAAATTGCATAACAATAAATGATTTCACCTTTATTGCGCCTCGGTGTTCATGATGTTTACAAACTTTGTGACGTCATTTTATCTACTGTATAAATCTTATGTTCGTTACCACAGGGCACTTTCACCTGTGACATAGTGTGGGACGTATAGCTAGAGTTTCTGGCTTCTGTGCGTAAAGGAAGATAATATGTAAGCCTACCCCAGGTTTGAGCCGATTGGTGGACTAATATAAATTAAACTCTAGACGAACATAGTGTGGGACGTAGCTCGAATTTCTTGCTTCTGTGTGTAAAGGAAGATAATATGTAAGCCTACCCCAGGTTTGAGCCGAATGGTGCACTACATGTAATAATATCAATTAAACTCTAGACGGAATTTTTAAATCTATCAAGGAAAATGGGATGGGTTAAGCACAGATCTACCCTAATGGCATATAGGGAGACGGGTATAGGGCTTCTGACTCCTAAATATATAGCGTAAAGTACATATAGACCTACCTCGCCGGAAGAAATGTCAAAGTTGGTCAATTTCAGTCCATGTTGCCATTATGTAAGGGGATGTGTAGGCTTTTTAAAGGTCATATGGTTTGTGTCGGACGGGGCTAGGGTGTTTGGCTTCTATGTATAAATGAAGAGTACGTGTAGCCCTACCACAACTTTTAACCGATTTTATGACACAAGTTACATTAAACTAGAAAGATTTAAAAAATCGACCAATGTTGCCATTATGAACCAGAAGTTAGCCTCTGATCAAACCTAATGACGTAGAGTGAGATAAGGCTAGGGTTTCTGACTCAATAAAGGGTACATATATCCCTTCCCCGAGTATTATTCAATTTTATGGCCTAAGTTAAAGTCATCCCTGAAAGAAATTTGCAGATAAATTTAAATTTGAATTTTTTGTTGGAACAGTCGATGAAATTGCCAACTTTAAATACTTTTTTGTTCATTTCAAAACCAAAATGTCTCAACTTCCTTTAGATGGGTTGAATTAAAGTTATATAAATAAAGTTATAAATAGCTCTTACCTCAAATGAAATAGACAGCGCCGCCATAACAGCATGATACGCCCATCTGAAGATATAAGCACAAGAGCTATACACTTCACGGGTTATTCTATCTGCACTAATGAGACATGATCACATTTATTGTTTGTTTGTTTGAATGGTATTTAACGCAACTTTCAGCCATTTCTAAGCTATATCAGGGCGTCCAGTTTTTGTTGGAGGAGGAAGCCGAAGTATCCGGAGAAAATCCTTGACCTGCGGTAGGAAAACGGGCAATTCTTGTCAATTTAGCATTGAGTCGAATGCACCCTGCCCGTAGTGAGCCTCAAACCCACAACATCAGTGTTGATAGACGAACTACTTAACCACTCGGCCACCAAGGCCTCAAATAATCACATCTATGAGTATTAACAATGTCCCGAAATTTCAAGAAATTGGTGAAAGATTTCAGCAGTTGCAGTCTGAAAAGTACACCCCTTTTTACAAACAAAAAAGAAATCTAACTTCTTTTAAAATAAAAAATTTCCACCAAACGTAAAAAAACTGATGAAAGCGTTTTTCAATTGTAGTCTGAAAACAATCCCACCTTATTTACGAACAAAGTCCCATAACTCTATACGATAAATCAGAATTTTACCAAAAACTCAAGGAAGCTCGCATCTATTAATATAAAAAATTACCCAAACTTTCAAGAAAATATCATAAAAGCGTATTGGAGTTATAGTCTGAAAACTATAAAAAAATAAAAGATAATCAAATTTTTTACGAACTAAGTCCCGTAACTCTATAGCGATGAATCAGAAATTTACCAAAAAGTATACAGTTCATGAGGCTAGCTTTATTACCTGTGGATTCTCAAAATACAGTGCGGACAGACGAAATGACGAACATTTATATACTATAATACGTCAGTCGTAGACGTGCGCATACTAATAGTAAAGAGAATTGAATATAAATGAACTATGATTGTCATACTTAGAAAAAGAGGCATTTTTGCTGATACTCGCTATGGTTTTAGGGTAAATTCGAAGTCTTTGATTTTGCAACTATCCATAAATTTTGTAGGTTTAGTCGATTTTTGCAGATAATCGCCTTACAAACGTGTGTCTTATTGTATTTCTGCTTTACATAGTTCTATACCAGCATCAACAACACAACTGTTCAAAAAAATGAGGTCTTTGAAAAGGGCATGAACAGTAAGTTCTCAGATCTAATAACATTAATAGTTGTTAAACGACCTTAAACGAATTATGGTTTATGAATGACTGCTTGCTATAGAACCAAAACATAAAGCGCATTGATTACAATATTTAACTTTACATGAGAAAATTCACTTCGAACGTTTCCTTTTAAAATGATAAAGTTGGTTTTTGTTTTGAAATATGTTTTCATTCTATGTGCAATTATTTTACTTGTTTCGAGTATAAAATGATATCTTCATTTCTGATTAAATTACCTCAAAATAGTCGTCCGTAACCAACCTGTGTATACATACATGAAAATCGAGCTTACAAATCAGTTTATCTTTATTTGAGGGATGTGAATTCAATCTTGACAAAGGGCTGGTCAGGAGTAAACTTTTTATTATTTAATTGTCTACTTCGTTCTATAAATTCTGATAGGGGGACAAAACTCGACTTTATGGTGGGCATTGTTCAGAGGGACGTAGAGTTTTTTTTAAGAAAGTACCCATGTAATACGTGGCCTGGCGTTATCTCGCTGCAATGTCAGGTTCCAATTCTGTATAATTGAACGTGACGATGAAGATTTTCATTGATGATTGATTGATTGTTACTTACGTTTATTCAGCAATATTTCAGCTTAATTCAGGACGTTGAAGGAATTTCAAAAGGCACAGCTACTCCGCAGATAGAAAAGTATAACGCGGGGGATCCCAAATAGTCGTGAAATAGGTCTTGGTATTGAATTGTTAAATATGTTTTTAATAATGAAAATTATAAATATCTTATTTCTAAGTATTTATCAGGAACAAATGTACTTGTCCCAGATATTTTTGCTATAAAGCATATTTAAAGAATATACATGATTTGTTTTATCTTCGTTTAAATTGTTCCGACATGAAAATTGTCAATGTAAAAGCATCTAAATAAAAACGGCATAAAAATATTCATTCATTTAATTGACAATTAACATTTTAAGTAGTAAATTCTTACACTGAGGGTGGCTGCGTAACATTTTTATACATGACTGGGTAACTGAGTACCTATTCAAGCACAAAATTGTCCTTAAACTCGATCGCACAAGCGTACAAATTTGTCATATTTCAGTTATGATATATCATATCAACTGAAAAGTCTAAAATTCCAGAAATAGTTGGTGAAATTTGACATAGAACTTTTGATCTTAAGGTCATAGTTTTTTTCTGAATGCGTCCGGGCTTGTTAAATTTGTTCTGTGTTTATTAAGGCTTGTGATATTTGGCATGTATGGCGGTACGTCGCGTACATGGTTGGTGACCTTTGACCTTAAAGTCACATTATTAGTTTATGAATGATAAATTCATGTTTGGGCTTAAACTTGCGGTATTCTATAGCTTTTGTTATTAATCTGTTCTAGCAATTTATATTGTTTGTTTGTTTGAATGATGTTTAACGCCACTTTAAACAATTTTTCAGCTATATCATGGCGTCCAGTTTTTATTGGGGGAAAAAGCCGAATTACCCGTAGGAAACTCCCGACCTTACGTGGGAAAACTGGAAATTCATGTTAGTTAAGTTTGGAATCAAGTACACCCTGCCCGTAGTGACAGACAGTGTTGACAGACCACTTGATCAATAGTAGACGAACTGCCTTAACCACTAAGAAAACTATTTACAAAGAGGCCCACAAAGATGAATATCAGCTATGCTATCATGTTTTATTGTATGTGTTTGCAACTTCATTGTTCAAGATATGAACATTATGAATATAGAGAAATATTGGACTATTTCATAAGGCCTATTTATGTAAACCTTTTTGTCTAGTAGATAATACTTGTTACCTATATCATTACTGTCCTATTTATGTTTTTGTAACCTCTGCTTATGGACTTACACATCATAAATGATAGATCCAAGTCTGTAATCTCTAATGTTTTTGACAGAAGATAGTTGCTAACAGAAAAACTGACAAAGCATTAAAGTTCCGTATATAAATTTTATTGTCTACATCATAGGAGGTTAACAGTTATTGTGTATCTGTCAGACAGATGGGGAAGATATTATTTGTTATTTCATATCAGGAAAATTATGTTTGTTTTTATTGGATAAAACAAGGTCAGCTGTTATTAATTAATCTGCAGTAATTTGACATGGGGGCCTTATCACGCCGTGATAACGCCCGCGGGCGTTATTACGTCGTGGTAATGCCCTCTCCATTAACAAGCAACATAAAACTGTTTCATTTTTAATTTATAAAAAAATATATGTACATGTACAACCTAAATGAGGAAAAAATGTCATAAAGTTAAGAAAAATTACTGTGTATAGCGTAAAAATACCAAACAATGGTTTATCATTAGGCCCAAGTTTAAATCATACATAGAGCAGCTACAAATAAATAATATACAGTCTTAAACACATGGTTTCTTAATTCTTCAATAAAATAGTTATACCATAGTTGCTTATATAGCCGCATTGTTATGATAGTTGACTGCACAAGGGAAAGTGGTATTGCCTGAAACATTGATAATCCCCGAGCCAAAGGCGAGGGCATTATCAATGTTAAAGGCAATACCACTGTCCCGAGTGCTGTTTAAGATATCATGACAATGCCCTCTATATGAGCAACTATTTTATAAGTAACCAACTAGTAACTCTACTCGTTTGTGGCCTCAATTATCTATTGTACTTGGGTTTGTGTAATTTGATCGTTTGATGAAGCCGTGACATCTTCTTTTTAACTTTAGATTTTATTCCAGGAAGTTTGCTTTGTACATCGGTATTATTTCAATATACAATTTAGCATTGCTGTTAAGAATGATTACAATGCCACATTGTCAATTGTAATATGTATTTGGATCTGTTACGACTCGACTCCATTAGTGATCCATTTTTTTCTTAAATGAGGTCAGGGATATCTTTTGTTCAAATAATAATTGTTTAGCTGTTTAGTATCATGACAATCAGAACTAATACGAATTGTATAATTACATTTCAACTTTATGATGGGTATTAACGTACGTTGTTAATGAGAACAGTGAGACTTAACGATAATGTGGTAGTTTGATTGATTGATTGATTTAAAGCCAATTAATCAAATATTTCAGACATAGCATCCAGGAGGAAAAGGAAAGCACAACAGGTTTTTGCTGTCTTGAGACCAATTGGGAAAGCAAAGCTCTGAGAATAAGCACAAAGTTAAGAATCCTTAATTTAAATGTGAGATCCATCCTTCTTTATGCATCAGAAACTTGGAGAGTAAATGCAGCCAATAATAACACTGCAGGATTTCTAAATAGGTGCCTTCGAAACATCATTGGAATAAAGTGGCCAAATAAGATCAGAAATGAAGAATTGAGGAAACGAACAAATCATGAACCTATTGAGAGAACTATCACAGAAAGGTGGTGGAAATGGATTGGTCACATATTGAGAAAGAACAACAGCAATGTGTTGAAACATGGACTGGAATGGAACCCCCAAGGACACCGCAAAGGTAGACCAAAGAACACCTGGCGTAGGGACTTAACATCTGACCTATAGAAGATTGGTAAAACATGGGGAGAGGCAAAATCAACAGAAAAAGAACATGGGACCAAAATAATGCACTCTCTACCTTTGTGGTTTTAAAACAATTGTTTAAAAAAATTATAAATGAGAATCAAACGATGAATAAAGCTACAACAAAGAGTTATCGATGCCCCAAAATAGAGCCACATTACTACTAAACTCAAATATCATTTAAACTTAGTTTGAGAACCGTGTATTAGAGTTGGATTGTAGTACAGAGTGTAGAAGATAGGTCGACTTTTTGGATCAAGAACATAGTTGTTTGATTATTTTAATATTAACGCTACATTAAGCAATTTTTCAACAATATCGTGTGGCGTTGGGTAATTATTAATGGAGAAAACCGAAGTACCCGGAGAAAACCTCGAACTTTCGGTAGGAAAACTGGCAATGATTGTCAAATAAGATAGGAGTTTAGCGCTCCCTGCCCGCAATGAGGCTCGAATCCACAATCTAAGTGTTGAAAAACCACGTGAACAATAGTAGACGAAATACCTAAGCCAGTCGGCAAACGGGACCCCTCTAGAACATAGTAGAACATATCGACTTTGGTGGTTCTAGAACAGAGTGTTGGGAGATGATTCGACTTTGTTGGTTCTAGACCATAGTGTTGGAGATGTATTAACTGTTGGTTCTAAAACAAAGGGTTGAAGATGTATCCACTTAGTTGGTTCTAGAACACAGCGGTAGAGATGTGCCGATTTTATTAGTTCCGGAACAGACTGTTTTGAAGATGGATCAACTTTGTTGGTTCTAGAACACAGTGTTTTGACGAATCAACTTAGATGGTTCTAGAACACAGTGTTGGAGACGAATCTATTTAGATGGTTATAGAACACAATATTCGTGCGGGTCTACTTAGATGGTTCTAGAAAAGAATGCTGGGAATAGTATTAACTTTGTTGGTTCTGAAACAAAGGGTTGAAAAGATGGATCCGCTTTCTGTTGTTTCTGAAGCATAGCGTTGGAGATCGATGGATTGACTTTGTTAATTGTAGAACAGTGTGATATATATAGATATGGTTCTAAAACAGAAATGTGGAGATTGATTAACTTTATTGGTTTTAGAACACAGTGTTGGAGATGGACCGACTTTATTGGTTTTAGAACACAGTGTTGGAGATGGATCGACTTTGTTGGTTTCGGAACAGACTGTGTTGAAGATGTATTCACTTTGTAGGTTCTAGGACAGAGTGTTGGAGATCTATTAATTGTGTTGGCTTTAGATCACAGTTTTGAAGATTGATCGACTTTGGTAGTTCTAGAACATAGTGTTTGAGATTGATCCATCTTTCATGACGTCTGGGGGTTTTCTTTATCCTTTTTTTCAAAATCGAGGTTTCCCACATTCTAATAAAAATTAAATCTTTCACTTGCTACCCCCCTTTTTTTGCTGCATTGTAAGCTGTGTTATCCAGTGTGAACAATCTATTGAACTATACACCAAAGACGGCAACTCGAATGTAACTGGAAAATAGAGTAGATATCACAATTGTCGCGATATTTCCTTGTCGTAACCCTTAATGTTATTTGTCATGAATCAGATACTAGGACTGTTCTGTGTGTTTTATATTGTTGTTAAGATATCATATTAAAAAATAAAACTAAAATGGGGACAACTGGGATAAAATCGTCACTAAACAAGTACATGGTGCCAAGTGTGTTAGTAGATCTTTGTATTATTGTAAAGGTTGTAAGTTGTTTCATTTACATCCTCCCTCCCACTTCCTGTAATGTTACTTTTACTTTGTCTATAAGGTTAACTGTTACGGTACAGTAGTTTACAATATTATTCCTTTTTTGTGGGGTGGGGTGGTTATTACATATCTTCTTTGTGCAGTGCCAATATCACACAATTCGGGTTTTCATAAAATTACTTATAGTCACCGTCTCTTGAATGTGACGTATATTTAAACCTAAGGTTTCAAATTTCTAACAACAAGATGTCAATGGGTTGTCTACTATACATTTGATTTTTAAAGACCTATATTGTATGAACGTTTTTCTCGGAAGTAAATTGTTGTAATATTAAGTCTTTATCTTGTTAAAAAAGTATGCACATAAATAGTAGAATTGATATAAGTATAATGTTGACGAGAGGGGATTTTATACTGCTGTTGTAGGTGGGAGTGTAATTTTCATATGTAATCGCCCTGCATTGTATTGCTATTTAATAACTGTCCTTATATCCATATAGCACGATTCTTTAAGTACATTACGTCAATCCGGAATAAATACAAAGTTACCCCCGACATTTGGAAAACATTAAATGAGTAAAATTATTGATCGGAATTACGCACCTACATAGAACGATAATATAATTATTTTTCACATAACTAACATCGGGTTATAACAGCAATAAAAGCTGGCCTAGAACCTACACAACAGTCCGAAACAGGTCAAATGTGAAAATTAAGCATAAAACACAAATCCAAAAAAATTGCTTACAAGTTTGGGATTTGCGTTATCAAAGATTGCACAAAAAATATCCAAAGCAACTATAGATTGGTAGTAGCGGTTCACAGGAGTACCAGCTGGTAGTAGAAGTTCACGCCGCGATTTGTACTCAAATTGGTCATAGAGGTTCATGATGGGATACTCGGAGTGGTAGGAGAGGTTCACGGCGGAGTTTGTACTCGGATTAGTAGAAGAGGTTCACAGCATTGCCAGTTAGTAGGTAATGTTTTACAAAGAGTTTTTACTCATATTGGTAGTAGAGGTTCATGCCGGCTTTTGTACTCAACTGGTAGTAGAGGTTCGTGTCGGGTTTTGTATTCAGATTGGTAGGAAAGGGTCCCGAAAATGGTTGCACTTAGAATTCTTGGAGTTCATGAGTATATAACAATCTGTACTCAGAATGGTAGTTGTGGTCAGATTGGTTGAGGTGAGACTCACTGGGGTTGTACTTAGATTGGCAGAGTCGGTTCATGAGTGTGTACAGTGTTGGTTGAGAAGGTTAAAGGGAGATTAACAGATTGGTTGAGTAGGTTCACAGGAGTATAAGAGATTGGCAGAGTCGGTTCATGGGTGTATACCGTGTTGGTTGAGTAGGTTAAAGGGAGAATAACAGATTGGTAGAGTAGGTTCAGGGAAGTAAAGCATTAGGTAGAGTAGGTTCAGGGAATTATAAATGATTGGTGGAGTATTTACGGGAGTATAACATATTAGTAGAGTAGGTTCATGGGAGAATAACTGATGAAATAGTAGATTCAGCGTAATATAGCAGTTTGGTTGCGTAGTTTAACTGGAGTATAACAGATTAGTAGAGGAAACGGGAGTATAACAGTCTGGTAGAGTAGGTTCATGGGAGTGTAGCAGATTGTTACAGTAGGTTAACCTTATTATAGCGGATTGGTAGATTAGGTTCACAGGAGTATAACAGATTGATAGACTAGGTTCACAAGAGTATAGCTGATTGGTAAAGTATGTTCAGGGGAGTATGTCAGATTAGTAGAGTAGGTTCAATCAAGTGTAGCCGGTTGTTAGAGGTAGGTTAATGGGAGTAAAGCATATTTGATATATTATAGCTTCACGGGAGTATAAAAGATTCGTAGAGTAGGTTCAATCAAGTGTAGCAGGTTGTTAGAGGTAGTTTAATGGGAGTAAAGCATATTTGATATAGAATAACTTCACAGGAGTATAACAGGATTGGTAGAGTAGGTTCACGGAAATAAAGCTGATTGGTAAAGTAGTTTCAGGAGAGTGTAGCAGATTGTTAGAGTAGGTTAACCGGAGTATAGCAGATAGATAGAGTAGGTTCACTGGATTATAACCAATCGGTTCAGAGTATAGCAGATTGGTAATAGTTTTAACATCATTCGCTCAAGTCTAATTTATGCAATATATATTTAACAGAATATAAAATACAACCCATGAACCTTCACTGTAGTCCTTATTATTCAATGAAAATTAGAACCTTATTTTAGATCAAATTGACATGTATACGGCCATATAATTGATATTCAAGATCTATCAATTTAAAAATTAGTTACGGTGTATATATGAATTAAATATACTTTATACTGATAAGGATAACACAATCTCGCGTTACTATTTAATTCTTAGAAGTATCTTATCAATCAGCATATCGTAGTGCTAAATACTTAAAGATAAGAAAAATGATTTTAAGAAATCTTAAAAAAAATATTTAACTAGAATTGTTTTATCGGCACTTTAAAATTTATTGTAGAGATTTTCCGAGAACGCTCTGTGAACATTTATATACTCCAGCAAAAAATAAACGTTATATATTCTGAATATGAATTTTGTATGTGTGTGAGTGAGACATAAAAAAGATCATGTTAAAAATGTTAAATTTTCAATCTCAACATAATGTAATCTAAGAGTAACAAATGCAAATCGTTGCATTAAATGCGTATAATGTGCATGAAAAAGCAAAAATTCGATGGTTAAATTATAAAACCTAAAGATTACCACATCCGGTTCATTAACATGAAAAACCGTACGGTAACAGCAACAGAAACAACATCAAATGTGCCCAAACTGCGACGAATATCGTCACAGAAATCAGAAACACAGGTGACGTCCAAGACGTTCTTATTTGTGGCTCAATACTAAGGCATTGTCTATTGGTTCGATAGTCCAACAGAGTCACGGGGTGCGACATGCTAAGCCTGAGGCAGGTGGTGTTCAACGATGAATAAAACTTTATGCTAAAAAAAAAATAAGCAGGGGCCCGGTGGAGGTAGTGAGATGATATAGTGTGCCAAATTGCGCGCCCGACAGAGTTAAGTTTTAACAATAAAGATATTCCCCTCCATTAAACTCCGAAGAAACGTTTTTTTTTTGGCACGGAAACGCTCGCCTGTACATATCTTGTTCTACTGTTGACAACCAGAACAAGAACTATATCAGGCTCTTGAATATATATTTGTCAATTGATCGAGCCTATGCCGACACAGGTCTATATGATGTGTTGCCGGCTAATGTTAGGCACAATCTGTATTGACTTTCAACTCTGAACACCATATACTTTAATGTGATAAGTATTCAAACGTATTAAAATGAAATCTTTCACTTGCTCCCCCCTTTTTGCTACGCCGCTGCGTTGTAATAAAAAGGGGGGGGGGGCAGTGAAAGATTCAGTTTTAATTAGATTTACTGCATATTGACATTTTAATCAACTTTGAAGGTTGAACAACCAGTTTGTCATTTCATTGTTATGTGGCCCTTATTGCTGTATTTACAACGATGATGTAGAAAGTACATTATATCTCTTAACATGTTGCGTTTCTTTTGTGGAGAGTCTACTTACAACATTTAAATTTAGAAGAATGTCAGAGATCGTTATCAGTACGAACGAACTTAGATAGTACAAATTTTGCATTAAATAAAAATAAAACCATATATTGTAGATAACATCACTTTTTTCCCAATAAATTGCAAAGGTATGTTTTTGTTGAGATCAACAGCTGTGCATTTTAAAAGGTAATATATTTCCTATAAAACTGAAACTGTTAATAAGAGTAAGGGGTTTTCTTTATTCTGAAACCACAGTTTTATTTTCAAACGCATTTTGTGCACATTGTTTTGACAATAAAGGACTATAGCAACGGTCAATAATAGTCCCATGCAATCACCTCGGTGACCCAGAAAGGGTCCTTGCTTGAAACAAGATTACATCAAATCACATATTCTTAGTTTTTACTTTTAGGGGTGGTATATTAAGAAAAATAAAAACTCCTTGTTGGTCTATATTGTCTAACATGGACGTGTATTACAACCATGGTTAAAATAGTAAGGGTAGAATATGCCGATACTGAAAGAGCAGTAATGTGGAAACAACTTTCTTAGCTAAAGTCTTAAGGATATACAGGTATAATTATACATTTCATCATGTATACCAAAGCCGCGTACAACGGGATTTAATTATGAAACATTTATATATTTAAAAGGCTGATTGCCAACAAGTAGATATATACAACAGTATTAAATGCACCGTAATTGTTATGTAAACAAAGTCATTAGGTGTACATCTCCAATACCTGGAATAGACCGTATCTAGACATCATTGGTATAGTAATCGATAATAGATTTTCTTTTGGTATTAAAATTTGTTTAATGTTTCTGTAATATCTGATCAAAAACTGTATATGCATTTGGAATTAAAAATACATGTGAATAGCAGCAAGCTTACTTTATTTATAATACTCAACACATAGTATATTTAAGGCTTTTCACTTTCAGAGTGGAAATCCCTACTATTTTTGTCTGTTTCTTGTTATGGTTTTTCCACGGAGTTGTTTTTTTCTCATTATAAATTTTGTTTTGCGACATGTACCATAAATATTTTCGTCGTTAAGCCTGGCACACCGAACACTTTTTTCTTTATGAACTTATTTCAATGTCACAAAAATGTTTGTGCGCTGAAAACTTTGAAACCGTAAAAGATATCGCAATGAAATTTGTTGCAATATGATCAGTGGTGTATTTTGATACTTTGTTACACAAGATTGTTCAGTTCCTTATATGAGTTGTCTCCCATTTTGTATTGCAACTTCTATAGTATCATTGTAACTCTTGAACACCGTATGTGAGAGAGATTAGCGGTTTTTACTGTTGGTTATCAAGGATAATTTCAAATTTTCGATATTTTGTTGTGTGTATATCTTATCCTTAACTTCTAGAGATACAGAACTAAAATTATTACCCAAATATTGATCCCTTTAAGGTCTTTAAGCATTTTTTTATTGTAATTGCTCGAAAATTAAATAAAGGTAGTGGGAGAGGGAATAAAAGGTTATGCATTTGAAACACGTTTTACTGTAATAAATTTTGATTGTTCTTATTTTGTAAGTATTGTTCAAGATTTGAGCAACTGTTGCTATATGAGACCAACTTGTTGTGACTGTTAGAGACTGACTTGATTCGACTGCTGGAAAGTGGTGCTGACTTGTTTCGACTGCTGGAGGGTGGTGCTGACTTGTTTCGACTGCCGGAGGGTGGTGCTGACTTGTTTCGACTGCTGGAGGGTGGTGCTGACTAGTTCAGACTAATGGAGGGTGGTGCTGAGTAGTTCAGACTGCTGGAAGGTGGTGCTGACTTGTTTCGACTGCTAGCGGATGGTGCTGACTTGGTTCGACTGCTATAGGGTGGGGCTGACTATTTTCGACTGTTAGAGGGTGGTGCTAACAAATTGTGAGTGCTTAATGGTAGTGCTTAGTTGTTTTGACTGCTAGAGGGTGGTGCTGACTTGTTTCGACTGCTAGAGGGTGGTGCTAACGTGTTGTGAGTGCTGCAGGGTGGTGCGGACTTGTTTCGACTGCTGGAGGGTGGGCTGACTTGTTTCGACTGCTGGAGGGTGGGCTGACTTGTTTCGACCGCTGGAGGGTGGGGCTGATTTATTTCGACTGCTGAAGTGTGGTTCTAACGTGTTGTGACTACTGGAGGGTGGTGCTAAATTGTTTCGGCTGCTTGAGGGTGGTGCTGTTTTGTTTCGACTGCTTGAAGGGTGTGCTGACTTGTTTCGACTGAAGGGTGGGTTGACTTGTTTCGACTGCTGAAGGGTGGGCTGACTTGTTTCGACTGCTGAAGGGTGGGCTGACTTGTTTTGACTGATGAAGGGTGGGCTGACTTGTTTCGACTGCTGAAGGGTGGGCTGACTTGTTTTGACTGCTGAAGGGTGGGCTGACTTGTTTTGACTGCTTGAAGGTTGACTTGCTGTTTACTTCTGCTTATTTACTTCGCGATAGCCGCAGTGGCGGAGGGATTAAGTGAAGAAACGTTGTTGTAGTCTGAGAAAAAGGTTCGGGGTTACAAAAATATCAATTGATTAAAAGAAACGATGCCATAATGTAAAAGAATAATTGTTGGTGAGCACGTAGAACATGGTGAAAGTTTAAAATTATCAGTGTAAAGGTCTTAACAGGAGCTATTCATAGTTTTGCGTTAGACTTCTTCGCTCACTTTGTTCGCGACAAATATTTTGTTCGTTTCCTCGCCATATTTCGCCTCAAATGATATCGCGTAAAATTTCTGTGAGTAAATTGAAAATCTGCTTGCTACCAACGTTATAGACCTAAACAGATTAGTTCATTTAAATTACATTACATAAATTACATATAAATACAGTTTGTGCGTCGAACATGGCAGCAAAATGAACAGAACGTAATGTACTTTGTGTTAGGATGTGTACTCTTGATGGTGAGAGAAGGAGTGCTTCTTTGGTACAGTGTGAATAACCAACAAAAGACGCACTTGAACCCAGAAGTATGATCCAAAATATCACATGGTTAATTAGGTCAACAATTTTATCGATAATCGAACTGTTAATGATTAAGGAGATTGAACATTTGACATATTATTAAATTAACAATAGTTTTTCTGAATACGTAAAACATGTACACTATTTTTTGTGCACGGTTATTAATACCTATAGTAGGTACATGTATAACTGTTTCAGGTTGACATTAGGATGCGGTATTTGTTATAAAAAACTATGTTAGCTGTAACCGTGTATGTAATGTGGAATACAAATACTATGCATGTATAAACAACGTAACAAAACAAGAAACACAATAATGAACTGATACAATTGTTTATAAAATTTATGATTTCCTATCAAAATATTTGTTAACTCGCGTGGTTCCTATTATTATCGCTGTACAATATAACTGTCTTGTACCTCCTTTTTGATGTTTTCTTTTCAATTGTTACTTGATTTTATCTGCATCAAGCAATTTAATGAAACACTACGGAAAAATTTCTACTGTCTTCCAATTCAGCCCATAGTTTTACCGTTTAACAGTGTCCAATTCAGCCCATAGTTTTACCGTTTAACAGTGTCCAATTCAGCCCATAGTTTTACCGTTTGACAGTGTCCAATTCAGCCCATAGTTTTACCGTTTAACAGTGTCCAATTCAGCCCATAGTTTTACCGTTGGACAGTGTCCAATTCAGCCCATAGTTTTACCGTTTAACAGTGTCCAATTCAGCCAATAGTTTTACCGTTTAACAGTGTCCAATTCAGCCCATAGTTTTACCGTTTAACAGTGTCCAATGCAGCCCATAGTTTTACCGTTTAACAGTGTCCAATTCAGCCCATAGTTTTACCGTTTAACAGTGTCCAATTCAGCCCATAGTTTTACCGTTTGACAGTGTCCAATTCAGCCCATAGTTTTACCGTTTGACAGTGTCCAATTCAGCCCATAGTTTTACCGTTTGACAGTGTCCAATTCAGCCCATAGTTTTACCGTTGGACAGTGTCCAATTCAGCCCATAGTTTTACCGTTTAACAGTGTCCAATTCAGCCAATAGTTTTACCGTTTAACAGTGTCCAATTCAGCCCATAGTTTTACCGTTTAACAGTGTCCAATGCAGCCCATAGTTTTACCGTTTAACAGTGTCCAATTCAGCCCATAGTTTTACCGTTTAACAGTGTCCAATTCAGCCCATAGTTTTACCGTTTGACAGTGTCCAATTCAGCCCATAGTTTTACCGTTTGACAGTGTCCAATTCAGCGCATAGTTTTACCGTTTGAAAGTGTACTTGCTTTTTCAAATTTATGTATTTATTTTTGTATTGTTTGTATATTTCTTTGGTTGAATTGGTTTTAATGCCACTTTCAGCTAAAGTCGACTCATTAATATTATGATAATCTTTTGTCCTCTTCTGCTGTTTATCGGTTAAGCTTAACCTGCGCCAAGTGTCGTGTTCTAAAACCCAAATAGTTATTGCTTGAATGGGGTTTATTGCCACTGTTAGCAACTGTTCAACTATATTTTTGAGTTTACTGGACGAAGCCAGAAAATTCGGTTATAAACCCTCCCAACCTTCGGCACGAAAACTGTTAACTACCTTATAACCACGCAGGCACAAATGTTTTCTCCCCAAATATATGTCAAAAGTAGAATAAAAACAAAAATGATTTTCTATATTTATTTGACTTCAGAACTTACTTTATTTTCATTAGGAATTCCGAGATATTCTGCACAGTGTTTTTACTATACACCCAACACTAAAACTTGGAATTCTAGGAAGTAAATAATAATATGTGACCTAATTTTATTTATTAAATTGTCATAATGATGATACAACGTCAACTGTACTCAATTAAACTTGGTCATTAAATCAACGACAACTGTCTCATTTAAATCTTTTCAATTGGCGATAATATATTGGGTTGAAATGACACTGTTGACAGTTTTAGTGTGTTATATGTATTTAAATTAATTAACTGTAAGATAAATGCTTGAAACCCAAACTATAACACGTAATACAATCTTATTAGCGTAACAATACCGCGAACACATTGACACGAATAACAAGTAACAACGAATTAAAGTCACACCCACGGAACTGACGGTACCACAGTTAATTTAGCTACAATAACTGAATAATGTAGCTCCTTTTTTATGGAAGGATCCATACAAAGATAAAAAAGGGCCACAGTTAATTGCACTTTGCCATTTGTTGGAATTTTATGTCGTAAATTTTATTTTGTATATGTCATAGAGATGTTTTTCAGAATTCAAGCAAACATCACACCCCAGTCTATGTTGTTACAACTTAAATTTGACTAAAAACATTAATAATTTTCTACTTAAAATAAGTCAATAACTGTGGGATCGGGTGAACATCCTGATTTTATAACAGTCTGGTGATTAATGTTCCAGTCAGGATTACACGGCTACCCAACCAAAGGACTTTTGAGTAAACTGCGTGGAATGAAGTAGAAATATACTGTTATTTAACAAAATAAATGTGTACCCCTTTACAAGAAGGTTGGAAATCTCTCATATTGATTGACCTGTATTCATTCATTGATGCTGGTATATTAAATCAGAATTATGATTCGTTATATGAAGTATTCTATTTATTTTAGCATCTTAAGTATCAATAGATGAATAACCCAAACTTAACAGTGTACATGTAATATTGGACATTACTTATTTTCAGGTGAAGGTGCTTAGTAAAAGTCAAAGACATCTTCACCTACAATATTCACTAATTTGACATAACTTCACCGTGGGAGTATTATTGTTACCCTTATGCCATACTACACAGACTTTCGTTATCACGTGGAAAAGTCACTTTCACATGCACTTGGGGTCAGGATAATTTTTTTATGGAATTAAATGCCAATGACTGAGTTTACAGTGTGTATTCTCTCATTTTGTAAAGAGAAATTCTTTTTTAGGGCAATATTTCGCAATGAGACATGTCAAACTATTTATAAATGAGTGAATACACACTGTAAACTAATTTTTTGGAATTTTATTCCATAAATTTTTTATCCTGACCCAATGTGACTGTTGTCACTTTAAAAATGATTAAAGATGGAACAGGTTTTTTACTGAATGTGCTTATTCTATACGAAAATAAAGAATACAACTTTTGGATGAGTTTTTTTTAAAACCATTTTCTTTGGGGCCTAAGTGGACGAGTGGTTAAGATTTTAAGTCTATTAATGATCACGTGCCTTTCAACAATGAGGCTTCGGGTTCGAGTCTCATTGTGGGCATGTGTACTAGGTTCCAATCTTAATTAACAAGAATTGCCAGTTTTCCTACTGAAGGTCGGTGGTTTTTCTCCGGATATTCCAGCTTCCTCACCCATTAAAAATTGACGCCATGATAGCTGAAAAATTGCTGACATTGGCGTTAAACCCATTTCAAACAAACAAACATTGACAAGGATTGCCAGTTTTCCTACCAAAGGTCGGGTGTTTCTCCTGGTACTCTGGCTTCCTCATCCATTAGATATATACTGGAAGTTATGATATAGCTGAAAAAACTGCTAAAAGTGGAGTTAAACACCACTCAAACAAACAAACAAACTTTTGAATTATCTTTGTACATGTAGGTATCAAACTGTTATAATTACGCACACTAAATAATTGATTTGAATAAAACAGTGAAGAAAAGGCCGATAACTCATCAATAAATTCTCCTGCCTATTGAAAACATAAAGTGATGTTTTTGTTAATCGTCCCTTATGAGGAGGACGTACCTGACACGGTTAAATCAGAGATTAAATATTAATTGTTACTTTTATTACAAGGAAGTGCCTAAAATAAACTCGTATGTTAGAATTACTCTCACAAGAGATAAGAATACCAAATTAGACTCGAGCATAAAGGTGTCCAAAAGCAGTGCAAATTGTGTGAGTGTCAAGTGACATATACCACGCAGACTGGATGTTTCCGGAATCGTAATTATGATTTTTGACGCTTCCAGACGGCACCTGAGTACACCTATGGTTTTATTGGGTTCGGGTTACTATTTGTGTGTTCTTGGTTTTTGTTTTGCGTGGTAGATGTTGGTCTATATCCGGATTTGTAATTGTCCCTGGACTTTCGGCTCTTACCGTTTGGTCAGTTTTCTTTGCTATTTTACTTATCTATAATTAACACCAAAATGTATTCAGATAAATATGTAATCTAATTTACATATGCTGAACACGTTTCCTTTATCAGAATGCTGAAACTTTAAGCTTGTACAAACATTATTGACACCTTAACCCATTGTCCGAATCGTCTGTAGCAGTTATTTATTATAGAATTTTTTACACCTGACAAAACGAAACTTGCATATCTTGATGACATAATGACAATAATAACGAAATGTAAAAGTTACATAAATGTGACAAAACAGAGAATCAATATGGACAGACTTAAAACAATCCAATTAAAATTAAATCTTTCACAAGATCCCCCTTTTTGTTATTTTCGCTGTGCTAGTGAAACATTTAATTTTAATTAGATTGAACTTAAGATAAAGAAAAACGACAGTTATCAGGCCAAACACAGAGAACTGAAGAATACTATCGTAAAATATATATATATATATATATATATATATATATATATATATATATATATATATATATATATATATATATATATATATATATATATATACAAGTCTAGAAGATTATGCAACGATACAAATGACGGTGTTTCTTGTCAAAAATTTAGACAAAGACTGACCAACGAAGAAGACAAGAAACACCGTCATTTGTATCGTTGCATAATCTTCTAGACTTGTATATTATTTTTTTGTTTATGCTGTATCGTTATGTTTGTCGATCCGATACTTAATAAGCTTTACTGGTTGGTAGACTCTTTAGACGTTTATATATATATATACATTACTAACTATTTAATCGCATATTTGTAAGGACAATACGTTGTTTACTCTCTTCGTTTCTCGTTTAAGTGGTTTTGTGGCCGTACATTAGGCGACAATTACCGCAACAGTACACTGTCTAATTATTTATTATTACATTAAACTTTGTGATTTAAATAAAAAATCAATGGCCAGATTTCGTTTCTTATAGATTATAATGCATAATTGAAGCGGCAGTGGTATATTTCTTGCAATAACTGTCAAATCAGATTAAACAACCCAACAAACAATATATAACTGTTTTGATTAAATATACTGGACATTAAGGGTCACTCGGGTCTTCTCTAGCAATAATATAAGTGACCTTTCAAGGCAAAGAGTTAAAGCACATGATCATAAGAAAAGGGTTACATCAAGAAAAGAGTTCAGGATCAGGTAAACAACAAAAGCTTGGTAAGTTTTAATGACGTAGCGTGGTTTATATAGATGAGACGTCTTTGCAGCAATTTTATTATTTTTTAGTTATAAATATATTCCTCGTAAGGTTTCATACCTTAATGAAAGTTCTTGAAAATTTTGGGATAGAGCTCTAAAAAAGAATAGCAATTAGTTTAAAGCAGCATTTAAAACTTTCATTCATACTAACGATCCAAAACGCCTTGAGAGTGCCTAACGCTCTTCTTAAAATGTGACTGTTCTAAACTTTTGTGCAAATGCGTTCGGTCTTAAGCGCTGGCTTTTTTTAAATATTGATCCAATATTTCCTGGTTTTACATTGATTTTCGTCATCGGTCTAATAAACGATGTAGATAAATTATGAACTCTCCTAGAACTTGGAGACTTAAACAACCTGAATATGCATATTGAATTGTAATCAGCTATTTTAGTAATTATTTGTCGATTATAAAAAAGTTTCTGATCTACTCGGTGACGCCAAGAACTACCGTTCAAAAGTGTTGACATGTAAACACATTACTTTATTATGAAGTAGTATTTGTATTCTCTGATACTGGTCAGATTTTTATACTTTAATGTTAATAGATGGGGTTGTAATGCTATGGTATGAGGCCGAGTTGATTATAATTATATTCTCTCAATTTCTGTCCGAAGCCCCTTTGTTGTATGAAATATAGCAATAAAAGGGAGATAAATCTAACATTTTTAGTTGTCCATAAAACTAAGAGTACATGACACTTTTCCTGAAAGTACTTATTATGTTTCCTGAGTACGGCTATTCAACGGTTTTCTATTGGCTTAGTAGAAAAACCCTTTAATCGAGCTTCATATAATTTTACAATACTATAACTTTCAATTATACCGGAAATGTGTACGAAAAAACAATACAATTCTAATTTTCTTAGAACTGTTAAAACAACTAGAACGTGATTGTGGTAATATTTGTGATTTGTTTATTACAGATATAATTACTACTGTATAGAACTGTGGTGAGCCACAATATGTAGAATGTCTCCCCAGCTTATCGTTTTGTGGTTGTAGTCGGTCGGTAATTATGTGGTTTATAACAAGAGGAATATTGATGTGAAATCGATTCTTCTGTTACATTACCTAGAACCAGGAAATAAAATAATATATAAAAAATACGTTAGTACAACTCATTTCGTGATTGGTAACTGTCTGTAGCGTTTCCCGTCTGATTTTAGCTCTATTTGTCTGTGTGTGATCTAGATATGTATAAAGTGATATTGCTCACAGTAATTTTTAATAAATATCTATAACAGATGGAGCACAAAAAATAATCTTATCGCGTGCTAAATTACTTCATGTAATTTAAAACAGTTTGCGTTTTGCTTGTCGTTGTGCTATTTTTAACTCTCTGGCTGTTTTATTGTCACGAAGTTGAGTCATGGGAAGGGTTCTTGAGACTGAAACCACACAGTACTTGTGTGTGGGGTGTCAAGTTAATATAATATAGAAGACCTTATCAGGGACCATATAGTTATCGCGTGTATAGAGTGTGACACGTTTTTTTTGCATGATAAAAACCTCGTTTGAAGATATGTAGCCGCTACAAAAGACTAAATTTTCCATCCTGCCCAACTCTTCACCCTTTCGCGGTGGCAAAGAAATACAGGGTCTAAATTGGTACCAGTGGATTATCGGATTCCTCCAATCGGGATAGTTAAATTACGGAATTTTAAGTCGGAGCATTGACGTCATGAGTTCTTATTATGATGTTATTATTTTAAACCAATCAACTGCTGAGAACAAGTTCACTAGTGACGAGAACTGTATTTTCAACACCTGTCAAGCGGTTGAAATATAACGTCAAAATTAGAGAAACCAACTTTTATCACAACGGTGTCAATCACTTTCTGCAGCTTATATTGTTTGCTAACATTTCCTTGACATGAATATTGTCAATCAATCAATCAATCAATCAATCAATCAATCAATCAATCAATCAATCAATCAATCAATCAATCAATCAAGGATGTTAGGATAGATTATCATATGAAGACAAAATTATCCCCCGAGACGAAGACGAGGGTGATAATTTTTTTCTTCATGTGATAATCTATAATAACACCCAAGTTCAAAGGCAGTATGATTTTTATTATAGTGAATGCCTATTACCTAATGAAGAAATGTAAGCGACCACATAGATACTGTACTGAATCATATTTTCAATGGAAAATGCTTGTTAGTCTGCTAGTCGTTTTTCAAAATAATGATTGCCCATTGGTTACTGTCCAATAAATTGACAGCATTTTTGCATGAAGTATAATAATACATGATATAACATAAACTTAAGCTTAAATGTACTTTCCTTGGACAGAAGGTGTTGACTTCTCAAGCTTTTAAAATATCTATTTATAACACATGCGTTTTAAGCAGAACGCACTATTGGTATATTAGAAAATGTTACCATTACAATAATTCCACCGACTCATGCCTTTACTGAAGATAAGGTCCGCAGGTCCGAGTTTTAATATATCTTTCGAAATTTAATAATTTGGATATTATCTGAAGTCAATTAAGGTAATGACTGTACATGCTATTAAACTGAACTAAACACAAACAAGAACAAGGGGACTGTGTTTTCATAACTAAGTAATCATTTTAAATTTGGCGCGCTTTTGCAGGTCAAAAAAAAAACCTAGTTATTTCCGCTTTCAAATTTGGCGCGCTTTATTTGAAACGTCTAACAGATAGCTGTAGTTCAGTTTGTCTACCTACGTGCAGTTTTGAGCGAGAAAAAGAAGTTATTGCCCCTAAAATCTAATTGATTTTAGTACCGGTTTCCATAGTGTAATAAATAATTGATATTTACGTTAAAAGGACAACATGCGTTCTAATTGAAACCAACTTAAAATATGTGTGTAAAATAATGTCCACTTAACGAGGGGAATTGTGTATCACTCCCACTTGGAGCGGTGGCCGGGTGGTGTAAGGTAGTTCGTCTACTATTTATCACGTCGTCTGTCAACACAGAGGTTGCGGGTCTCACTGTTGACAAAGTGTACTCAACTCTAATCTTAATTGACAAAGATTGTCTGTTTTCGTACCTAAAGTCGGGCTTTTCTCCGACTTCCTCACCAAATAAAACTGGACGCCATGATATAGCTAAACAAAACTTCAAAAATTATACTGAAAGGAAAGCTAACCGATAATCATCCATTAGGATTGAACAGAAATGCAGAAAGCACCGGAATTTATTAGAACACATGCACTTGCTGCAAACACCAGAGGAATAGTTTATTGACATGCGTCTAACATCTACCTTTTTACAAAACCATGTATTTTACACCTTGATATAGTTACGATCCATTTAATCTAATCCCAGTACCAATAATCTGGTACCTGGTCACCGTCAGGTGCGATACTTTGAGCCTGTGATCCATTTTGAGGAATCAAACAGTTAGTTGATATTGGGAACCAGTTGTCTACATTTAGCACTTTAGAAATGCTATAAGTATTGAGTTTTTCACACATAGAACACATAGCCCTGTAATAACTTGCAAAATAAGGTTTGTATTTATCTTTTTCTCGCAGAAACGTAATGTATTCTGATTCATCTGACCCTAGTTTTAGTAAATAGTTTGCGAGTGATTTTGGGTCGTTGAAATCATATACATTTACTGATGTTCTACTCGGGATGTATTCGTCAACGTTTGGGGCGCTTCGGATGACCGGAATTATATTGTATTTGTTATTATACATCCAGAGAACTTTTTCTGTGACGTAGTCTTTACACAGAGAATTTTCAAACGATAAGTAAAACTTATAATTGCTAGTTATAGTATCAATGCATATCGTTCCTTTTTCGCTACATGTAAAATTTCCACACTTCCCGTAAATGTCGACAGAAATATACTTCCGTAATTCGTTTACGTAGTCATCCCTATCGGAAATCGCGTAACAGTGGCTTACAATCCAAGCAACGTCTTTGGTTTTCTTCCTAAAGATTTCGGAATAATTTTTCCAGATAAAGTGATTGTCTTTTACTATGCTTGCATACGTCATTTGAATATCCGAATCTTGCTTTGTATATGTAATAGACCAATTGAACTTGTTATGCCATTCCTGTCTCTGGTACTTTCTGCGAATATAAAATGGAGACTCCATGGAGAATAACACCCATATCTGATCTTGTCCTTTCAATGGCGGCACATCTGGTAAAAAGTTATGCCGAAAAATGACAGCGTCTGATTCTGACATTTTCTCTGTATCCGTAGTTATCCTACAGTTATTAAACAGACAACGATGAAGACTAATATTAGCTTGTTTCAGAAAATATGATGGTGACTTGTGCCAAAGTATGGTATAAGTCTTATTTGGAAATGAAAGACTTCGTTTTCCTAATATTTTGTATGCGTCCCTTTGTTCCACATTGATATCGAGGACAACGGAAGTCGCGTTGTTGATCCGACACAACTGGACGGCAGTGTATAAAGAATATATGTATACCAGTACAAGAAAACCCACTGTTGTCAGCCACACAAAGAATTTCACAACTTCTACGTTCCTGCTTCCTATAAATAAAATATAAAGGTTAATATATAGGTACATAATGTTGGGCATTACAACGTTTGCAAAGAGTTTCTGTTCAACCATTTGAATTTCCATAACTTAACGACAAAAGATTGATATGGTAAGACTACATCGTGTGTTCTCTCTTTAATTTTTTACATAAAAGCGAACCATATGTCCATAGAAATATATTGGCTATCATAGAACTTATAATCTTGAAAGATAGCATGTCAATTGACTAAATTTTTGGAGTTTACATCCGCTTTATATCAAATTTTATTTAAGATTTAAATATGCCGACATTGTTTCTTATTTAAAAACCTTTACAACAACTTATAAATAATTACTCAAAAAAGTGAAATGTATCATTTAAAAAATTATAAACGAACTTTTATATATCAATTAAATTTTGTTAAAAATTTAACATTTTGTTTATTATTAAATTTTTGACTATAAAATATTTATATATTTGACACAATATGAATGTCAATGTAATCTTTAGATTCAAATGTACCCGTGAAATCCCGATTAACATGTTAATGAAAATCCTAAATCTCACCTTGGATATAAATCATTGTCCCTCTTGTTGCTATACAGTTACGCTTTCAATTGTACAGTATTTATCAAAATGTTCTGGAATTCTTTATTTACAAATAGTTAAGTTCAAAGTTCCAAGACAATTACTTTTATGTCACGTTGGGCCCATTTAGAAATTAAAATCATAACGATAAACCGCCATGTACCAGGTTTTTATTAGACTGTCTTAGACATTCCGCTATCAAATAAAACAGCACTTATTGTAAAACAATTTCATCAAAGAATAGCTACTTATAAACTATAATAGTACAATTTAAAAGGCATTATACCATAGGAAAAATTAGTAAAATACCAAAGGTTAAACTGTGTTATTGGGTATAATTTCTGACGACTGGATTCCACATATTAATGTCCTAAAAATTCATAATTTGGTTAAAATCGTGTTCTAAATCTGAAATTCGGTCAAGTGTACATAAAGTTAAATGACTGGAAACGCTGACGGTGACAATGACTGCACTTTTTGGTTCTATTTACAATCTCTTGGAACTATACAATTCGTATTTTATAGATGTGACCCGTAGCATTTACGAACATAAAAATATACGGAACACGTGAAGTCTGTAAAAATTAGAATAAATGGGTCCTTAAATCTTGTCGAAAAATAAAGGACAAATAAACAAAAACCAAGAATAAAACATTGATAAAAATGGCAGGTGTTAATCTGCTGTTGTTATGCCCTAACGTCTGTTGTATGTATTAACCTTCAATAGAGTATTGACAAACAAATCTGACTAAGATTCCCTCTTTTGAGTAGATCACCATGTGAAGTTAAGCTAGTTTTAAGCAGTCACGGTTCTTTTTATAAAAACGGACGACGCTAATTGAGATTTTTTTTATGTCAAACCTTTTCAAACCCGCTATCAGCAATACAAGTTTAAAAAACTACTTCAGTGTAAAGTAAACGCCTCTAGATATTTTTTGTTCATGTACATTAAATTCTGTTAATGTGCAAAATAAAAAAAAGAAAATTCAATCAACTTACAAGCCCATCAATCGCATGTGACTTAATATTCTCAACATGCAGGGACGTTACTGCTTTTTAGTACCCTAACGACATCGTCAAGGGGTACTATAGGTTTATCCACATATTTTTTCCGGTTTCAACTATCACGATTTACATGTCTGGCTGTGCTACCCACAGGGTGAACACAAGCAGTCATGTGTAGCCAAAGAACGGTTTGAATGCATTGTAGGCTACCTTCGGGCTGTACAGCTAGATGTCATGTGTGGCTAAGCTTTGAATGCGCTGTACTACTCGCAGGGTGTACGGCAAGACGGCATGCGTAGTCAAGGTTTTGATGCCCTGTACGAACAGGGTGTGCAGCAAGCAGTCATGTGTGTCCAATCTTTGAATGCGGCTGTGGTACCCGCATGATGTGTGAATGCGCCTGTGCCACCCATAGGATGTACAGCCTGCAGTCCTTCGTTGCCAAGCTTTGAATGCAGCTTCGGTACCAGCAGGATGTAACCAAGCTTTGAATGAGATGTTATACCCGCAGAGTGTACAGCAAGCAGTCCTGTCTCGCCAATCTTTGAATTGAATGTTCTGTACTACTCACGGCGTGTACAGCCAGCAGACATTTTTGGTTAAGCTTATAATGTGCTGTAATACATGTTTTTTTACAAGTTCAATATTCAAATGTGTACATTTAAGGCTCCATTTCAAACCGAACCTGTCCAGCTGACTCTTTCCGGTTGTACCTGTAACCATATAATACAAGCTGTCTTGCCAGGTTTCATCAGGATGAATGGGTCGTCTAGAGTTACGCACTTTCTGGCGTAATTGTTTACGATAAATTTGGCATTATTTATGACATGAACTGAATGGATATAAAGTTTTGCCATAAGGATAGCTTTTTGTCATTTCCACATAATACGCTATGAAAAAATATTATCTGTTAATAATAGTTAGATTCGACATGAGTAGTCCACCATCATTGAGAACAAAGAAAAAGTTAACCAGAAGATAATAGAAAATCTTCAATCTTAATTCTAGATTAAGTTACAAATGCCGATTTTATTACTGTTTGTCATTTAGCCCTCTTCAGTATAACAGTCATGAGGCCAAATGAAAATCTTCTGCCTTCTGAACATTACATGTACAATTCGATGGATAGTAATCCCTATGTGTCATCTTTGCTACCCACAATAATTTAAGAACAGATATGCTATGAAACTTCGTTTCAGGTTGATCACAACTAAACAATATTTACAGAGCTGCACAAACTATTTGTTGCACATTAGTTTTTTGCTAGATGTACTACCTCGAATAGTTTAGGAGGAGTTGACGAGTTAATTGTTAATTACAAAATCAAATGTTTTGGGATGCCCCAATTTTGTTGATTTCATTCAAATCATTACATAAACATCTACTTACATATCACATTTCGTTGAAATCGGACCAATTTTTTGCAAAAGGAATGTGTGGCAAAATGGCCGCCTTTGCAAAAGGGCGCCATTACAAATGCTCAGGATAGTCGACTGTACAAGTGCATTTTAATTGATATCACTGTACAGATTCCTGAAATGTTCTTTGAATTTTTATTTTGAAAATTTAAAAAGTTGCTTGCACAACTTAAGTACAGTCCTAAAAAACTCGCGAAGTTTCTTGTCGATCAGACATCGCTTCTTTAAAAAAACGACCAGACAAGATTCAAAGGAAAGAAAAAAAGAAATTTTTTTGTTTGTTTGAATGGTGTTTTAACGCCATTTTCAGCGATCTATCAGTTATGTCGTGGTTTCCAGTTTTTATTGGGGAAGGAAACCGGAGTCCGCTGAGAAAAATCCCGACCTTCGGTAGAAAAACTGGTAATCCTTGTCAATTAAGGTTGGAATCGAGTACATCCCAGTTTGACAGACTACGTGATCAATAGAAGACTAACTAGCTTAACCACTCAGCCACCGTGGCCCCCAAAAGTGAAAGATTAAAGAATTTAATGAATAAGAAACCGGACAAAAAACTATGTCTCCAGAAACATCGTCTGAGAGACATAAGTATTGATTAAAAATATTGAATAGTGTGTGTTAAAATCCTAATGTGTAACAAGAATTAAGCAATTACGGACACAATCTCATATAAGCGATCAATAGCAGAACGCTTAATATCTAGGGGTTGGATTTGAAATTTCTGTTATCCTTCAAAAACGCATTTAAACCAACAGTGCTAATTTTTCCTGTTTTATCGTATATTTAACATGACTTTATGTTTCAACATTTTTTCTTCTAATAATAATAGGTCAGATTTAAGTATTTATTGTAGAATACGGTTTTTCCATTCAGAATTCATCGTTAAAAGGGTAGTCCTTGTGGTCTATAGCGCTGCAAGTATAAATAAGTAACATACAGACCCTGTGCAAATATAGTGTGCCTGTAATGAAAACAATTATTAAATTCTGAATAAGGTGCTAATAGGTAAAATGCTATTTTAAGCAATTAACAATAAATGATAAAAAAAAGGTAAAAAGTCATGAAGTGATAAGATAATAATTGACACGCAATAAAGTTCTATTGTTATACATGTACAATAGTCTCCTTTGTATTTGTAATTTTCTCACTTCACTTCCAGTGATGTTTTTTAATTCTACCTTTTATAATGCTAATTTGCTACAAATGACATTTTTCAGTGTAATTCGATGCTAACGGAATGTTTACCAGTGCTTATCGCGACACTATCGTTTTGAATGTTAAAAATAGCTTACTCCCCTGTTGCAAGTGTGTCTAATACTGTCAATACTTTCAATTCGCAGTTCCAAGTCTACCCGTAACATTCGCCTGTCGCGTTTTACGACTTTTAAGATGTCTTTTATCTAACACAATACAAAAAACAATAACTTACAACGTCTCTTTCCACATTCGCATGTTTTTATCCAAAGACCATATCTGCGACATTTCGTCTTCTGATAATGTGAAGCTAAACACCTGTATTAAAAAAATAAAGGCTATCACGTTAGCCAACTCGTAACACATAATAGCAGCAACACATATAATTAATAATTTATATATATGACGTAACCGTTGCGTAGACAAAAATTAAACAGGCCACTTTGCCATAAAGCACCAAATAGGGCACCCATCCCCCCATTAAACACACATAAATAAACACCCCCAAATATACGTATAAATTCAAAAGATGTTAATTATAGCAACAGACAAACTCTGTATTATTAAATTACATGTACATGTATGTATTCCAAATTCAGAGTTATAGATTTCGACATTTCGTTGTCACTGCTCAAGACGATTACAAAAGAAGGTTTAGATAACGTATATACACAAACACTTACATCGAAATTTTCAAGGATTCTAGAAGATGTTATTGATTTGGGAATCACAACTATATTTCGTTGAAGTAAAAACCGCAGCACCACCTGTAAAAAACTTAAAATGTGAATGAAAACTTAAGTAATACCTATATTACTAAATAATAATTTAAAGTGTTTCCATATGACTAGTCAGCAGGATGTTTGATACCAATTAGTGAGAATGTTATATATATCTTTGGTTAGGCGTACGACATTAAAATACTTGATTGCACGACATGACTTGTCAGCATAAACAGTTCTTATGTTAAATTATAAAACATGATGTTACTATTCAGAAGAATTTAGAAAGTGCATAACTCGTTAGACTGTTATTGCATTAAACTACCATGATTTAATGTTCATACCTCAACAGGGCGTAAGTGTTAAAAAGACATTATGAATGAAGTATAACTCTTAAGTATAATTGTCGAGTTAGCATTCTAAAGAGATGGGCAAACATTTTATTTGTTGTTTTCTTGTTGGCATTGCCACTTCGTAGTCATATTGTCCTTCAATTAAAATTTAATCATTGTGGAAAGGTGACATTTCTGTCTGTTCTTCTGTGTAACATAAAGTTTATCCATTGGATTAACTATTTCTTTAAGCCTGAAAAGAAAGTGGTTGCTGTGACAAATGCAAACCCCAACCTCAGCCTTTTAAAATATTTTCTATTACCTTACATTTACCTGTGCAATAGTTTTCCCTTTATTCTGCGATATTTGTTTCAGTATGGGTTCATTAAATATCCGTGGCTCATCGTCAGTTCTCCTGAACATAAATTAAACATTTGTTCATGTAAAACTGTTTAAAGTTGTGTTCAGGAATAATTTAGCAATTTTAATTTTGTATAGAAACGCAAAAACCGTCTATTAGATCTTCCATGCCGCATTTCGTCACTGAAAAATGACCGCAGCTAGACTTGAACCCGGAATATCTCACGCAGTACAACCTCACCAACAACGCAGTTGGTGGAGGTATGTATGATTAACCTAACGAATTTTTCATAATTTGGAAGGAACGTTGGTTAGTTGGTTCAATGGTGGTTAACGCCACTTTCAACAATTTTTCAGCTATATATGGCGTCCAGTTTTTATTTGGGTAGAAGACGAAGTACCCAGAGAATACTCCCGACATTCAGTGGGAAAACTGACAATCCTTGTCAATTAAGATTGGAGTCGAGTACACCCTGTCCGCAGTGAGACTAGAGTCCGCAAACTCAGTACTGACAGACCAGGTTATCAATAGTAGACGAACTACCTCGGTGACAGAGTCCCCAGGGAAGGAACGTTCCAATATGCAGCAGCATGGAAGAGTGTTGTAATGGTATTTTGCGTTTAGCAAACTGGGTGTAAATATAGTTTTTATTGCGATAGGGTTATTCATTATCTTTTTTCTCCCGTTTTTATGTTGAATCTGTTTGTTTAATTTGTAAGTGTATATTACGTTTGGCTATAATTGTTTGGTCGGTTTTTGCTACCTTTTTAGAATCATTATTAACTTAGTAAGTTATGTCACGGCGAATATCTGGGGTATTTGTATCGTCTCATTCCGTTATTCTTCAGCGTTCAACGAGATCTGTAAGCCAGGTTTGAGCTGCAATTGAGGGGTGGTGATGTAGTTATCGGGAAATCAATCAATCGTTGTAACGCTGTTACATTGGAATAGCGACCCAGAATTTTTAAAAGATGTTTACCTGGGTGCCGTTTCATAAAGCGATCGTTAGTTAAAGGTGCACATTTTCCCATTTTAATTGCATGGGATAACGAGCACGTTAATTAGCGATCGCTTTATGAAACGGCACCCTGGGCTTTTGAATTTTTCGGTATCCAGATTTTTATTAACTCATGGAACTGCAAAGGTCACTGTATTTTTGGAAATCCATTTTTATTGCTGTTACAATTATGGTAAATATTTTAGAAAATAAACAACATAAAATCTTGTATATTAGTTTCACACTAAGAGAATAGATGTTTGACTAAATTTAAGATTATAGTGATACAACAGTGGTCGTGACTGCCGTGTGAGCACCTTATTTGCTCTGGAAGACTTACCTCATCTTAAGCTGTATCGTATTTTCAAGGAGTGTCATGCATCATTATTACCAGTGTATGCATTACTTACAGTGGACTGTATGGGTTTGCTAATGGTGCATATGCTGTGACCGTGATCCCTTTTGAAACACAAAAGTCCACTAACTTTCGGTTTGAGAAGTAAGGGTGGATTTCTATCTAAAAACACATCTTTATATAAGACGATTTGTCAATATTTTGATTTAGTACTGTTAAACTGGTAAATAGAAATAAAACACGGACATATGCCATATGAAGGTTTCATTGACTTTTGAAAGCGTTGACCGAAAAGCACATTTTCATCATGAATCTCTATTCTTAACGAAGCGCATGTTCTTCATGACTACCGGTTTCACTGAGAAATTCAAAGATCTGTAACGGTTTAAACCAATAGAAATCTAGCATGTAATATAAATATTGTGTAATGATACATTTTATTTATTTGTCTTTTTCAAGTTTTCTTTTATTTCCACCCTGTTTGTTTGATATTGCTGTCGTAAGACCGAAAAAAGCAATGAATACTGTGATGTTTCCGTCATGATTTTTTTCAATAGTTTATACACTACAGGTAAATCTTAACATTTAAATCCTTAAAGATCTGTTTTACCTCAACATCAAAGGGTTGTATTCTGTCCGGTTGAAAGTTCCGTTCAGTTTGAGCTTTGTTTTACCGTCGCTTACCTGAACTCTATACATGGCTGTATTCTGGCCGCTCTTAGAATCCGTTCAGTTTGAGCTCTGTTTTAATGTCTATTATCTGAACATTACATGGTTGTATTCCGTCTGCTTGTAAGATCCGTTCAATTTGTGCACTGTTTTACCGTGTTTACCTGAACATTACATGGTTTTATTCTGGCTGCTTTTAGGATCCGTTCAGTTTGTGCTCTGTTTTACCGTCTTACCTGAACATTACATGGTTGTATTCTGGTTGCCTGTAAGATCCGTTCAGTTTGTGCTCTGTTTTATCGTCTCTTATCTGAACATTACATGGTTTTATCCTGGCTGCCTGTAAGATCCGTTCAGTTTGTGCACTGTTTTACCGTCTCTTACCTGAACATTACATGGTTGTATTCTGGCTGCTTGTAATATCCGTTCAGTTTGTGCTCTGTTTTACCGTCTCTTACCTGAGCATTACATGGTTGTATTCTGGCTGCTTGTAGGATCCGTTCAGTTTGTGCTCCGTTTTACCGTCTTACCTGAACATTACATTGTTGTATGCTGGCTGCTTGTAGGATTCGTTCAGTTTGTGCTCTGTTTTACCGTCTTTTACCTGAACATTACATGGTTGTATTCTGTCCGCTTGTAAGATCCGTTCAGTTTGTGCTCTGTTTTACCGTCTTACCTGAACATTACATGGTTGTATTCTGGCTGCTTGTAGGATCCGTTCAGTTTGTGCTCTGTTAAAATTAGATAAGCCTATGTTATCCACCATTCCAACGTCAACCAATTCTTCCATTCCCTGAAACATTGGCTCGATTTACTCAAAAGCTATAGTATATATTGTATCAGATGACCTCTTGCTTTTATTATACTCCCCGCAAACTTGTTTTCTATTTTTTTTTTTGGGGGGGGGGGGGGTATATAGGAATCTGTCCGTCTGTCCACATTCGTTGTAAGCGTAACTTCTCCTAAATCGCTTGATGATATTTAATGAAACTTAGCATAAGGGAGTACATTATATGTAGATGTGCACGAAGGATTTTTATTGGCCTCGGATATCATTAAGGGGAGATAATTGGACTTGAAAGCGAAGCGGTAGGTATCCCTTTGTGAGCGTGCTCACAGTCCACACTTGTTTTTAGTTTTGTTTTCATTGAGATTTGGTGTACTATAATTAACATATATTATATCAAGTTATAATTATATATACAGCACTTACATTCGTTCATATTTCTAAATTTGAATGTGTGCTTTAAGAAGAGCATACGACAGTCTCATTAAATGCTCCACCCTTTTTGCTATGGTCGCTGCGTACAACGTAGCCACCAAAGCAAAGGGTGGGGAGCAAGTAAAAGATTTAATTAGATTGGGCAAACTTAAGAACTATCTTTTGATGTGACTTATACATACCGACAAGCTTACTAGTATATTACTAGTTGTTTTGGAACAATATAACGACCATCTCTAATTATATTTTAATCTTGGGAGAAACAGTAAAATGAATAATATACTACAAAGTGTTTGTACTAACTCTCCATGTGTCAACGATATCGTGATCAGCAAATATGACCTTTCCATTTTTGTCTGTTGGAAACACTTCATCGCCATCCTAGAAAAAAAAATCAGTCAATGGTTTTATTATTACTGCTGTCGTAAATGGGGGTACGACTTGCTAAATGACTGTTTTGATAGATACATGTATTGAAAACATTACATGTTTTATCTGCCTCAATATAAATTAATATAAATATTTCATAACTCCATCTATTTCCTGCATGTTCTGTATATCAGCCCTTCCAACTACCATTACTAAGAAGAAGTATAACTTACAGGGACCATTATGGGAGGGTACTGAGTGCTTGACACGCCGTGAGATCAGCCCAGCGCGTCCCCGAGTGTCGGACAGGGGAGACCCTCTCGTAGGGGGTTTGTCGGGGCAGATTAAAGAAAGCCTGGCCGCGGACCGTATTGGGTAATGTGTTTGGATATTGCCACACTCCTTGCACGACAAAGCCCCCTTTTGTATATTTCGAAAAAGAGTAGGATAATTGTAGCCGCTTCAAAGGCTTAATTCTCCGTCACAACCCAGTACTTATTCAGTGGCAGACAATTGTGTTCCCTATGTCTCATCCCAACCATTTTTCATTGATTTATTGTTTGTTAACTGGTGCTCGTCCTGAATATAGCTGAAATACTGCTCGCTGGACGTAAAGCAATCATCCAATTTTAACTTATTACCTTTAGAGACACTGGCCAGTGAACTAGTAACAACTGTACTCTGTCCACCTGTAAGATATCCAGGTATTTCTGGAAATTTTCCTTGATGTATTTTGGATTGTGATGAGTATCCCATAACTGGAAATAAATGATTTCATTAACGGCACAATTGTATTGATCATTGTTCTATGATATGTGGGGCCTTGTTGCCCGAGTGGTTACAATAGTGATCTGATACCGGGTATTGATTACGTGCCTGTCAACACAGGTTGCTAGTGCGAGCATTACAGTCAGCAGAGTTTGATTGACTCTAACCTTAATTGACAAGGATTGCCAGTTTGCCTGCCGAAAGCGAGAGGTTTTCACTATTACTCAATCTTCCTCTTCCAATAGATGATACTGCTGAAAAATTACCGAAAGTGACGTTAAACACCATTAAAACGTCAATTAACATGTGCTGTAAGTTTTAATTCCTATAAAATGCCAGCCGATTGTCAAATTTGAATATTTTACAATATTCAAATTAAAATACTGGACATCTAAATAGTCAGAGGGCATGTTGTGGAACATTTGCATTTCTATAGGTATCATTGACAACATTGTATTCCAAACAGCTGGTCCATACCGAAGGTATCTTCTTCGCGATAGTCACACTGGACACAAATATCAATATCTAATAATATCATTAAGGTATATATGGACTTAGCCAGATTATGTTTAACGATCTAAATTAAAAGCTTTCCTTAATTATTTGGCTTTCCAATATTTTGGAACACCGCCTATGAGTCTTAATATGAATTGATTGTTTGTTTGAATGGTGTTTAACGCCACTGTCAGCAATTTTTCAGCTAGAACATGGCATCCAGTTTTAATTGTGGGAAGAAAACCGAGTATCTGGAGAAAACACTGGCAATCCTTGTGAATTAAGATTGGAGTCTAGCGCATCAGGCCCGGAATGAGACTCGAGCCCTCAACGACAGACCACGTGATCAATTGTAGACGATCTACCTTAACCACTTGGCCACCGAGGCCCATTCGTGATTAGAGGAAAGAAGGGTCTCGCGGAAGCATTTAAAAGCGATATTTTATCACAGTTTATTGAGATAACCGGACTAAAATTTATATTTTTTTTTTCAGATTTTCATTATCGACATTTTTTCATTAAATATAGTGATAAACGTAGTGAAATGCAATTCATACGAAAACTTTTGTTGTGTTTTATTTTATTTTGAAAAAAAGAAAACATAATAAGTGCCTTTGTTGTAATGAATATTTCCTCCTTATCCTTTATTGTACCGTCATTGAGTTTGGATTGTATAGCTTCTCCCACTTCCTTTTCATTTCCATAAACATAAGCACAGTCCACGCTCCGGTACCCTATGTCTATGGCATACTTTACAGCCTCACAGATGGAGCCGGGTCCACCCTATTGTAAATAAATATTTAGAACTTGGACATATCGTTAACAATACCCACATTTGAGGAATGTGACTAATTAACCACCAATTATTGAATTAAAAAGAGCAAATTTTATTGAAAAACCATAATACATAGTATATTTGCACTTTGTTCCAAGCACTATTATATATGAAAAATGATTTTATGTCAAAAGTGGGGTCACAGTCGTCACGTGCGTAAAAATAAATAGACAATAGACAATATTTATTTGCGCAAACACATTTACAATAAATGGTTAAGGCATGAAACAAGACTGTCACTTTTACAATAAACATATAGTTATATATACAAGTTATAATCCATATGATATTCATGGTGTGACAGTGGTAATACAGTTAAAGAAAAAAATGAATCATTCTGATCTTATGTTTAAGCAACTTTTAATAAATCTGGCTGTTAATTTGACAATTTCAGTTTTGCTATTAAGCAGAAAAGAGATTTCCTTGATATTAAATTTACAGTTGGAAAAGAATGGCAGTTTTAATTTAATTTTATTGTAGTATTCATTTCTTAGTGATGAATAGCGGGGGCACACAGAGAAGAAGTGATATTCATCCTCAATGTGGCCCCCGTCACATGACAGGCAAACACGATTAGTTCGTTCAATATTTTTATATCTACCCTTTTCAATGGCTAGTGTATGAGCACTTAATTTTAGTTTACTTATTATGGATCTTTCAGTTTTATCCTTACAAATATCAATATAGGGAGGTCTAGTTGATGGGACAAATACTTGGCGAAAGAAGGACAGTTTTTCATATGATGTAAGAGAACAGTTAAGATTTTGTTTAAATTGGTCTTTCAGCCGTTGTTCAATTTTGGGTAAATGAAATTTTATACCGTTAAAATCTTGATTGATGTTGCCAAAACCTAAAGTATTAAACAAGTGTTTGACTTGTGTAAGCCAGGTATTTTTGTGTTTAGTTTGTTCCAGTATTTCACAGACCAATGTATTAGGGGAACTTATGATATGATCCAAAAATTTTATAATACCAAGTTTAACTTTGATGTGTAGAGAAGTACGATTTGTTTCTGCTAAGCAGGCTATGTTAGTGGTTTTACAATGGACGCCTAACATTTCTTTTATGAATTTAATATGTAAATTTTCATATGGGTCTGAGTCGTTGTATGTTTTTTCACTGCCCCAGACCTCACTACCATATAGAATTATAGGTACAACTAATGTATCAAATAATTTTTCTAATAAAATGCAAGGGTTGTTTAGTGTTAAAACTTTCTTAATTTTATACCAGGCTTTCCTGCCTTTATCCATCAAATTGGTTTTGGACAGATTTAAATTACCATTAAACTTTATAGTGATTCCCAAGTAACAGTAGGATTTCACTGTTTCAAGGGTTTTATCTCCTATTTTAAATTGATTAAGGAAAGTTTTGCCATTTGAATTGAAAACTATTACTTTAGATTTTTGTGTGTTTATTTCAAGTTTCCATGATATACAAAAAATTTGTAGTATGTCTAGTGCATTTTGTAGTCCTTCTTCGGTTTCAGAAAGCAATATTATGTCATCTGCATAAAGTAATGAAGTTATCTTTAGATTACCAATGTGAATTGGATCAGTATTATTTTTTATTAGCTCATTAGTGATTTTATTTATATATAAATTAAAGAGTGTAGGGCTGAGGACATCTCCTTGCTTGACACCACACATGGAGGGAAAATATTCACTGAGTCCACATGGAAATTTAATTCTACATTTTGTATTTTGGTACATTGAATAAATGATGTTAAAAATCTTTTCTGGAAATTTATTTTTTGCTAAGGTATAAAATAAACCTTCTCGCCAAACTGTATCAAAAGCCTTTCTCAAATCTATGAAGGCTGCAAAAACTTTCTTCTTTTTAGATTTATGGTTTTCAATAATTGACTTTAATGTAAAAATGTGATCTGATGTTCTGGCTTTAGGTTTGAATCCTATTTGGTTTTTATCTATAAGGTTATTTGAATCAATAAATTTATATAACCTCTCATGTATAATTTTATTAAATAGTTTACCTAAATTGGAGGTGATTGATATTCCTCTATAATTAGATGGGTCAAGCTTATCCCCTTTTTTGTAAATGAGGGAAATATAGCTCTCATTCCAAATAGAAGGAAAAGAGCCTGAGTTAAAAACTATATTGAATAGCTTACAAAGTGGATTAAGAAGAATTTGTATTCCATTCTTTATCATTTCATTTGAGATAAAATCTGCTCCGGCTGATTTACCATTTTTTAGTGTTTTTACAGCTTTAAGTATTTCTTCAGTGGATATTTGATCATTTAAAGTATGAACTTTATTAAGGTTAGTTTCTTTGAGTTTATTTAGGTTTAAAATGACTTGTTTATGGAAATTATTATTAACTGTTGAACCCAAGTTAATTTCTTTGAAGAAATTAATAAAGTCATTCTCACAAAAATATTCTTCATTTTTTGTTTCTGTTGAATTATTTAGTTTATTTATCAGTTTCCAAAATGATTTTGGATCTTTATTCAGATTACTATTTATGCTGTCAAATATTTGCGCTTTGTAGTTCTTCTCCTCTTTTCTGCATTGTCTTCTATATTTAGAGCGGAAAGAGTAAAATGCTTTCCTGTATTCACCATTATCGGGGTTCTTATTAGTGAGTGAGCAATATTTTTGAACAGTGAAACGAAGTTCACGACAAGATTCTGTAAAATATGGTTTTGATGATTTTTTATTATTCCCTTTAGGATTTTTTCTTATCAACTTAGCAGAATTTTTGGCTGTTTCATAAAGAATTTTATTTAAATGTTTTACTGAGGTTTCACTATCTTTGTGATCCATAGCAATATAAGTGTTTATCTTTTCTTTTACTTGGTAACTTTGAATGTTTTCTTTGAAATTCTCTATTGATTCTGTATTCCATATAAATTTCTCAGGGAGAGGATAAAGATTAGTCTTTGGGGTTGGGGTGGAATAACTAGTAAAACAAGTGAACACTGAGCAACTTATTGGACAATGGTCAGATATAGGAGTGAAGTCATGTACTTTGAACATACCAATATTCTTAAATAAATCTGGGGATGCTATTGAGTAGTCTACAAGACTACAACCATTATATGAGATACATGTATAGTTGCCAAATGGATCACCAGGTTTTCTTCCATTTAGAATTCTTAAACTACATTCTTTACATAAATCAAGTAAAAGTTTACCACTTCTATTTAGACTTTTTTTATCAAGATTATTTCTATACATATGAATATCTTTTGTATATCTAAGATCATTCACTTCTGGTAAAGTAGATTCATCAGAAATAACAAAGTCATCTTTAGTATTAGTATATGCATTAAAGTCGCCTTGAAGTAGAATATCACCAAGTTGGCTATAACATTCTATATTTCTAAGTAATTTTGAGTATCTTTCATCAAGGTCTTCTACCTTGTTAAGAGAGTTTTCTGGTGAAAAATAAATGGAGCCTAGATAAATATTATTTTTAAGATTAAAAAAAGTTTTATCTAGTTTCACCCATGATATGTCATCATGGTCATGGGGTAATGCTGTAATACCACTGCGCAAGTTGTTTTTAATATAAATGGATACGCCTCCAGAACTGCGTCTTGCTTTTTTATGTTTTTTCCTACTATTATTAGAAATACAAGTAAAGCCTGAAATATTGTGATGTTTGTCACCACTTTCACACCATGTTTCAATAAATAAATGTCGCAATCGGAATAGTGTCTCTCTGTTCATCAATGATAAGGAAATCGGTGCTGCATAGCTGCCACAGAACAATGATTTAGTTAACATTTGGATATACAGCACAAAATTGTGACAATGTTATACAACTGGATATCTAAATCTATTTCTTGTTCCATCAAGATGACAAAAATTCGAATGAATTAAAAAAATTAAAGATACATGTAGTGGAAACTAAATATTTGTTAAACATGACAATTAATAGAATTAGGTAGAATTATCTATTCTTCTATGGACACATATAACTTGCATGTAACCATCTTTCAAATGATTAGTCTCTTAATGTCAACTATAGACATGCATATATTGTCCTATCTTGTAGCCTTGTTTATTTGAAAGGATATTATATGCGTGTGGCCTGCTATCCAATCCTTTTCAGTTATTTATCTGAATTAAATATGTTTTAATCAAATCAACAGAAAAAAACAAACAAACAAACAAAACACCCCCCAACCCCCCCCCCCCCCAAAAAAAAAACCCCAAGAAAAATGACTGCCATCCCAGACCAGCGGATGTTAACTCCAAAACTTGGTGTTCTTATTGTTTTGAAAAAAGCAAGATATGTTCATTTCACATCAGCGTACATTCCACCTCGGGTTTATAACACCTGAGCGTTCATTCCACCTCAGCGGTTTATAACATCTCAGCGTACATTCCAACTCAGCTGTAGGCTGTTCTTGTTAAGTTATTATTTTTGGTTTGTGTGCGTGTCCTGTTTTTGTCATTAATAGTTCAGATTGACAAGTCGACACACGCCTTTAGGTTTTCGTATATTAAAAATGTTTACATGTATTGACAATTTTCCCTACCGTAGCGTTGTGTGTACCGAGTCCTATAACGGGATACTTTGCCCCACCTGGGAGGTCCACATATCTTGGAATATCAGATCCCATTTTAATGCAATTCATTAACTTATAAATGTTTCTTGTGACCTATTTTTCGCTATCATATCCGACAAGAAGTTATCTTAACGTTTCGTTTGATAGCAAACAAGAAATGGTCAAGTGTTGGAAAATAATCAGTTTTTGTTTTATTTCTCTCCGTTTTAAGTGATTTGTATAAATTTATTCATTTTTGTATACTGACCACATTGATCAACACTGCACAAACTAAAAACCAGGTGAAACTTCTATAATTATTTACTCTTCAAATGGTCTGTAGGCTTTACCTTTAATTTAATTTCATTTGGAAGTTTGTATTCCTCTATCATCGCTTCTAATAGTTGTATGCAGCATTTAATAGAGGTACTTTGAATCGTTAACTTAAGCATCTGCACAGTATACACTGTGTGTCGCACAGTACAGATAAATATTCTATACAGTTGTCAGGTTGCCTCGGTGGCCGAGTAGTACGGTAGTTCGTCTACTATTAAAAACGTGGTCTATCAACAATTGCGGGTTCAAGTCTAACTGTGGACAGGGTGTGCTCGACTCTAATCTAATTTACAATGATTGCCAGTTTTGCTGCCGAAAGTCAGGGTACTCCGTATTCCTCCCAGATGCCACAAGATAGCTGAAAATTGCTGAAAGTAACATTAAACATCATCCAAACAACCCCCCCCCCCCCCCCCCCAAAAAAAAAAATATATATATATATAATTGTTTATTACCCAATGGTCTAATTCTAGATTTCCCCTGCTGAAGAAGTAATGTCCCTTCATATTGTTTGTTTATATCAGATTCTACAGTTTGTATTAGGAAGGTTGGGGAACAACAGGAGGACGGGGCAAAAGTTCATCGCTTCTGTGATCCGTCCCTTCGAATTACAGTCATTTCGTACCATAACCAAATCGTACCTTTGCCATTTCGTACCCAAAATTACCAAATCGTACCATCAAAATGCCATATCGTACCATAACTTATTACCATTTCGTACCATATGAAAATAATATCGTACCATATGTAAACAATGTCGTAGAATGCGAAGATATTTTCAAAATTATTAATTAAAAAAAGGTTATTTGAAATAATTGTTGTGTAAACAAATATGGCTTTATTATTCATTAATAAGATATGAAAGCAATAATGACTATCCGTAAAAAGTTTGTTTCCCAGTGCTGTTATGAAAGACAATTGATTGTGACAATATTGAAATTAGTAGCTCATTTTAGAATCACGTGTTTAGAATAGTTGCTAAGCTTTAAAAGATATTTTTTATTATTTTTTATCTGTGTCATTACGTTGTTATCTGATATTTTATGTTATGACGGAATGATTTTGTTAATAAATTAAAAAATTAAAAATAAAAATAGTTTTTATTTCTATTTACCACTTTGATCGAAAGAGCAATATTATGCTGAAATTGCATACAGGTTTTCATTAATACACTTCCCCATATGATACGAAATTGTCTTAATACAATTCCCCATATGGTACGAAATGGCTGTGGTACGAAATGGTTTTAATTATGGTACGATTTGGATGGTACGATTTGGTTATGGTACGAAATGACTGGTATCGGTCCCTTTTCGCATGTACATGTAGCGTTACGTATCTTAGAGAACCTTTGAACAGTTGGGGTAACCTTCAAACATAATAGTTGTCCTGTTTTTCCCGCCCGACACAAGATGAAGAAACTATAGAATTTTAGTACAGAATGTTTGTCCTGGTTATCCTGCCTGGTCCAAGATGGAGAAATACAGAATGTTTGTCCTGGTTATCCTGCCCGGTCCAAGATGGAGAAATACAGAATGTTTGTCCTGGTTATCCTGCCCGGTCCAAGATGGAGAAATACAGAATGTTTGTCCTGGTTATCCTGCCCGGTCCAAGATGGAGAAATACAGAATGTTTGTACTGAATATCCTGTCTGGTCCAAGATGGAGAAAATACAGAAAATTCGTCCTGGTTATCATGCCCGGTCCAATTTGGAGAAATACAGAATTTAGAGTAAAGAAAAATATAAAACTGGAGGGATACACATTTCTGGCTAGGACTTTACTAGGAGGTTTGTCAGTGTCGATCAATAAAGCTGCGTAACGCGACCACAGATGGCAGATAAGGGATGCCCTATCATTCGGGGGTTGTCAGATCATGATACGAAAAAAACTGGACACGGACCATAGTGGATAACGTGTTTGAAGAGTGTCTTGCTCCTAATGATAAAACCCCCTTGGTAGATACATTCATAAGGAGTATGCTCCTAGTAACCACTACAAAAGGTTGAACATTTCCACCCCTTTTGAATACCACATACTTTTTCAGTGCCATTCAAAATTGTTTGCCCTAAATGTATTTATTGTTTGTTTGTTTACATGATATCGTCCTGAATACAGCTGAAATATTGCTTGCTGGAAGGAAGTAAATATTAAAACCAATCAAATCAATCAGTACCTGATGGATTATTACTACAAATGGCAGTGTAATTAGACATGGTTTTACAGAAGTGACATCTCCAGTATCATTTGTGGCGACACCTTTTTGTGGAAGGGATGGGGATCAGAAGGCGAATTTCAATTCCAATTGGCATTTACATTGTGTGTAGGTTTGTAATATTTCGAAATCCAAAATGACGAGCACTAAAATAGCTACAACAGAATCCCAATGGAAATAGAAAACGGTATCCCAAACAGTTTGATGGAGTTTTCTGAATAATCGTATTTCCAAGGTAAGTGATTCCAGGCTGATGTATAGTATATGGAAAATATTTCAAAACTTTTAATCTCACCATTGATGTTAGCAACATCATTTTCATTACTTTAAGACAATATTAAGCTTGACAAGTAAAGGGCTGATACTGTTGGAATAATTGTTGTACAAGTAATAAAAGTGTTCTCTGGCAGATTGCTTTCGTCAGCATCTTTATTTTTTACAATTTTAAATCTCCAGATCATATTACAATTCAGGTATATTATACATTTGTTGTGATGTTGCTAAAATCATGAACACGCTAATTAAATGATTCTAGCATGTTTTTTTAGTTGGTTCATTTTTTGTGTCTTAACCATGTAGCTAGTTGATGCCGTCACTTCAGAAGATATAAATGTGATATTTGATCAGTCTATGGATTAAAATATGCAAAATGAGTAGTTCAAAGGAATACTGAAGAACTATGGCAAATATCCCTAATATATTATTAACTTTGTCATGAACTAACGAGTTTGTTTGTTTGTTTAAACTGGTGTTTTAACGCCATTTTCAGCTATATCATGGCGTCCAGTTTTTATTGGGGTACGAAGCCGGAGTACCCAAGAAAATCCCTGACAAGTAACAATTTAATCTTTAACTTATATTGCAATCACAAAGATAAGTGAAATTTACCAATTTTAGGATTAATTGTTGTCAGTAATTTATCCTGTTGGATAGTTACATAAAGCCAAGCAGTTTTGCAGTAGTGTTTAGACTAAACGGAAAATGTCATAAATAATCATCATTGAAGACAATAACTCTTATATGGAGACATATCTGATCATTGAAGACAATAACTCTTATATGGAGACATATCTGATCATTGAAGACAATAACTCTTATATGGAGACATATCTGATCATTGAAGACAATAACTCTTATATGGAGACATATCTGATCATTGAAGACAATAACTCTTATATGGAGACATATCTGATCATTGAAGACAATAACTCTTATATGGGGACACATCTGATCATTGAAGACAATAACTCTTATATGGAGACATATCTGATCATTGAAGACAATAACTCTTATATGGAGACATATCTGATCATTGAAGACAATAACTCTTATATGGGGACACATCTGATCATTGAAGACAATAACTCTTATATGGAGACATATCTGATCATTGAAGACAATAACTCTTATATGGAGACATATCTGATCATTGAAGACAATAACTCTTATATGGAGACATATCTGATCATTGAAGACAATAACTCTTATATGGGGACACATCTGATCATTGAAGACAATAACTCTTATATGGGGACACATCTGATCATTGAAGACAATAACTCTTATATGGAGACATATCTGATCATTGAAGACAATAACTCTTATATGGAGACATATCTGATCATTGAAGACAATAACTCTTATATGGAGACATATCTGATCATTGAAGACAATAACTCTTATATGGAGACATATCTGATCATTGAAGACAATAACTCTTATATGGGGACACATCTGATCATTGAAGACAATAACTCTTATATGGAGACATATCTGATCATTGAAGACAATAACTCTTATATGGAGACATATCTGATCATTGAAGACAATAACTCTTATATGGAGACATATCTGATCATTGAAGACAATAACTCTTATATGGGGACACATCTGATCATTGAAGACAATAACTCTTATATGGAGACATATCTGATCATTGAAGACAATAACTCTTATATGGAGACATATCTGATCATTGAAGACAATAACTCTTATATGGGGACACATCTGATCATTGAAGACAATAACTCTTATATGGAGACATATCTGATCATTTCAGACCAATAAAGTGTATTGTAGGAGTTGCATTTAACTCTAACTGTTATAGTTTTTAGATTACATGACAAAAATGGAAAAAAATCATAAAAAAATCGCCATTAAAGTGCAATAACTCCTAAAAGGCGTCATCTGACAATTTCAGAACCATAGAGTGAATTGTAGGACTTGTATTGCTGATAATCTTTGTTATTTACAGTTTCACTCTAGCTCTTAATAGTTTTCAAGTTATATTTTAAAAACCAAAAGTTTTGTCAAAAATTGTTATTTAAGGGGAATAACTCTTATATTCTGACAGTGATCCGACAATATAAAACCAACAAAGTGTTTAGCGTTGTATTGCTGATCATTTAAGCATTTTACAATTTCAATCTATTTATGAACTATTTACAGGTAAATTACAGGTAAAAAACCTTCATAGGACCATTAATCCCCATTTCTTAATCAGATGTTTATTTTGCGAGTAGATATTTTTGGAACACACCTTTGGATCAGTTTAAATAGTGATCCAAACTCAAATTATTTAATTAATATCAGAATAAATAATTTTTGTATATTTGTAAATATTTTCAGTTTTCCTTTTGCTTTTGATGTTGATACATTTTTTCTAATTTTTTGTGCGCCTTGGTCTGTTTGCCTATTGTCATCAGCAATTGTTGGCGCAACATATGATGTAGATGTAGATATATAAATAAACAATAAACACTGTTATCAATATATTATCAAAATATTTATGAAAACTTTATCACAATATATATATAACTAATAAACAAGTCATCTTTGGACATAACCTAACTGATCCAGTGTTGAGTACAAAATATCTTCAAAGGTATCTTCTCTGTTAATATAAACATCCAAAGTCTAAAATAAATTTCTTGTTTAAATTCACACCTTAATTTACTAAGTATAATTTAGCTAATCCAGTAGATATTACATTTCAAAAACATAATATGAATATTACCTTTAAAAACTGTATAAATTAAGACAAAAAAAAATACAGGAAAGAAACTCTCAAGAAACATTGGTCTGAGTGATTATTATTATTATTACATGCATAATACTTACAACAAATGTTATTGTCAAAAAACATACAAGAACAATAAATATGTAGTTTTAGTCAACCAAAATAATTTACAATGGGATGTTGATGTACACATCAAAGATATTTTTTCCAAATAAAGTATATAAAACAATTATAGTTAATATTTAATACACTCCACTGGAGGAATATATATATAGATATAATAATGTAGCTTATATTTATTAAATTAATTTTACTCACATATTCAAATGAATCATACATTTAAGGTAACTTTGTGGATTTCTAGATATCAAGGTTACACTTCAGTTACTCAAACATTTTACAACAAAATAATCAAATATAAAATACAAAAAATCAACAAAAAATTTATTTAAAATGCAAATTTTTCCAATAAAAAAAGGATAATTTTTGTCATGTAAAATCAGAAATTCATCAACCTTTTTGTTTACATATAACCTACAAATAAATAACTAACAAAAATTTGCATACAATTCAACAGCCAATGTGCACAGTATGGACATTTAATGTCATTCACTTACTGCTACATATTATTATTCATTATTGTATAAGTCATTTAAAATAAAAAACAAGTTCATTCTTTGGTCAGTCTTGAAGGAAAGGTAATCTGTTGTGTAGTCCAAACATCTTAAAAATAGAAAAAAATGTCCAATTATCAACAATGTACTTGTAGTTATAGTTTAATACAATATGAAATTGTCCATTGGATATTGACGCATGAAATCCAAGGTCCCATGTGAAAGTCATGCCCATTGGATATTGACACATGAAATCCAAGGTCCCAAGTGACATGCCCATTGGATATTGACACATGAAATCCAAGGTCCCATGTGAAAGTCATGCCCATTGGATATTGACACATGAAATCCAAGGTCCCAAGTGACAGTCATGCCCATTGGATATTGACACATGAAATCCAAGGTCCAATATGAAAGTCATGCCCATTGGATATTGACACATGAAATCCAAGGTCCATGTGACAGTCATGCCCATTGGATATTGACACATGAAATCCAAGGTCCCAAGTGACAGTCATGCACATTGGATATTGACACATGAAATCCAAGGTCCCAAGTGACAGTCATGCCCATTGGATATTGACACATGAAATCCAAGGTCCCATGTGAAAGTCATGCCCATTGGATATTGACACATGAAATCCAAGGTCCCATGTGACAGTCATGCCCATTGGATATTGACACATGAAATCCAAGGTCCCAAGTGACAGTCATGCCCATTGGATATTGACACATGAAATCCAAGGTCCCATGTGAAAGTTATGCCCATTGGATATTGACACATGAAATCCAAGGTCCCATGTGACAGTCATGCCCATTGGATATTGACACATGAAATCCAAGGTCCCAAGTGACAGTCATGCCCATTGGATATTGACACATGAAATCCAAGGTCCCATGTGACAGTCATGCCCATTGGATATTGACACATGAAATACAAAGGTCCCAAGTGACTGTCATGCCCAATGGATATTGAGACATGAAATCTAAGGTCCCATGTGAAAGTCATGCCCAATGGATATATTGACACATGAAATCCAAGGTCCCAAGTGACAGTCATGCCCATTGGATATTGAGACATGAAATCCAAGGTCCCATGTGAAAGTCATGCCCAATGGATATTGACACATGAAATCCAAGGTCCCATGTGACAGTCATGTCCATTGGATATTGAGACATGAAATCCAAGGTCCCATGTGACAGTCATGCCAATTGGATATTGAGACAATGAAATCCAAGGTCCCATGTGACAGTCATGCCCATTGGATATTGACACATGAAATCCAAGGTCACATGTGACAGTCATGCCCATTGGATATTGACACATGAAATCCAAGGTCCCAAGTGACAGTCATGCCCATGGGATATTGACACATGAAATACAAGGTCCCAAGTGACAGTCATGCCCATGGGATATTGACACATGAAATACAAGGTCCTATGTGACAGTCATGCCCATTGGATATTCAGGAACCTTTGTAAAAATGTTGTTATACATTATGTGAAATTTTTAGATCTTATCCAATAAAAAACTATTCAAAATTATCTGCTCATTGTAACCTGGCAGTTTGTTTACTGCTTCAATGCTAAAATATAGTGCTGGCTACACATCAACATAAAAATCAATAAATAAATTCTGTCAAATATTATGTCTACTGACCCATTTCCTACAATCATATTTCTGACATAACTTTGTAAAAATAACCTGTTCGTTGACACATTTTATAAATAAGTCGTTCTTAAATAACATCACATGTTTATCAGATGAAAACAGCTGTAACATAGGACATTGGTTTTGGGTGTAACCAATCAATCAATGTCTTAATTCATGTAAAATCAATGACAGGAACAAATACAGTATGTATACATTTATTTTAGTATTGTGATTCCAGCAAAACTCATTGTAACAATTGTTTTTGGAAACAAAAACTTTCTGAATAAATGTGACTTCAATTGAAGCAAGCTTTAACAAACATTACAATAAAAAAAAAAAAACAATATGTTTCGAACCATTACCACATGTTACCAGAAATACCATGTGTTACTATGTATTACCAAGTGTACCCTTGTGTTACCAAGCATTATCATGTATTTAAGAAATAATTTATGGATACCATACTTTGTCGTTTTAACATGGGTGGGCATTATATTCATGAGTATTTTGCCACTAGCGACAATGGGTTAAAATATCATGAATATAATGCCCAGCCATGTTAAAACCACAATCAAGTATGGTATCCATATATTATTTTGGTTCTAATTATGACAAATAAGATAATCTGTACAGTGAAGCGGCATATAAATGTGCGCTAGTGAATGGGTGTTCCACGTACCTCCCGTGTGTCATAATGTAGAGTGGTGGAAACATAATTTAATGGCTGAATGTTGAATCATGCAAATCTCAGAATTCAGACTAAAAATACCTACTTTATTAACAGTAACGATGATTAATGTTTAAAAAATTAAGTTTTTTAAATAAAATTTAAACAACTGCAACCAAAATGAACTTGTGCATGTGCGTACTAAATTTATTGGAATTTTAACATGGCTTTGTGTACATAGTGAAAGCAGGATGTCATAATAGAATCCCATGTTTCTAAGTGTTACCATGTATAAAAGAGCATTATCATGTGTTACCAAATGTTACCAGCTATAACAAGGAACCTATGAGCTACTACTCACTCAGTATACCCCTGCTATTCACATCTCTTTATTGATAATTGACTAGGTTGGTAAACTGGAAGTAGATACGAGACAGACCTGAAATCGGTACTGGCAATATAAGACCACATGGTAAGGTCAAATATTAAATTTCAAATGGTTGTGATAAGTAGTTACTGAGAAAACTGTTACAAAAGTTATGTTGCGGACGGAAGGATGAACAGAGGTACATCAGTATACCCCCTCTGCTTCGAAGCGGGGTATAATTAAAGGTTCACATGTGTTATTATGTGGCTGCAAAATCTAATGAAGTGGCTTTGTTTGCTTATTTTATGGCATCTGATAAATTATTTGTAACACCTTTAGTTACAGAACCTTCCCTTTTCGATTTCTCCATTAATGAAAGAACCCTCTTTTTTTCATCTTTAATGACAGGGCCCCCCTTTTTGGTTTCACATTTAATGACAAGTCCCTTCCTTTTTGGTTTAACATTTAATGACAAGGCCCTCCCTTTGGTTTCACATTTACTGACAAGGCCCTCCCTTTGGTTTCACATTTACTGAAAGGCCCTTCTGTTTAAGTTTAATTTAATGATATAGCCCTCTATTTTTGGTTTCACAGTTAATGACATAGTCTTCCCTATTTTGGTTTCACATTTAATGACATAGTCCTCCCTATTTTGCTTTCACATTTAATGACATAGCCCTCTATTTTTGGTTTCACATTTAATGACATAGTCCTCCCTTTTTGGTTTCACATTTATTGACATAGCCCTCCCTTTTTGGTTTCACATTTAATGACATAGTCCTCTCTATTTTGCTTTCATATTTAATGACATAGTCCTCCCTTTTTGGTTTCACATTTAATGACATAGCCCTCTATTTTTGGTTTCACATTTAATGACATAGTCCTCCCTTTTTGGTTTCACATTTAATGGCATAGTCCTCCTTTTTTGGTTTCACATTTAATGACATAGTCCTCCCTTTTTGGTTTCACATTTAATGACATAGTCCTCCCTTTTTGGTTTCACATTTAATGACATAGCCCTCCGTTTTTTGTTTTCACATTTAATGACATAGTCCTCCTTTTTTGGTTTCACATTTAATGACATAGCCCTCCCTATTTTGCTTTCACATTTAATGACATAGTCCTCCATTTTTGGTTTCACATTTAATGACATAGCCCTACCTTTTTAGTTTAACCTTTAATGACATGACCCTTGCTTTTCGGTTTCACTATTAATAACAGGACCCTTCCTTTTTGGTAACCCTATTAATACCTTGGCCCTCCCCTTTTTAACATCAGTCTTACCTTAATGAAGTAAGCAGCCAGTGTTCCAATCACAAAGAATGGTACAAAGGACCATAAAGATTTCCGTTTTAACTTCTTCTTGGATACCCACCGAATGGTGTCCTCTTTCTTCTGAGTGTAGGGTGGGTACCTCATGCTAAATAGAAGTATAAATAACTATATATTTACCTATCAAAATCCCAGGAAAGAGAACCATCCCTTCTTAGGGTTTTTCTTTGTCAGCCATGTCATAGTGTTAAGATTTTTGTCTGTATATGGTGGGTATCTGATACTGAAATGCAAAACATTAGGGCATTCTAGCTCAATGTTTCATAACAGTGCTATAATGTGATGTGATCAGGTCACTGTGCAATTTCTAGTATAGATATAAATGACAGATGGTTCCACATATATTTGATTCACCTGTCTTAACACCTGGTGATTGCTGTCATTCTTTGTTAGAGTTCATGCCTTTTTGTATGATTAATTGAAGTAATCTGTATTATTATACCTTACATATATATAATTAGATTGTTTTTTCAATCATTTTTCATAAAAGCAGACAACTTCTGGGACAATACAATTGTCAATGGGTCGACTATTGTCTCATGTCATGATATCTGTCCTGAAAGAGAGTCAGATTTTTCATTCAGGAAATTAGGTTGATTCCTGGTAGATATTTTAGAGAAAAGTGCACTAGACTGAAACAGATGTTGTCTGCTTACACACAAATCAAGAGTCTTTTATTAAAATATGTATTTGTAGTTTCAGTATAATAAAACATTTGTTGCATACATACAAGCATCCTCACAAGTCAGGGTTTCTGTGTCCACACGAACCCCTGACAAACTTAGCTAGGAAATTCCCGGGCTAGAAGTCACTATTTTGATTGGCTACATCGTACCTTAATGTAGCCAATCAAAAGCTCGCTTTCATTCACGACTTGGTTAGGGGATATCCCGATGTCGATTGCAAATAAACCAAACGGATGTGTTGCGTAGACCATGTGAAAATCAGTGTATTTTGTACAGTAGTGTTAATAGTTTGTTATTACCGCGTTATTATTTAGTTGCGTTACGTTTTCTTCACACTCCAGAATGAGAAATAATGACTACTGCCAAACACTTGCTTCTTTCAAGCAATTTCATTAGTTGATATTTTAAAGGATTGACGTCATACGAAAATCTTCTAGCCCGGGAATTTCCTAGCTAAGTTTGTCAGGGGTTCGTGTGGACACAGAAACCCTGACTTGTGAGGATGACATACAAGGTGAACATTCAAATTGTTTACCTTTAATATATTGTCTTCCCTGGGGTAGAGCCCCTTGGGAAGACAACCCACCTCAGGTAAACAATTGAATGTTCACCTTGTATGAATACAACAATCGTATAATGTGCAATGTGCTTTTCTACAACACAGAAAAACATCAGTTCCATCCCTTCTCCTAAATTATTGTTTATTTCACTAGGAACTAGTAATAATCAGACATGTTATAGATAGATACTTTATTATGCAGTGTACTAGCAATGAAAATCCATAGTAGTGTGTCTTACACAAAGTGGACAAAAAAGTCGGATTCCCAAAAAAGTCTTTTTATAACCGAAATTCGGCATTCAACACAAACTATTATCTGGACTTACAGTCTATGTGAATTAAACGTGTAACAGCTTTTCTACATAGGAGTCTTATTGGAATGTTATCTTAAAAATGGTAAAAATATTACCTCTGTAAACTTTCCATTTTAAGTTCTCTCTCTAAACAAGCTCTGTTATGACTGAAGGTATCAAAGGTTAGTTTGCCATGGTATGCGCCCATGCCACTGTTCCCTACACCTCCAAATGGCAATGACATCACTGTAATAGAACATAACTTCAACATCTTTTTTTAAACACATAGATTATTTTCTTTCGGTGTGAGATACTTAGCAATAAACACTTCTGTCTAATGCAATTGAAGATCTTATGATAAACACTACTGTCTGACGCAAGCACAGATCCTGTTAACAATAAACGCTACTTTCTGAAGCAAGCACAGATCCTGTTAACAATAAACACTACTGTCTGAAGCAAGCACAGTTCCTGTTAACAATAAACACTACTGTCTGAAGCAAGCACAGATCCTGTTAACAATAAACACTTTTGTCTAAAGCAAGCACATATTCTGTTAACAATAAACACTACTGTCTGAAGCAAGCACAGATCTTGTTAACAATAAACGCTACTTTCTGAAGCAAGCACAGATCCTGTTAACAATAAACACTACTGTCTGAAGCAAGCACAGATCCTGTTAACAATAAACGCTACTTTCTGAAGCAAGCACAGATCCTGTTAACAATAAACACTACTGTCTGAAGCAAGCACAGATCCTGTTAACAATAAACACTTTTGTCTAAAGCAAGCACAGATCCTGTTGAAAATAAACACAACTGTTTGAAGCAAGCACATATCATGTTTACAATAAACACTACTGTCTAAAGCAAGCACAGATCCTGTTAACAATAAACACTTTTGTCTAAAGCAAGCACAGATCCTGTTGACAATAAACACTACTGTCTGAAGCAAGCACATATCCTGTTTACAATAAACATTACTGTCTGAAGTTAGCACAGATCATGTTTACAATAAACACTACTGTCTGAAGTAAGCACAGTTCATGTTAACAATAAACACTACTATCTGAAGCAAACACAGATTGTGTTAACAATAAACACTGCTGTCTGAAGGAAGCACAGATCCTGTTGACAATAAACACAACTGTCTGAAGCAAGCACATATCCTGTTGACAATAAACACTACTGTCTGAAGCAAGCAGAGATCCTGTTATCAATAAACACTACTGTCTGAAGCAAGCACAGATCCTGTTAACAATAAACACTACTGTCAAAAGCAAGCAGAGATCCTGTTAACAATAAACACTATTCTCTGAAGCAAGCACGGATCCTGTTAACAATAAACACTACTGTCAAAAGTAAGCACAGATCCAGTTGACAATAAACACTACTGTCTGAAGCAACCACAGATCCTGTTAACAATAAACACTACTGTCAAAAGCAAGCACAGATCCAGTTGACAATAAACACTACTGTCTGAAGCAAGTACAGATCCTGTTAACAATAAACACTACTGTCAAAAGCAATCACAGATCAAGTTGACAATAAACACTACTGTCTGAAGCAAGTACAGATCCTGTTAACAATAAACACTACTGTCAAAAGCAATCACAAATCATGTTAACAATAAACACTACTGTCAAAAGCAAGCATATATCCTGTTAACAATAAACACTACTGTCAAAAGCAAGCACAGATCCTGTTAACAATATACCCTACTGTCTAAAGAATGCACAGATCCTGTTAACAATAAACACTACTGTCTAAAGCAAGCACAGATCCTGTTAACAATAACACTACTGTCTGAAGCAAGCACAGATCTGTTAACAATAAACACTACTGTCAAAAGCAAGCACAGTTCCTGTTAATAATAAACACTACTGTCAAAAGCAAGCACAGATCCTGTTAACAATAAACACTACTGTCAAAAGCGAGCACAGATCCTGTTAACAATAAACACTACTGTCTGAATCCAGCACAGATCCAGTTGACAATAAACACTACTGTCTAAAGCAAGCTTAGATCCTGTTAACAATATACACTACTGTCTGAAGCAAGCACAGATCCTGTAAACAATAAACACTACTGTCAAAAGCAAGCACAGATCCAGTTGACAATAAACACTACTGTCTAAAGCAAGCATAGATCATGTTAACAATAAACACTACTGTCTGAACCAAGCACAGATCCGGTTGACAATAAACACAACTGTCTAAAGCAAGCACAGATCCTGTCAGCAATAAACACTACTGTCTAAAGCAAGCAGAGATACTGTTAACAATATACACTACTGTCTGAAGCAAGCACAGATCCATTTAACAATAAACACTACTGTCTGAAGCAAGCACAGATCCTGTTAACAATATCAATACTGTCTGAAGCAAGCACAGATTCTGTTGACAATAAACATTACTGCCTAAAGCAAGCACAGATCCTGTTGACAATATACACTACTGTCTGAAGCAAGCACAGATTCTGTTGACAATAAACATTACTGCCTAAAGCAAGCACAGATCCTGTTAACAATAAACACTACTGTCTGAAGCAAGCACAGATCCTGTTGACAATAAACACTACTGTCTGAAGCAAGCACAGATCCTGTTGACAATAAACATTACTGTCTGAAGCAAGCACAGATCCTGTTGACAATAAACACTACTGTCTGGAGCAAGCACAGATCCTGTTGACAATAAACACTACTGTCTGAAGCAAGCATGGATCCTGTTGACAATAAATACTACTGTCTGAAGCAAGCACAGATCCTGTTGACAATATACACTACTGTCTGAAGCAAGCACAGATCCTGTTGACAATAAACACTACTGTCTGAAGCAAGCACAGATTCTGTTGACAATAAACATTACTGTCTGAAGCAAGCACAGATCCTGTTGACAATAAACACTACTGTCTGAAGCAAGCACAGATCCTGTTAACAATAAACACTACTGTCAAAAGCAAGCACAGATCCTGTTGACAATAAACACTACTGTCAAAAGCAAGCACAGATCCTGTTGATAATAAACACTACTGTCAAAAGCAAGAACAGATCCTGTTAACAATAAACACTACTGTCAAAAGCAAGCACAGATCCTGTTGACAATAAACACTACTGTCAAAAGCAAGCACAGATCCTGTTAATAATAAACACTACTGTCAAAAGCAAGCACAGATCCTGTTAACAATAAACACTACTGTCAAAAGCAAACACAGATCCTGTTGACAATAAACACTACTGTCTGAAGCAAGCACAGATCCTGTTGACAATAAACACTACTGTCTGAAGCAAGCACAGATCCTGTTAACAATAAACACTACTGTCAAAAACAAGCACAGATCCTGTTGACAATATACACTACTGTCTGAAGCAAGCACAGATCCTGTTGACAATAAACACTACTGTCTAAAGCAAGCACAGATCCTGTTGACAATAAACACTACTGTCTAGCAAGCACAGATCCTGCTGACAATAAACACTACTGTCTAAAGCAAGTACAGATCCTTTTAATAATGAACACTTTTGTCTAAAGCAAGCACAGATCCTGAGAAGATTGAAGCCTTTGACCCCTACAAGGGCTAAGCGCTACACCAACTGGGATTTAAAGTGGCAACTGCAGAGAAAAGTACTTCCACATCATTCAGACCATAGATACTCCACTGAATTGAAAATATTCTTGACTTACGATTTTAAGCTCTTATTAAATGTACTTTGTAATAAGCATATAATTTAGCAATTTTTTAGTTTCTGTGGACTGTGAAATTCAACCTGGTGAATATTTATTATAAATAAATTGTGACTATACCCTTCTCTAAACCCCTTTCTCTTAACCCTCATTTAACAAGGATGCATACACAAAAGCAAATTAGTGTGCATAAAAACAAATGTTTGGCCTTCATTTTTTATATACAGAATAATGACAGATTATGAGGTCATGACCTTCAAACATATCATATGACCCAATATATAGACCAGTTATATTGACAGTATCTGTATTTGTTATCAATGTAAACTAGGTTTAAAATATTGATAAGGACATTAATATAAAACTGACTACCTATCTCTATTACGCTTCACCTAATATCACACAAAAATATTGGTTCAAACATAACAGTAACTGCTTAAAATAACTGACCTCCTGCCTGCATCATAGTATCGTTGATGGCAAGACTTCCACTGCTGGTAGAATTTCTGAATTTGTCTTTGACTTTTTTATCATTGGAAAAGACATACATGGATAATGGCTTCTCACTAAAATAGTCCAGTTATACAGTTATTTATCAAAACCTTCATATATAAGCTTATAATGCAATTCACCTTTAGTGTACTTTTACAATTCATCTACATGTAGTTATATTTTTATCTTTGGTAAGTACAAAGAATAATAAATTCTTGACATTGAATAATTAATTTACTTAATAATTTGATAATTTCTATATATCAAAGCATGCCAAAAAATTGTGGCAGGTAAATTTGACAGAATAACAGGCCAGTGAACCTCTTAACAATGAAACAATTCCTGTAATAAGGAGGCATAGTATAGTATTTTCCTTGCCTGGCATCAATTTTTTTGGGAACTATTCCAGCAAAAATATTTGTGGAGTTCGAAGTTCACTTTATATTAATTAAATGAGTGGATTTGCATGGAAATAAATTATACGGGAATCTTAAGTCCCAAGTACAATTTTTTTTTTTTTTTGGGGGGGGGGGGGGGGGGGGAGGGGGTGGAAACACTAATAAGGAAGTGTTTTAAAATCTGACTTACATATATATTACTTACCCATTCAGAATATGATCAATTGCTTCATCTTCATTTTTTACTGGACATATGGGTAAAACAGGACCAAATATCTGAAGACATACAAAGCGTAAAGACCACTTTAATATAGTCCTACAATGGCCAATATTATACAGTTAATTCTCCTAGGACTACTGGTATTGCTAATATAATGTGTAAATCCAAGTGTTATAGGTACAGTATACAAATAAATATAGAATAATACATGACCTATTCCATAACTGCCTTAACATCATACATTGAACTAAGATGCCCAAATTAGCCCAAGAAAAAAACAGATGGGATAGGGGTGATGATACCAAGGCAAATTAGCCCAGGAAACAGATGGGTCAAGGGATGATGATACCAAGGCAAATATGGAAAAGGTTTATTATTCTTCTAATTATTTACTTAAATGACCTAAAATGTCAGCAGATGACATTGTTAAGGTTTTTTGCATGAGAAAGTAAAACTTCTTACCATGTTTGGTCGAGCTTATGATAATTGTGTAGATGCAAAAAACCACAAAGACACGTTTTAAAATGTGGCAGAATTTTAATAGGGCGATTTCTGTAGAAATTTTTTTTAATTGAAAGTGTAACCTAGGAGCAGGCACTTTGGAACCCTTTGGGCAATATTGTTTGCGGTTTACGTGGGAAAAGTCTCGCAGCTTGTCAGAATACCATGGAACATTATGAAAGCAATTAAACCTTGGTAAGATGCTGGAAAAAACAAAAATGGCTGACTTACAATGTAAAATTCCGGTAGTAAAAAAGTCATATGCAAAATATCAGGCTTCTGCATCCTATAGTTGTTTAGAAAACTGCTACAGAAATGTTTGTCCATATATTGAACAAAAAACTTGGGTTGACACCCATGATATATTATTATTAACAGTGGCCATCTTTGTCTGTTGATCAACACCCTGGGTACAAATTTGAAACTAGGAACCCTTAGGATGATTGTGGCGCAGTGGCTTCAGAGGAGAAGATTTTTGAAAAAGTTGATGACGGATGACAGATGATGGACCCCATGTGATGACAAAAGCTAACATGGACCTTCGGTTGAGGTGAGCTAATAAAAATTATTACTGAGAGCTAATGTACCCTGATGAAACCCCCACTTTATAAATTGAGAGAGGTCTGAAAATGAATCCCACAATGTAGCATGATCATACAAAACTATTGACAAAACTGCAATATTTTATTTATTTATCATTTCTGAGAAAAATTTGTCAGTTAACAGGAAGTAGGAGATAGAGAGGTCTAAAAATGATTCACACAATATGGCTTGCCCATACAAAAGCTTTGGACAAAACATTATACCACATATCCCTTATTGGGAGTGGAGATATAAAAAGAAACATGAAAATTGAATCACATAACATTTTTAAACAATAAACAAACATTTTTTGTTATGATTTTTTAAAATTATGGTTAAAAGTATTTTAAATCTTACCAATAACAAAAAAAAGTGTCTCGATGACACTGATGTCCCCTTTGCACATCTTGTTCAATCAAGAATAAAAAAAACCTGATATATAAAAATATCCCAAAGTTTCATTCAAATCGGATGCAAACTTTTTGAATTATCACCCAGAAACCAAATGTAGACAGACTGACGGAAGGACGTATAGACAGACATGAGGACAACTATATACCCCCCGGGTATAAAAATAATTCTGACATTTTAAATATTACTATTGCTTCAAGTCAGATATCCTGAGAGACAAAGTTTAAATCTTCACAAACATATAAATAATAACTATTGTAAAATGTTTGACTTAATATACCTCATCTTGCATAGCAGGATCTGAAAATTTGACATCCTTTAATATTGTTGGTGAAATGTAATTGTCTTTCTCATTTGTGTCACCACCAACAGCAATGTTGTCTGTACTACTGTCAATCAACTTCTTCACACGCCTAAAAAAAACATAAAAATCAGCTAAACATTATTCACAAGTCTGAGAAATCATACGAATCATGTAAACATTCTTCACAAGTCTGAGAAGTCATACGAATCATGTAAACATTCTTCACAAGTCTTACAAATCATAAGAATCACGTAAACACTCTTCAACAGTCTGAGAAATCATAAGAATCATGTAAACATTCTTCACAAGTCTGAGAAATCATACGAATCATGTAAACATTCTTCACAAGTCTGAGAAGTCATACGAATCATGTAAACATTCTTCACAAGTCTTACAAATCATAAGAATCACGTAAACACTCGTCAACAGTCTGAGAAACCATAAGAATTATGTTAACATTCTTCATAAGTCTGAGAAATCATAAGTATCATGTAAACATTCTTCACAAGTCTGAGAAATCATACGAATCATGTAAACATTCTTCACAAGTCTGACAAATCATAAGTATCATGTAAACATTCTTCACAAGTCTGAGAAGTCATACGAATCATGTAAACATTCTTCACAAGTCTGAGAAGTCATACGAATCATGTAAACATTTTTCACAAGTCTAAGAAATCATACGAATCATGTAAACATTCTTCACAAGTCTGACAAATCATAAGTATCATGTAAACATTCTTCACAAGTCTGAGAAACCATAAGAATTATGTAAACATTCTTCACAAGTCTGAAAAATCATAAGAATCATGTAAACATTCTTCACAAGTCTGAGAAGTCATACGAATCATGTAAACATTCTTCACAAGTCTGAGAAGTCATACGAATCATGTAAACATTTTTCACAAGTCTAAGAAATCATACGAATCATGTAAACATTCTTCACAAGTCTGACAAATCATAAGTATCATGTAAACATTCTTCACAAGTCTGAGAAATCATAAGAATCATGTAAACATTCTTCACAAGTCTGACAAATCATAAGTATCATGTAAACATTCTTCACAAGTCTGAGAAATCATAAGAATCATGTAAACATTCTTCACAAGTCTGAGAAATCATAAGAATTATGTAAACATTCTTCACAAGTCTGAGAAGTCATACGAATCAGGTAAACATTCTTCACAAGTCTTACAAATCATAAGAATCACGTAAACACTCTTCAACAGTCTGAGAAACCATAAGAATTATGTTAACATTCTTCATAAGTCTGAGAAATCATAAGTATCATGTAAACATTCTTCACAAGTCTGAGAAATCATACAAATCATGTAAACATTCTTCACAAGTCTGACAAATCATAAGTATCATGTAAACATTCTTCACAAGTCTGAGAAACCATAAGAATTATGTAAACATTCTTCACAAGTCTGACAAATCATAAGAATCATGTAAACATTCTTCACAAGTCTGAGAAGTCATACGAATCATGTAAACATTCTTCACAAGTCTGAGAAGTCATACGAATCATGTAAACATTCTTCACAAGTCTAAGAAATCATACGAATCATGTAAACATTCTTCACAAGTCTGACAAATCATAAGTATCATGTAAACATTCTTCACAAGTCTGAGAAATCATAAGAATCATGTAAACATTCTTCACAAGTCTGAGAAATCATAAGAATTATGTAAACATTCTTCACAAGTCTGAGAAGTCATACGAATCAGGTAAACATTCTTCACAAGTCTTACAAATCATAAGAATCACGTAAACACTCTTCAAAAGTCTGAGAAACCATAAGAATTATGTTAACATTCTTCATAAGTCTGAGAAATCATAAGTATCATGTAAACATTCTTCACAAGTCTGAGAAATCATACGAATCATGTAAACATTCTTCACAAGTCTGACAAATCATAAGTATCATGTAAACATTCTTCACAAGTCTGAGAAACCATAAGAATTATGTAAACATTCTTCACAAGTCTGACAAATCATAAGAATCATGTAAACATTCTTCACAAGTCTGAGAAGTCATACGAATCATGTAAACATTCTTCACAAGTCTGAGAAGTCATACGAATCATGTAAACATTCTTCACAAGTCTAAGAAATCATACGAATCATGTAAACATTCTTCACAAGTCTGACAAATCATAAGTATCATGTAAACATTCTTCACAAGTCTGAGAAATCATAAGAATTATGTAAACATTCTTCACAAGTCTGAGAAATCATAAGAATCATGTAAACATTCTTCACAAGTCTGAGAAATCATAAGAATTATGTAAACATTCTTCACAAGTCTGACAAATCATAAGAATCATGTAAACATTCTTCACAAGTCTGACAAATCATAAGAATCATGTAAACATTCTTCACAAGTCTGAGAAGTCATACGAATTATGTAAACATTCTTCATAAGTCTGAGAAATCATATGAATCATGTAAACATTCTTCACAAGTCTGACAAATCATAAGAATCATGTAAACATTCTTCACAAGTCTGAGAAATCATAAGAATCATGTAAACATTCTTCACAAGTCTGAGAAATCATATGAATCATGTAAACATTCTTCACAAGTCTGAGAAATCATAAGAATCATGTAAACATTCTTCAGATGTCTGAAAAATCATAAGAATTATGTAACAATTCTTCACAAGTCTAAGAAATCATACGAATTATGTAAATATTACAATAAAAGATTATATATTGATATCCTACTTATGTTTAATTTAGGATTAAACACTGTGTGTTAGGACTCACTCACAAACTAAATAAAGTACATAGGACTTTATGTCAAGTTTGTGAGGGAGGCCCCTTGAGTTTACACATTGATAATTTCTAAAACACAGTGTTTAATCCTTATATTGCTCTGAATTGATCATTGCGATTTTTAAAGCTGCAAAGACAGTTACAGAAGCCTGTCTAAAACTCATAATGTTCCAAGGCCGAGAAACATAGGAGTACAAACCATTGTATAAAAGGAATCTCGATTCTGTAGATGTTAACAGAAACAAACAACAAAATGAACCCTATTTTTATTTATATTATAGTTTATTTGAAATATCAACTGATTTAATTAGCAATCATTGCAGCAGACAAAATATTGTCCCCCTTTCCCTTGCGATATGCTAGGAGGACGCCATCTCGTTTACATTGGATACTGAAAGTAGCCTACTAAGAGGAAATATTGATTTACAAATTATCTGACATGATTGAATTTACATGTTTTTATCCAATCAAAACACTTAATACAAATAAATTACAGCATGAATACAATAATAATACATGTAGAAGGAATATAAAGATGGCAGACAGAGCTGTTAGTGAGCTCTGAAGTTTTTACTGAATTTAAGCTGGATTTTGATGTTATTTAAATGTAATGTGTACTTCTTTGTATTTATATTAGAGTGGACTATCAGAGTTTTCATTTTCTACAAACTTTCATCAAGGACATTTATAACTTTTTTGTGAAAAACTATATTTTATAGCCATAAACATATTTGATTTTGGTGATTCTATCGAATAGTACTCTTGAATTCTTTGACTGGGAAGTTCTACAAAATGCCTGGGGACAAGGTAAAGGTTAGGACAAGCAAGGTAAAACTGTACAAACATGGCTTGCAGCAAAAAAATGTTAACAAGGGTTCACAGGAAAAACCAACCAAGCAGAACAAACAAAGTCATTCAGATGTAACTGGAGACAGCATTGAAAGCTTTGACTTTGTTAGTGTGCATAGTGATATAAATGAAATAAAGGAACCACTGACAGGAACTGTAACAAATCAGACTTTGATGAAGCCTTTGAGTCTTTAGTTAAACAAAAAGAATTAATATCAGTTATTATTGAAGTTGTTAGTCAACTAATAGAAACTTTTAAACAAGTGTGGACACAGAAAAACGTCTCGCCTGAATTCCGCATCAGTAACGAAAATAAATTTCGTCATAAGCATTACGTAAATAGCATTAATTATGAGCAGCGGCCTGTATACCAATTATTGTCACCATACTATGCATAGTTACAGAGGAACTGTCCTAATACAAAAACTTTAACGAAGTCGCTGAACCGTTAAATTGAGGTCAAGGTCAGGTGACACCTTCCAGACAATCATTTACTATTCATCAGCAACCTATATACCAAATATTGTCATCCTACCATGCTTGGTTACAGGGGAACAGCAGTAACCTAAAAACTTTAACGTAGTCACTGGACCGTGAAATTGAGGTCAAGGTCAAATGGCACCTACCAGACAGTCATGTACTAGTCATCAGCAACCTATATACCAAATATTGTCATCCTACCATGTGTAGTTACAGAGGAACTGTCGTAACCCAAAAACTTTAACGTAGTCGCTGGACCGTGAAATTGAGGTCAAGGTCAGGTGACACCTACCAGACAGTCATGTACTAGTCATCAGCAACCTATACACCAAATATTGTCATCCTACCATGTGTAGTTACAGAGGAACTGTCATAACCCAAAAACTTTAACGTAGTCGCTGGACCGTGAAATTGAGGTCAAGGTCAGGTGACACCTACCAGACAGTCATGTACTAGTCATCAGCAACCTATACACCAAATATTGTCATCCTACCATGCGTAGTTACAGAGGAACTGTCGTAACCCAAAAACTTTAACGTAGTCGCTGGACCGTGAAATTGAGGTCAAGGTCAGGTGACACCTACCAGACAGTCATGTACTAGTCATCAGCAACCTATACACCAAATATTGTCATCCTACCATGCATAGTTACAGAGGAACTGTCGTAACCCAAAAACTTTAACGTAGTCGCTGGACCGTGAAATTGAGGTCAAGGTCAGGTGACACCTACCAGACAGTCATGTACTAGTCATCAGCAACCTATACACCAAATATTGTCATCCTACCATGCGTAGTTACAGAGGAACTGTCGTAACCCAAAAACTTTAACGTAGTCGCTGGACCGTGAAATTGAGGTCAAGGTCAAGTGACACCTACCAGACAGTCATGTACTAGTCATCAGCAACCTATACACCAAATATTGTCATCCTGCCATGCGTAGTTACAGAGGAACTGTCGTAACCCAAAAACTTTAACGTAGTCGCTGGACCGTGAAATTGAGGTCAAGGTCAGGTGACACCTACCAGACAGTCATGTACTAGTCATCAGCAACCTATATACCAAATATTGTCATCCTACCATGCGTAGTTACAGAGGAACTGTCGTAACCCAAAAACTTTAACGTAGTCACTGGACCGTGAAATTGAGGTCAAGGTCAGGTGACAGGTCATCATAAGCTACCTCTGGACCAAATTTGATGGACCTAGGGCTTGGGCTTACAAAGATATGAAGCAAGATGTCAAGTGTTTACGCCGCCGCCGCCGCCGCCGCCGCCGCCGCCGGATTCCCATACATATGTCTCGCCTCCAGCGACTTTCGTCGCAGGCGAGACAAAAATCATATCTGGGTATAAAACAGATCATTCAGCTATTGTTCTTACTTTGACAGCCAGTCTCTCCAAAAAGGATTAGGCTATTAGATATTCAATTTACCATTGTTAGGATATGTTAATTATATTCAGACAGTAAAATAAAGTATTACTGAATCTATTGCTGAATATTGATCAGGAGATATGGACAAATTATCAGCTGTTTTTTGAAATACTAAAGATGAAAGTAAGAAGATCTACTTTTTCTCATAGTATCACAAAATCCAAAAAAGAGAGAATTGTTATGAGAACAATGAAAAGGATATAGAAAATCTAGAAAATAAAAGGAATATATAACTACTAGTATCTGATTACACTGACAGCTTACTAAGGCAAAAGAAAACTGAATTAGAAAAGAAAGGGTAAGACATAATAGATTGATATTATCAAGGTCAAGATTGAATTGGCATTAACATGGGGGAAAATGCTCTCAGTATTTTTGAAAATTAGGTAGAAAGAATTATATAAAAAAGACTATTTCTGATATAATTACTGCTATTGGCGATCATATAAAAGATCAAACATTCTTAAGTTATAGGAGACTAATTAGCCTCCTGAACACCGACATTAAGATAGCATCAGCAGCAATTGAAAATAGATTAAAACATGTTTTACCTAGTATAATCAGTGACACACAGAAGGAGGGTGTCATTATAGGTGAATTTACTTGACTAGTAACCTACATGTATCCAATTACTTTTACGTGAAACATGGCTGTAGGCAAGGTTAACCCCTTTCTCCTTATATATTTATTATAGGGGTTTGATTACTCTATAAAATTAAAATTTAACTCAGATGTTAAAGGCATTATAGTTAATAATACTGCATCTCTCATTAGTCAATATGCCAATGATATATTTTTGGTCATGGATGGTACAGAACATTCACTAAAATCCGCAATCCAATGCTTCAGTTCTTTTTACAAAGTGTCTGGATTAAAGATAAATGTTACAGAAACCAGAGCTCTTAGGATTGGAATTAAAAAGCATTCAGATCATATATTGTGTCCAGAACTAAGTTTAAATTTTTTCTAGATTTAGATAATATATTAGAAATAAATTTTGCAAAGAAAATTAAGGAAGTTTCAACTATGGCATCATAGAAAACTCACTATGGTTGGAAAAGTTACTGTCATTTAAAGTCTGGCTATTTCCAGGTTAGAGCACTAAAAATATACTTGTACCTTCTTTAGTTTCAACCATAAGGCAAAGATTTACACTTTCTTTCCTAAGGAGCCCATCTTAGTATATGGACATATATATATTCGTTCATGATTTTTTGTATTAAAGGACAAAACAGACATCTATTATATTTCTGAACCTGTCAATTTGATTGGATTATGCCCGTATGCGAGGGTAAAATACCATTTACCTGTCCTGAAATGTGCAACCACAGAAATCATTTCCATATTAAAAACTTCTGGATTTCCTGCTTAAGGGTTTATCATTATAATGAAGATAACTATTTAGTATTTGAATTCTTGCCATCTTATATACAAGAGTCTATACTCAACAAATATAGACACGTGTTTTGTTTTATGATTCATGATTAACAAATGGTTTTTAACTCTTGTCAAATAAAAACAATACTAGCAAGCTTAGTGACAGAACTTTAGCTTTTACTCAACAAACCAGTGTATTCAGTCGATCCGACATAATCACGACTTCTTGTCTTTGTTGTTTTACAATAGTTCATTCTCTCTTTAGTTATAATATTTGTCTTGAAGCCATTTTTTATTAAAAAATACCTAGAAAAAGGTGCCCATGTTGAATAATCGCCAGTGTTGACTCTTACTTCCATCTGATTAGGTTGTAAGAATACCCACAGTGCATATTTGTAAAGTTTAATAAAACTATTTATTTACAATTTGAATTATAATTCTTTTACTAATTGCAATTTATTAATAAATTAATAAATTATCAAAATCTGGCCAAATATTGGATCAAAAACATTTTATAGATCCTTAGAAATAAATGTAGACTTTCTGGGAGTGATTCCTGTACACTTAATGTTACTGAAATTAGTTACTATGGATACAATGACTTACTGAAAATGTCTTCCATTGACAAGTCTTCCGTAACTGTCTGACCGTGATGGATCATCAGGATAAAAGTTACCTAAGCTTGTTTTAAAGTTCTGTATTAATTCCTCCTGTAAGTAATACAATGAATATGTCTTATATGGTTTAAACCACCATTTTTTAAAATTAAATAATTAAAGGCCTGTAGCAAGTTAGGACCATTGCTCTATATGATAACCAGTTTCTTGGACTTTGATTCATGGATTGTCAATTCTGACAGTTTCCTTGGTGATCAGTATTTCCTTATAACATTTATTAATAATTTGTAGAAGCCTAACTTGACCAATTACAAAGTTAATATCAAAAAGGAACAGTTCCATTGTTGTATGTTAAGTGTTTTCAATTTGTTAATGTCATGGCAACTAAAATGTTTACACTAAAAGCCCTTTTCAGGATGTAATTAGTATTGATTTTTAATGATTTGAATTAAAATATACAAATTATCACCATAACCAGCAATGACAGGAAGCAATTTTTACAAGAGTTCTAAGGTTGGGTTTTATTTTTTTATTAGAATAGCCCTCTGATGTTTTCAGTATAAATCAGCTAAGAATTAAATGAATCTATGAACTAATGCTCAATAGTGATACCCTGCTTTCCCAAAAAGTATTCGGTAATCATGAGTAGGTGACCAAGGAGCATAAAATCTCTATACACTATATGGTACTAAATTATAAAGCAATATGCGAAATATAAGGCTTCTGCATCCTACATTTGCTTAGAAAACTGTGACAAAAATTTTTTGTACGGACAGAAATGAAAAATGAACGAGCGGACAAAGGTAAAACAGTTTATCCCCGTATCAGTATTATTCCTGGAATTTGATTGGTCAGTTACATGTCTTTACAAAACCAATATACCCAGCTCGTTACTAAGTCATATACCTGGGTGTTGCTAACGGTTAGTTGCACAAAAGTACTTAAGATGCGTTTATATTTTAAATGGTAATCGGTTTGTGTCATATATAGGATAATGAAATCTTTAACAAAAGGTCCAAATGTGTTTTATTTTTAACAGAAAAAGAAACAAAAGATATGCAGTTTGACAAACAACAACGTCACACTATTATGACGTCTCTGTAAGACATTCAGCGCCAAAATGTATTTCTTAAACATCTGTTTGAATCCAACAAAAAACTGTTCTTTTTCAAGAACTGTAGGGTTCTACCAAAGGTAGTACCCTACACCTTGTAAAAAAGCCTCATTTTTATCAAATTTTAATCAAACTTCCTTTGATAATGATGAAAACGTCACTTTAACGTCCTGCCATTGCGTTGACAAAGTACCTAAAAATCCATTATTTCAAACTAATACCGGGGATAAATTCGTTATACACGTCCATATCAGTAGATATGGAGATTTGAACATCTTCAGCACCCCTGTACACCCTTCGGCTTCGCCTCAGGGCGTACTTGGGGCACTTCAGGTGTTAAAATCTCCATATCGACGGATATGAACGTATATAACTTATAATACCCCCTTTTCTTAAAAGTGGGGGTATAATTACTGTCTAAACATATTTTCATGTATTTGTGCTGATTTTGAAAAACATGAAAAACATATTACTGGTAAATGTCACATATACCTAGAAAAAAGGGTTTCAAGAAATGAATTACACAAAAAACATAATTTGTAAGATTTATGTGAATTAACGTTTCAACCCCAAGTTTTGAGATGAGATAGGTTGTTAAAGGGTTAAATAGATATTTTCAAACCTAGAGTTGTCTCCCCTAAATTTTCCTACAATTTGTCTGGCTGACCATGACAACAATTACATTACTGGTTTGGATAAGATAAAATATGATATTAAAAATATCAATAAGTGAAAAAAAATACACCTCTTAAAGATATAAAAAAATGTTTTTGATAATTCATTAATTTTTTTCATTTTGCTGTCAAAATCCAGGAAAATTTTTAAAATTTTCACAATTAAATTTTGTGGTTAATCACAGCCAGACAGAATAAGTATTTCAAATATATCAAACTTTACATTTTTATATATATTTTAATATTGAAAAAATACATAAAAATTTTAAAAAGTAGTTGGTAAGAACCTTGCAGGCATCATAATTAGCAAGAAGTTTAGCTACAATAATATAGCTCCTTTTTTTTTTTAATGGACGGAGCTACAAAGAGGTCCCATTACTCTTATGGAGTAAAAACACTCTTGGGATTTTTACATATTTGCCACTGTTAAACTTCTATTTTTGTTTAATTTATATTTTTCCTTTCTCCGCCGTACAGCTGACATTTCTACCATGTCTAATTAAATAATTTTAACACCTTTTCTTAATCATGGAATTGTTGACAAAATTGAAATTGTGGAGGGTAGAATTGTAGAATCTTATCAGTAAAAATTTGATCCCAGCTAATGCAATAAATCCAGAAAAACTTTTTTTGTTTGTTTGTTTGGTATTCAATGCCACTTTCAGCAATTTTTCAGCTATATCATTGCGTCCAGTTTTTATTGGGAGAGGAAGTCGGAGTACCCGAAGAAACTTCCTGACCTGCAGTAGGAAAACAGGCAATCCTTGTCAATTAAGACTGGTGTCGAGTACAACCTGCCAGCAGTGAGACTCGAACCCGCAACCTCAGTGTTGACAGACCATGTGATCAATAGTAGACAAAATACCTTAACCACTCGGCCACCAAGGCCCCAGAAAAACTTTGATCTGGATGACAAATTTTACCAAATCGATTAAGAAATTATGCACTTCTGGAATTCAAATTTTGACAACAATGCCATGATTACGAATAAAGAGTAAAACTAAACAGAACTGTACCCTGACTTGCGCAGATTTACCTGGCATAAAAGAACTCCTTTCAAACAAGCAAGGTTAGATTTTTTCCTGTGATCAGAAAGCATGTTACCAAACTTAAATAATTGTAAAGTAGAACCAAGTTATCGCTCGTACCACTCAATGGTACTTTTGGACCTACATTTTAACCCCTTTATATGAGGAAAAGGACTATGGAAATTTAAAAACTCCCTTCTGTATGACATAGAATACTCTAAATATAGTCAACAACAAAATTCTAGATATAAAAAAACAGTATGCTGACCTGGATAAAATCCAGTATATTGATAACGACAAAATTCATTTAAGAATAAACATATAATTACTTCTCGAAACATTATTAATGGAAATAAGAGGCATATCTATTTCGTATTCAAGCTATAAAAAAGAGAAAAAAGTGAATGAATTAAAAAAAGAAATAGCTGAATGAGAGGAAAAAGTTTACGAAAGTTCTTTACAGCATTTTGAAAATAAAAAAAAAGAATTAGAAAATGTAAGAAGAAATAAATTAAAAGGTAAAATGATAAGAGCAAGAATACAGTGGATAGAGGAGGGGGAAAACCTACGAATTACTTTTGTGGTCTCGAATCAAAGAATTTTACTAGTAAAATAATACTAAAAGTGGAAAAAGAAAATGGGGTTATAGTTACGAAGCAAAATGAAATATTGAATGAGGTCAAAACATTTTATGAAAGTTTGTATAAAAATAAAGACCTGGAAAAGACAGATAAATTGAAAGACATTGAACAAGAAATGAAAAATATCCAACTTAGAAAACTTACTATAGATGAGCAGAATAGTTTGGAGGGGAAAATAACCATTAAAGGGAAACTTCGCGAAAAAATGAAAATTTGATATGTTATTCTTCAAATAAAAAGAAATATAATTGCCTTTTGATGTTTTATTGTATTCTTTACCGTTACGCGTCTAGAGTGGTTTAAAGGTGGTAAAATTTTGTGTATGAGGGCCGCCATATTGACAGTATTTTATCATGTGACTGCGTTTGTGACGTGATAAATGTAATTATCCAGTAAATATGATAAATAATCCAGTTTAAAAATATGTTTTTCTGCCTTAGCTCTTTGAAGAATATATAAACTGTGGCGATGACTAACGACCGGCTGACAACATAAGATTACCAAAATTACCAAATACGTCTTAATGTTTTAATGCTCTTTGTTTTAATAAAAGTATTTTTGGACAAAATGTTAACCTGTCTTTATTTAACTCAGATATAATTTACCCAAATAATAATTGTAATAAAAGATATATTTATACAGGGACAGTCTATACTAACTAGTATAGACTGTCCCTGATTTATATGATTATTTTTATATATAAAATAAAATTCCGTGGATAATTTTGCACGTCTTGAAACGGCAGTTGTACCTGGACGTGAAAATGTTACAGGTAAATCATTACTCATTTATGAAGGGTAATTAACAGAATTAGCAGGTAAACAAACAGGATGTTTATTGCAATTATTAGATCATTTGATGCCGACTTTGAAGTATGAATATTCGGACTTTTTCAAACGCTAACCAGATTAAAGGTTAATCATGTAATTCGAAATTAGAAAGGCACACCCCTCCTGCCAAGACATAAATGATTTGAATACACCGAAGTGTCAGAACACAGGATGTATATAAGATTTCGAATACCTTATAAAGATGCCAAGGCTGAGGAAACGTAAAACTTACACGTTAACTCAAATATACACAACATGTAAAAGTTTGGAAACTGTGTTACGCACACGCACAATAAATGTTACCAGTAATAATAATTATAATAATAACAATAATAATAATTATAAATGTACTAAACGTGAAGTGAAATTTTGATCCGCGAAAACCGGAGTATTTAAAAAATATTTCATTTAACGATCGTTATTTCTTAAATAGTCAACTTCGCAAATATTTTGTATAAAAAAGTTTCGTTCAATAAGTTGCTTAATCTGATTAAGTTGAAAATATAATACGAATAATTTTGAATTTAATTAATATTTATGGACTTGTTTTCCTATCAAAACTGTGACTTTCTTTCCGTTTACCGTTATTGCTGCTGTGGAAATAGTCTTAGGTCAAAGTCTTTAAATATAGTTAACTACTTGTTACACATGCAAGTCGGTTTTCTTGCTTATATATATATCAGGAATACGAAACGTAATCTTTCCACAACCTTGTCTTATAATACAACCTTCTGTTATTGACCGTTTCGCGTTATTATCAGACGACTTTTAAGGTACTTGGATGTCTGGTATCGCCATCTAGTGACGAGATGGTGACAAGATGGCGGACCTCCATATGTGCATTTTTTGCACGGTAAATTCCATGCAGAAACTTAACCACTGAAAATATAATAAAACATCAAGAGGCAAATGTGTTTCTTTTTAGTTGAAGAATAACATATCAAATTTTCATTTTTTCGCGAAGTTTCCCTTTAAGGAAACAAGTGAAATTCTATATAAAATGAAAAGCAATAAAAGCCCAGGATCAGATGGTTTTTCAACTGAATTCCTTAAATTTTTTTTGAAAGATTTTAAGTTTTTCGTAACAGACTCTCTGAACTCTGGGGCAGAGAAGGGTGAATTATCAAAAACCAAAAACCGAGGAATTATTACTTGTCTCCCAAAAGGTAATAAACTTAGACACTTCTTAAATAATTGGAGACCTATTTCTCTACTGAACACTGTTTATAAGATCAGGAGTAATAGCAGGTAGATTTAAAAGGGTTTTGGATGTCCTCATAAATAAGGATCAGACAGGTTTCATAAGTGGAAGGTATATTGCGGAAAACATACGACTTATATATGACATATATATAATGCAGTATGCAGAAGAAAATGAGATCCCTGGCCTTTTATTACGATTTTGAAAAAGCATTTGATTCAGTTTCCTGGGAGTTCCTCTTAAATGTTTTGAAATTTTTTAATTTTGGTCAGTCAATAATAAACTGGGTAAAAGTTTTCTACAAAAATATAAATTCTGCTGTTATTCAGGGTGGGCATTTGTCAGAATTTTTCAATATAGAATGTGGGTGTTGACAAGGGGATCCTCTATCTCCTTACCTCTTTATCCTTTGTGCAGAAATTTTAGCAGTCAAAATCAGAAATAATACAAAAATAATTGGGTTATCAGTTACTAAAATAGAGCATAAGCTGTCACAATTTGCGGATGATACATCCCTGTTTTTAGATGATACTAAAGAATCATTAAATGAAGCTTTGACAGAATTAGATTGGTTTGCAGATATATCAGGTTTAAACATAAATTTTTCTAAAACACAGGTTATTTGGATTGGCAGTAAAAAATACAGTAAAGAAATACTTTGTACAAACAGGAACTTTGCTTGGGGTGAAACTTCTTTTAAACTATTAGGTATTACATTTGATGTAGATTTAGATAAAATAAATGACATTAATTATGATGAAAGAATTCTGCAGATTAAAATTGTTATTAAGCAATGGTCTAAGCAAAATCTTACTGTAATAGGCAGAATAACAGTGGTGAAATCACGGACGGACGGACAGACACTGAACGAAATGGAGGGTATAACATAATACCTCACCACTTCATGTGGCGTGGTATAAAAAGTTAAATAATCTCCTGCTTTTATTCTTGCTCTAAAAAGTACTTGGATAAGACGAATCCTTCGAACTAACAGTAAATGGCAAAATATATTTCTTTCTACTATTGAAAGTAAACAAATATTTAACTGAGGAATGCATAACAGTTGCAAATGAAAATAAAAAATAAATTTTGGAAAGATGTTCTAAAATCATGACAAATGATAATTTGAAAAAGAACAAAAAAACACTTGGGAAAATTTTTTTCAAGTCCAATATGGATGAATGAAAAAGTCCAAATAGATAATAAGCCAGTTTTTTATAAAGACGATATATATAAATGATTTAATATACACAGATGGATCATTTTACTCTTTTGACCATATACAACACAACTTTCTAATAAAAATAATGTCATGAAGTATAATAGCATTATTGCAGCTTTAACAGAAGCAGCAAAAATGTTTATAAAAGAAAATTATAATTTGAACTCGCCTTTCATCCTATCAGTCATTCAAGTTTCCCTAAAAAATACCAAGGGATCTTAAGATATGTACTCCATTCTAAACAGAAATCAAAGTATCCCGAATGGTAAAACTAAATGGTGTGATATCTTTCATACCAATGAACAAAATTGGAATAAATTTTTTAAGTTACCATTTGCAGTCACCAAAAACACCAAATTACAGAGGCTTCAATCGTTGCAACAAATAAATTCCTCTGTAAAATCAGAATTACTGATGATCCAAAGTGTACATTTTGCCAAACAAATATTGAAAGTATTGAACATTTGTTCTGGGAGTGTGAACATGTACAATCATTTATTACAGATACTGAAAATTGATTTCTCTCAAATGGTATAAGTATATCATTCATCTGCCAAAACTTTCTGTTTGGTAGTATAAGTAATATTTATTATGGAAATGCTGAAAATATTATACTGCTTAACATAAAACAATACATATATAATACTAGGTGTTTTAAAGGTAGATTAAGCCTGCAATCGTTAAAAGAAAAGCTTAAACACATGTACTCGATTGAAAAGATGATGTTTGTTAAAAACAAAAAAATGACTGACTTTAATAAGTTATGGAATGTTTTTCACATCTTATTAAATTAAGACTTTATTATGTATACATATATGATGAATTTACAAAATATATTATTTATAACTTACAATACTGTATCTTATATATTGTTGTATATATACTTAAGCAGGAATGGCAAAAAATCTCAGTTTTTCACTTGAAATAAAGATACTTCTTTCTCTCCTTTCTCTTCTTTTCACTTCTTCTATACCTACCTTTCTTAAAACTCTTATAAAAAAATTTGGCAACTGTTTCTTTTTGTAAAAATATCACTTAAAGTTACTACAATTGTTTAATTATTCATTATTATTGTGATATTCATATGTAGATTTATGAATTTGTTGTTGGAAAATAAAAAAATTAAACTAAAAAAAAAAAAATAATAATGAAATGGGTGTTGTTAAATATCAGTTAAAGTTCAAAGACATTAAAAAGTATGTAGCAATTTAGGGAAACAGTTTAATAGCTTATTATTAGCTACAATAATGTCAGGGCTCACGCTGGGTCAAAATTATAGGGAGAAGTCACTTCTCTTTTGGGTGGCTGACAGGGAGAAGTGAGGATAGAACAGGGAGAAGTGGGTGGAAAACAGGGAGAAGTTGCAGTATGTCGTGAAAGCGTCCTGTTTACTTTGTTTTTTTTTTTTAAATTAGTGTTGGCTTTCATTTTTATTATGTTTTTTTAGCAGTTTAATTTATTGAGGATAAAGTATCAAAGATTTGATTAACTATTCAGTATACTTATTTCACACATTTTCAAAAATACATGTATTAAACATAACAATAAAAAAAGAATCAACTGTCACGACTCATAAAACTGTTCATTAAAATAAATGTTTCTTTGTCATTGATACACAATTTGATTGATTTATATTGAAGTACTATTAGAACTAGAAGAAGAAAATTACATCATTGTGACAAATAATATATTATGTAAAATTGTAAAATTCACTATTAAAAGTATTTAAACATATTTAACTTAAATTTGTTTTAAGTAACTGCCAAAATACTATTTTTACTACGTGTCTATCATTGCAAAACTCATTTCACCACTATCAGCGTAGTATATTTGCAATCTCCGGCACCAAATTCATATCCGCTCCGGAAATTTTCACAAATTCTTGTGCTCTGAACTGGTTTTCGGTTATATTGTAAACCTACGCTTTATATACCAAATAAAAATTAAAAGGGTACCAGTTCAACTTTGGCACGTAAACATAATAAACATGACGCGGTATAAAAAATATGAAGATTTCTTACCAAAATGGGAATAAAATTTGAAAGGCGACATTAGGCGATTCTACAAAATGAAAGGGCGACTTCACTTCGCTTTTGAAGATGATCGACGGCGAAGTGGGACCACGATAAGGCGGCTTCTTCGCCCGAGTCGCCCTCCAACGCGAGCCCTGTAATGTAGCTCCTTTTTTTTTTTATGGACGGAGCTACAAAGAGGTCCCATTACTCGTAATGGAGCAAAAACACTCGTGATTTATACATATTTTCCGCTATTAAACTGCTATTTTTGTTTAATTTATATTTCTTCCTTCTCCGCCGTACAGTTGACATTTCTACAATGTCTAATTAAATCATTTTAACACTTTTTCGTAAACAAGGCATTGTTGACAAAAACTGAAATTGTGGAGTGTAGAATTGTAGATTGATTGATTGATTGATTGATTAATGGTGTTTAACGCCCGAGCAGCATTATTTCAGCTATATTCAAGAATTGTAGAATCATATCGGTAAAAATTTGATCCCAGCTAATGCAATACATCTGGACAAATTTTGATCCGAATGAATATTTTACCAAATCGATTCAGAAAGTATGCACTTCCAGAATTCAAATTTTGACAACAATGCCATGAATAGGAATAAAGTGTAAAAATAACGAATTAGGTGTTGTATAAATATCAGTTAAACTTTAAAGACATTAAAAAGTATGTAGCAATTTAGAGAAACAGTTGAATAGCTTATTATATGCGTAAAACCGCCGGGTGTGAATCACTCCCGGCATGCTCCATTACGAGTAATGGGATCTCTTTGTAGCTCCGTCCATTAAAAAAAAAAAAAGGAGCTACATTATTGTAGCTAGCTTATTATATGCATAACACCTCTGGGTGTGAATCACTCCTGGCTTGCTCCATATATATATATATATATATATATATTAAGGAAAAGATTGCATATATAATACAGTATAATATCATTTTAGACATAACTTAACAAACAATTTGAATGTACTTAATTTTAATCCTCTCTATATTACCTGTACTTCCTTTGTACACATAACATAGTCTGGGGCTATACAGGTTTGTCCAGCATTACACGTCTTCCCCCACAATATTCTGTTGGCTACAGCTTTTAAATCACAGTCCTTGTCAACATACACTGGACTGAAAAATAGTTTTATTTGTAGATACTAGACTGAAAAAAACTTTTATCTGCATATGCTTTCAGACACCCAAAGTATGTACATTGGGCCTTACAAAAATGCAAGTCAGGATTCAGCTGTAAACCAAATATCACATAAAACCTCACTGTAGGGGATGACATCAGCACATAATCTTAAAACATCAAACATGTTTCTGCAAAATGTATCCTCGTCCCAGTAAAGTAACATGTATTTGTTGTTTAGATTGTTCAACAAAATATTAACTGCAGATATTCACACCACATATGAAATTATATCGTAATTAGCAATAAGTCAATTTTTATGAATAAATGTGAATACATGTGTATGGTTTAATCTATTAAATTTGTAGTTAAATTTTGAAATAGACTGCATATATTATATAGTATTCACAATGTAAAATCATTGGTTCTCTTTTTTTTTAAAACTGCTAGTAAAATATGTCAATAACTGGTCCTAGTGATTATACGAGTATAAAAAACAAATCAAATCAAATCTTTGGGAGCCACCCTATTGGACATATCCATAGAATAAATTATTTGCTCTTGGTCAGTTGGACCAAAGTGTAACAACAGTCAAGTTGTGTTGTCTTAAATATCTTAGTAACTGGCAGCTTATCATTTTCCCTCAGAGTTGTAGTGTAACTGGTGTCAGATATTGGCTGGCAACTTATCATTTCTCTCTGAGTTCTAGAGTTACTGGTGTCAGATATTGGCTGGCAGCTAACCTTTTTCCTCTGAGTTCTAGTGTAACTGGTGTCAGATATTGGCTGGCAACTTATCTTTTCCTTCTGAGTTCTAGTGTTAATGGTGTCAGATATTGGCTGGCAACTTATCTTTTCCTTCTGAGTTCTAGTGTTAATGGTGTCAGATATTGGCTGGCAGCTTATCTTTTCCTTCTGAGTTCTAGTGTTAATGGTGTCAGATATTGGCTGGCAACTTATCTTTTCCCTCTGAGTTCTAGAGTTACTGGTGTCAGATATTGGCTGGCAGCTTACCTCTTCCTTCTGAGTTCTAAAGTTACTGGTGTCAGATATTGGCTGGTAGCTTATCTTTTCCCTCTGAGTTCTAGTGTAACTGGTGTCAGATATTGGCTGGAAGCTTATCTTTTCTCTCTGAGTTCTAGAGATACTGGTGTCAGATATTGGCTGGCAGCTTACCTTTTCCCTCCGAGTTCTAGTGTTAATGGTGTCAGATATTGGCTGGCAGCTTATCATTTCTCTCTGAGTTCTAGAGATACTGGTGTCAGATATTGGCTGGCAGCTTACCTCTTCCTTCTGAGTTCTAGTGTAACTGGTGTCAGATATTGGCTGGCAGCTTATCTTTTCCTTCTGAGTTCTAGTGTTAATGGTGTCAGATATTGGCTGGCAACTTATCTTTTCCCTCTGAGTTCTAGAGTTACTGGTGTCAGATATTGGCTGGCAGCTTACCTCTTCCTTCTGAGTTCTAAAGTTACTGGTGTCAGATATTGGCTGGTAGCTTATCTTTTCCCTCTGAGTTCTAGTGTAACTGGTGTCAGATATTGGCTGGAAGCTTATCTTTTCTCTCTGAGTTCTAAAGATACTGGTGTCAGATATTGGCTGGCAGCTTACCTTTTCCCTCCGAGTTCTAGTGTTAATGGTGTCAGATATTGGCTGGCAGCTTATCATTTCTCTCTGAGTTCTAGAGATACTGGTGTCAGATATTGGCTGGCAGCTTACCTCTTCCTTCTGAGTTCTAGTGTTACTGTTGTCAGATATTGGCTGGAAGCTTATCTTTTCTCTCTGAGTTCTAGTGTAACTGGTGTCAGATATTGGCTGGCAGCTTACCTTTTCCCTCTGAGTTCTAGAGTTACTGGTGTCAGATATTGGCTGGCAGCTTACCTCTTCCTTCTGAGTTCTAAAGTTACTGGTGTCAGATATTGGCTGGTAGCTTATCTTTTCCCTCTGAGTTCTAGTGTAACTGGTGTCAGATATTGGCTGGAAGCTTATCTTTTCTCTCTGAGTTCTAGAGATACTGGTGTCAGATATTGGCTGGCAGCTTACCTTTTCCCTCCGAGTTCTAGTGTTAATGGTGTCAGATATTGGCTGGCAGCTTATCATTTCTCTCTGAGTTCTAGAGATACTGGTGTCAGATATTGGCTGGCAGCTTACCTCTTCCTTCTGAGTTCTAGTGTTACTGTTGTCAGATATTGGCTGGAAGCTTATCTTTTCTCTCTGAGTTCTAGAGATACTGGTGTCAGATATTGGCTGGCAGCTTACCTTTTCCCTCCGAGTCCTGTGTTAATGGTGTCAGATATTGGCTGGCAGCTTATCATTTCTCTCTGAGTTCTAGTGTTACTGGTGTCAGATATTGTCTGGCAGCTTATAATTTCTCTCTGAGTTCTAGAGTTACTGGTGTCAGATATTGGCTGGCAGCTTATCATTTCTCTCTGAGTTCTAGAGTTACTGGTGTCAGATATTGGCTGCAGCTTATCTTTTCCTTCTGAGTTCTAGTGTTACTGGTGTCAGATATTGGCTGGCAACTTATCTTTTCCTTCTGAGTTCTAGTGTTACTGGTGTCAGATATTGGCTGGCAACTATCTTTTCCTTCCGAGTTCAGTGTAACTGGTGTCAGATATTGGCTTGCAACTTATCTTTTCCTTCTGAGTTCTAGTGTAACTGGTGTCAGATATTGTCTGGCAGCTTATCATTTCTCTCTGAGTTCTAGAGTTACTGGTGTCAGATATTGGCTGGCAGCTTACCTTTTCCTTCTCAGTTCTAGTGTTACTGGTGTCAGATATTGGCTGGCAACTTATCTTTTCCCTCGGAGTTCTAGTGTTACTGGTGTCAGATATTGTCTGGCAGCTTATCATTTCTCTCTGAGTTCTAGAGTTACTGGTGTCAGATATTGGCTGCAGCTTATCTTTTCCTTCTGAGTTCTAGTGTTACTGGTGTCAGATATTGGCTGGCAACTTATCTTTTCCTTCTGAGTTCTAGTGTTACTGGTGTCAGATATTGGCTGGCAACTATCTTTTCCTTCCGAGTTCAGTGTAACTGGTGTCAGATATTGGCTTGCAACTTATCTTTTCCTTCTGAGTTCTAGTGTAACTGGTGTCAGATATTGTCTGGCAGCTTATCATTTCTCTCTGAGTTCTAGAGTTACTGGTGTCAGATATTGGCTGGCAGCTTACCTTTTCCTTCTCAGTTCTAGTGTTACTGGTGTCAGATATTGGCTGGCAACTTATCTTTTCCCTCGGAGTTCTAGTGTTACTGGTGTCAGATATTGTCTGGCAGCTTATCATTTCTCTCCGAGTTCTAGAGTTACTGGTGTCAGATATTGGCTGGCAACTTATCTTTTCCTTCTGAGTTCTAGTGTAACTGGTGTCAGATATTGTCTGGCAGCTTATCATTTCTCTCTGAGTTCTAGAGTTACTGGTGTCAGATATTGGCTGGCAGCTTACCTTTTCCTTCTCAGTTCTAGTGTTACTGGTGTCAGATATTGGCTGGCAACTTATCTTTTCCCTCGGAGTTCTAGTGTTACTGGTGTCAGATATTGTCTGGCAGCTTATCATTTCTCTCTGAGTTCTAGAGTTACTGGTGTCAGATATTGGCTGGCAGCTTACCTTTTCCTTCTCAGTTCTAGTGTTACTGGTGTCAGATATTGGCTGGCAACTTATCTTTTCCCTCGGAGTTCTAGTGTTACTGGTGTCAGATATTGTCTGGCAGCTTATCATTTCTCTCTGAGTTCTAGAGTTACTGGTGTCAGATATTGGCTGGCAACTTATCTTTTCCTGCTGAGTTCTAGTGTAACTGGTGTCAGATATTGTATGGCAGCTTATCTTTTCCCACTGAGTTCTAGTGTTACTGGGGTCAGATATTGGCTGGCAACTTATCTTTTCCTTCTGAGTTCTAAAGTTACTGGTGTCAGATATTGGCTGGCAACTTATCTTTTCCTTCTGAGTTCTAGTGTTACTGGTGTCAGATATTGGCTGGCAACTTATCTTTTCCTTCTGAGTTCTAGTGTTACTGGTGTCAGATATTGGCTGGCAGCTAACCTTTTTCCTCTGAGTTCTAGTGTAACTGGTGTCAGATATTGGCTGGCAACTTATCTTTTCCTTCTGAGTTCTAGAGTAACTGGTGTCAGATATTGGCTGGCAACTTATCTTTTCCTTCTGAGTTCTAGTGTAACTGGTGTCAGATATTGGCTGGCAGCTAACCTTTTTCCTCTGAGTTCTAGTGTAACTGGTGTCAGATATTGGCTGGCAACTTATCTTTTCCTTCTGAGTTCTAGTGTAACTGGTGTCAGATATTGGCTGGCAACTTATCTTTTCCTTCTGAATTCTAGTGTAACTGGTGTCAGATATTGGCTGGCAACTTATCTTTTCCTTCTGAGTTCTAGTGTAACTGGTGTCAGATATTGGCTTGCAACTTATCTTTTCCTTCTGAGTTCTAGAGTTACTGGTGTCAGATATTGGCTGGCAGCTTATCTTTTCCTTCTGAGTTCTAAAGTTACTGGTGTCAGATATTGGCTGGCAACTTATCTTTTCCTTCTGAGTTCTAAAGTTACTGGTGTCAGATATTGGCTGGCAACTTATCTTTTCCTTCTGAGTTCTAGTGTTACTGGTGTCAGATATTGGCTGGCAGCTTATCTTTTCCTTCTGAGTTCTAAAGTTACTGGTGTCAGATACTGGCTGGCAGCTTATCTTTTCCTACTGTGTTCTAGTGTAACTGGTGTCAGATATTGGCTGGCAGCTAACCTTTTTCCTTCTGAGTTCTAGTGTTACTGGTGTCAGATACTGGCTGGCAACTTATCTTTTCCTACTGAGTTCTAGTTTAACTGGTGTCAGATACTGGCTGGCAACTTATCTTTTCCTACTGAGTTCTAGAGTTACTGTTGTCAGATACTGGCTGGCAGCTAACCTTTTTCCTCTGAGTTCTAGTGTTACTGGTGTCAGATATTGGCTGGCAGCTTATCTTTTCCTACTGAGTTCTAGTGTAACTGGTGTCAGATATTGGCTGGCAACTTATCTTTTCCTACTGAGTTCTAGTGTTAATGGTGTCAGATATTGGCTGGCAGCTAACCTTTTCCCTCTGAGTTCTAGTGTTACTGGTGTCAGATATTGGCTGGCAACTTATCTTTTCCTTCTGAGTTCTAGTGTTACTGGTGTCAGATATTGGCTGGCAACTTATCTTTTCCTTCTGAGTTCTAGTGTTACTGGTGTCAGATATTGGCTGGCAGCTTATCTTTTCCTTCTGAGTTCTAGTGTTACTGGTGTCAGATATTGGCTGGCAACTTATCTTTTCCTTCTGAGTTCTAGTGTTACTGGTGTCAGATATTGGCTGGCAACTTATCTTTTCCTTCTGAGTTCTAGTGTTACTGGTGTCAGATATTGGCTGGCAACTTATCTTTTCCTTCTGAGTTCTAGTGTTACTGGTGTCAGATATTGGCTGGCAACTTATCTTTTCCTTCTGAGTTCTAGTGTTACTGGTGTCAGATAATGGCTGGCAGCTTATCTTTTCCTTCTGAGTTCTAGTGTTACTGGTGTCAGATAATGGCTGGCAACTTATCTTTTCCTTCTGAGTTCTAGTGTTACTGGTGTCAGATAATGGCTGGAAGCTTATCTTTTCCTTCTGAGTTCTAGTGTAACTGGTGTCAGATATTGGCTGGCAACTTATCTTTTCCTTCTGAGTTCTAGTGTTACTGGTGTCAGATATTGGCTGGCAGCTTATCTGTTCCCATTGAGTTCTAGTGTTACTGGTGTCAGATATTGGCTGGCAACTTACCTTTTCCTTCTGAGTTCTAGTGTTAATGGTGTCAGATAATGGCTGGCAGCTAACCTTTTTCCTCTGAGTTCTAGTGTAACTGGTGTCAGATAATGGCTGGCAACTTATCTTTTCCTTCTGAGTTCTAGTGTTAATGGTGTCAGATAATGGCTGGCAACTTATCTTTTCCTTCTGAGTTCTAGTGTTACTGGTGTCAGATATTGGCTGGCAGCTAACCTTTTTCCTCTGAGTTCTAGTGTAACTGGTGTCAGATATTGGCTGGCAGCTTATCTTTTCTCTCTGAGTTCTAGAGATACTGGTGTCTGATATTGGCTGGCAGCTTATCTTTTCCTTCTGAGTTCTAAAGTTACTGGTGTCAGATATTGGCTGGCAGCTAACCTTTTTCCTCTGAGTTCTAGTGTTACTGGTGTCAGATAATGGCTGGCAGCTTATCTTTTCCTTCTGAGTTCTAGTGTTACTGGTGTCAGATATTGGCTGGCAACTTATCTTTTCCTTCTGAGTTCTAGAGTTACTGGTGTCAGATATTGGCTGGCAGCTAACCTTTTTCCTCTGAGTTCTAGTGTAACTGGTGTCAGATATTGGCTGGCAGCTTATCATTTCTCTCTCGAGTTCTAGAGTTACTGGTGTCAGATATTGGCTGGCAACTATCTTTTCCTTCTGAGTTCTAGTGTAACTGGTGTCAGATATTGGCTGGCAACTTATCATTTCTCTCTGAGTTCTAGAGTTACTGGTGTCAGATATTGGCTGGCAGCTTATCTTTTCCTTCTGAGTTCTAGTGTTACTGGTGTCAGATATTGGCTGGCAACTTATCTTTTCCTTCTGAGTTCTAGTGTTACTGGTGTCAGATATTGGCTGGCAACTTATCTTTTCCTTCTGAGTTCTAGTGTTACTGGTGTCAGATATTGGCTGGCAGCTTATCTTTTCCTTCTGAGTTCTAGTGTTACTGGTGTCAGATAATGGCTGGCAACTTATCTTTTCCTTCTGCGTTCTAGTGTTACTGGTGTCAGATAATGGCTGGCAACTTATCTTTTCCTTCTGAGTTCTAGTGTTACTGGTGTCAGATAATGGCTGGCAGCTTATCTTTTCCTTCTTAGTTCTAGTGTTACTGGTGTCAGATATTGGCTGGCAACTTATCTTTTCCTTCTGAGTTCTAGTGTTACTGGTGTCAGATATTGGCTGGCAGCTTATCTTTTCCCTCTGAGTTCTAGTGTAACTGGTGTCAGATAATGGCTGGCAGCTAACCTTTTCCTACTGAGTTCTAGTGTAACTGGTGTCAGATATTGGCTGGCAGCTTATCTTTTCCCACTGAGTTCTAGTGTTACTGGTGTCAGATATTGGCTGGCAACTTATCTTTTCCCTCCGAGTTCTATTGTAACTGGTGTCAGATATTGGCTGGCAGCTAACCTTTTCCTTCTGAGTTCTAGTGTAACTGGTGTCAGATATTGGCTGGCAGCTTATCTTTTCCTTCTGAGTTCTAGTGTTAATGGTGTCAGATAATGGCTGGCAACTTATCATCTCTCTCTGAGTTCTAGAGTTACTGGTGTCAGATATTGGCTGGCAACTTATCTTTTCCTTCTGAGTTCTAGTGTTACTGGTGTCAGATATTGGCTGGCAGCTTATCTGTTCCCACTGAGTTCTAGTGTTACTGGTGTCAGATATTGGCTGGCAACTTACCTTTTCCCTCAGAGTTCTAGTGTAACTGGTGTCAGATAATGGCTGGCAACTTATCTTTTCCTTCTGAGTTCTAGTGTTAATGGTGTCAGATAATGGCTGGCAACTTATCTTTTCCTTCTGAGTTCTAGTGTTACTGGTGTCAGATATTGGCTGGCAGCTAACCTTTTTCCTCTGAGTTCTAGTGTAACTGCTGTCAGATATTGGCTGGCAGCTTATCTTTTCTCTCTGAGTTCTAGAGATACTGGTGTCAGATATTGGCTGGCAGCTGATCTTTTCCTTCTGAGTTCTAAAGTTACTGGTGTCAGATATTGGCTGGCAGCTAACCTTTTTCCTCTGAGTTCTAGTGTAACTGGTGTCAGATATTGGCTGGCAGCTTATCTTTTCTCTCTGAGTTCTAGAGATACTGGTGTCAGATATTGGCTGGCAACTTATCTTTTCCTTCTGAGTTCTAGAGTTACTGGTGTCAGATATTGGCTGGCAGCTAACCTTTTTCTTCTGAGTTCTAGTGTAACTGGTGTCAGATATTGGCTGGCAGCTTATCTTTTCCCACTGAGTTCTAGTGTTACTGGTGTCAGATATTGGCTGGCAACTTATCTTTTCCCTCCGAGTTCTATTGTAACTGGTGTCAGATATTGGCTGGCAGCTAACCTTTTCCTTCTGAGTTCTAGTGTAACTGGTGTCAGATATTGGCTGGCAGCTTATCTTTTCCTTCTGAGTTCTAGTGTTAATGGTGTCAGATAATGGCTGGCAACTTATCATCTCTCTCTGAGTTCTAGAGTTACTGGTGTCAGATATTGGCTGGCAACTTATCTTTTCCTTCTGAGTTCTAGTGTTACTGTTGTCAGATATTGGCTGGCAGCTTATCTGTTCCCACTGAGTTCTAGTGTTACTGGTGTCAGATATTGGCTGGCAACTTACCTTTTCCCTCAGAGTTCTAGTGTAACTGGTGTCAGATAATGGCTGGCAACTTATCTTTTCCTTCTGAGTTCTAGTGTTAATGGTGTCAGATAATGGCTGGCAACTTATCTTTTCCTTCTGAGTTCTAGTGTAACTGCTGTCAGATATTGGCTGGCAGCTTATCTTTTCTCTCTGAGTTCTAGAGATACTGGTGTCAGATATTGGCTGGCAGCTTATCTTTTCCTTCTGAGTTCTAAAGTTACTGGTGTCAGATATTGGCTGGCAGCTAACCTTTTTCCTCTGAGTTCTAGTGTAACTGGTGTCAGATATTGGCTGGCAGCTTATCTTTTCTCTCTGAGTTCTAGAGATACTGGTGTCAGATATTGGCTGGCAGCTTATCATTTCTCTCTGAGTTCTAGAGTTACTGGTGTCAGATATTGGCTGGCAGCTTATCTTTTCCTTCTGAGTTCTAGTGTAACTGGTGTCAGATATTGGCTGGCAACTTATCATTTCTCTCTGAGTTCTAGAGTTACTGGTGTCAGATATTGGCTGGCAGCTTATCTTTTCCTTCTGAGTTCTAGTGTAACTGGTGTCAGATATTGGCTGGCAACTTATCTTTTCCTTCTGAGTTCTAGTGTTACTGGTGTCAGATATTGGCTGGCAACTTATCATTTCTCTCTGAGTTCTAGAGTTACTGGTGTCAGATATTGGCTGGCAACTTATCTTTTCCTTCTGAGTTCTAGTGTTACTGGTGTCAGATATTGGCTGGCAGCTTATCATTTCTCTCTGAGTTCTAGAGTTACTGGTGTCAGATATTGGCTGGCAACTTATCTTTTCCTTCTGAGTTCTAGAGTTACTGGTGTCAGATATTGGCTGGCAACTTATCTTTTCCTTCTGAGTTCTAGTGTAACTGGTGTCAGATATTGGCTGGCAACTTATCTTTTCCTTCTGAGTTCTAGTGTAACTGGTGTCAGATATTGGCTGGCAGCTAACCTTTTTCCTCTTGTTCTAGTGTAACTGGTGTCAGATATTGGCTGGCAGCTTACCTCTTCCTTCTGAGTTCTAGAGATACCTGTGTCAGATATTGGCTGGCAGCTTATCTTTTCCTTCTGAGTTCTAGAGTTACTGGTGTCAAATATTGGCTGGCAGCTTACCTCTTCCTTCGGAGTTCTAGAGATACTGGTGTCAGATATTGGCTGGCAGCTTGTCTTTTCCTTCTGAGTTCTAAAGTTACTGGTGTAAGATATTGGCTGGCAGCTTATCATTTCCCTCCAAGTTCTAGTGTTACTGGTGTCAGATATTGGCTGGCAGCTTATCTTTTTTCCTCTGAGTTCTAGTGTTACTGGTGTCAGATATTGGCTGGCAACTTATCTTTTCCCTCAGAGTTTTAATGTAACTTGTGTCAGATTTTGGCTTGTACCTTACCTTTACCCTCCGATTTCTAGTGTTACTGGTGTAAGATATTGGCTGGCAGCTTACCTTTTCCCTCCGATTTCTAGTGTAAGATGTACAGATGTCAGATATTAGCTGACAGCTTACCAGAATTTTCCTTCTGAATTCTAGTGTAATATGTACAGGTGTTAGAAATTGGCTGGCAGCTTACCTTTTTCCTCCGAGTTCTAGTGTAACTGGTGTCAGATATTGGCTGGCAGCTTTCATGACAATTTTTCCAACAACTGTGTTGCCAGTATAGAAGATATAATCAAATCTCTCCTTAAGTAAGTCTGTGGTTTCCTCCACACCACCATTTATAACCTTGACACACTCCTACAATAAAAGTCCAAAGTCCATGTTACTGGAGGTTGTTTATGTCATTAAATCTTTTCAGTTGAATTATTCTTTAAAATTTATAATTAGATGCAGAACAATGCATTTACATAGCAACACTGATTATTTCACTTCAACAGTTATTATGTATGCACTGATAAAATTTTTTAATGAGGATATTAGAATGAGCGTTTGTTTTATCCATCCCAGCAAGTATTCAGCAATACTGTGGCATCTGGTTTTTATTGAGGAAGAAGTTACAGAACCAAATGAGAACCCTATAACCTTTGGAAAGAAAATTGACAATCATTGTCAATTAAGGTTGTGTTGGCCAGAAGTAAATCCAAGTGTTGACAGTGGTCAGCCTAACTAAAGTACTTGTTGCTAAGGCCCAGGCATTGGAATTAAGATAATCATACAGTATTTGTAAATCTGGCAGTAATTTGTCACTATATAAATACTCATTAAAACTAGAACAAATAATCATAAGCTGGCTTTTTATTTTTGGCAGGGTATAAATTTAGTCCAATTACTCACAATGTAGCAGACCAGGGGTGAATCACTCCCAGCACTTTGATGTCTAAAAGCAGTTGCATATATAATCAGCCATTTTCAATGTACAATCCTAATATCATTCGACAGAGTCACAATTTTTTGTCAGTTTTGTGTTTAAGATCATTAATTATTGATGCATAATGTTATTTATTGCCATTTTTATTACCCACTGTGCATCATGTCTCGATTCACATTTATGTCCCTGTTAAGTTACTTTTACCAACTAAAACATTTGAGAATCTAAAATGGTGTGTTGCATCTTGGGAAGGTGTAATATATGTAAATTACGTTCCATATATGTTTATTCTTACTATGGAAGGTTTGTTATAATATGCAAGAGAATGATTTTACTACAATTAGGTCATAATGATCCATAAATGATGAAATGACCAATGACTTGTATTATCACAGTGGCAACAAAAAGTAATTTAAGAAGAAAAATGACTTTATTACAGTTGTTTCCAGATATTTGGCAATGTCTACAGCATAAATAACGTTAAAGAGATGTATATCATGTCTGAATTTTGTTAAAAGAGACCAAAATTATAAATTGTTTTATTTGCAACACTACGATTAATGGGTCTAAATTCTGCCATAAATTCAACAAATCACAAGTTAAATTGGATTATTAAGGCAGTTAATTTGGCCTAATTAAAACTAACAACTGCCAAGCTCTAAACACCAATTACATGTACATGTATAATCAAGTCACTACCAAATCTTGGCTTTACCTAATACTTTAAGGGCAGATATTTTGGAACTTAATATAAATATGGAACAAAAAAAATTCATCCTAGTTATTCTGAAATTTCATTTTGTTATTGTAGTTACTTCCCTTGGTATAACAGTATAATTAATACAACTAGAGGCTCCCAGGAGCCTGTATCGCTCACCTGAACCTGAAACCAAACAACCCTTTTCTATCCAGCTTTTCTTTGCTATAAGGAATTGCCCAACACTTCTGCAAAAGTCATTAATGCTGACCTTTTAAGGGAAATAATTCCTATAAGGAGGAGCTTTTGATGCTTAGAGGGAGAAGGGAGGTTCACTTCAAATTTGCTGTACCTGTTATACTTTTTTAACTATCAGTCGAAAACTCTCTTGACCCCCCCCCCCCCCCCATTTTCTATTATAAGCTAACATAGCTATATAGGTAGTCAGGTGTCATGATTTGCACAATTTTGGTAGAGGACGTCCTAAAGATGATGTGTGCAATGTTTCAAAGCAGTCCTTTAATGGGTTAAAGAGGAGAAGATTTTTTAAAATCAATTAAATTGATTAAAAAAATGTTCAAGGAGAATAATTCCTAAACGGTTCATCAGACAATCTTGACCCTAAGTCATTTTTGTAGCCCTCATAGAGCAGAACAATTAAGCAATACTAACTTTTTCTCTAGTTCAAATAATTTTCAAGATTTTAAGGCAAAAATGTCAAAAATAATCAATTTTGACAATTAAAGGGCAATAACTACTATAAGGAGTCCTCATACAACTTCAACCCAATGGGGTGTTTCGTAGAGCTTTTGATGCCGATGAAGGCATGTCTCTTAGGTTTTCCTGTATCTGTTCTACTTTTTGAACTATAAGCCAAAAACTGTATTTTACCCCCCCCCCCCCCTCCATTCTATTTTTAGACATGGCGGCCATGTTGGTTAATCTGCAGCCATGGTTGGTGCAAACTTGGTTAAGGACATTTGACGGATGATGTGTACAAAATTTCAAAGCAGTACTTTCAGTGGTTTCAGAGGAGAAGATTTTAAAAAATCAATTAAAACCGATTAAAATAAACAGTTCAAGGGGAATAACTCTTAAACGGTTAATCAGACAATCTTGACCCTAAAGGCAATTTTGTAGCCCTCATAGAGCAGAACAATTAAGCAATGCTAACTTTTTCTCTAGTTCTAATAATTTTCAAGATTTTGAGGCAAAAATGGCTAAAATCAACAATTTCGACAATTAAAGGGCAATAACTCCTATAAGGAGTCATCATACAACTTCAACCCAATGGAGTGTTTCGTAGAGCTTTTGATGCAGATGAAGGCATGTCTCTTCGGTTTTCCTGTATCTTTTACACTTTTTTAAATATAAGCCAAAAACTGTATTTTACCGCCCCCCCTCCAATTTTTAGCCATGGTGGCCAGGTTGGTTAATCTGCAGCCATGGTTGGTGCAAACTTGGTTGAGGACATTTGACAGATGATGTGTACAAAGTTTCAAAGCAGTACTTTCAGTTGTTTCAGAGGAGAAGATTTTAAAAAATCAATTAAAACCGATAAAAAAAAACAGTTCAAGGGGAATAACTCTTAAACGGTTAATCAGACAATCTTGACCCTAAAGTCATTTTTGTAGCCCTCATAGAGCAGAACAATTAAGCAATGCTAACTTTTTCTCTAGTTCTAATAATTTTCAAGATTTTGAGGCAAAAATGGCAAAAATCATCAATTTTGACAATTAAAGGGCAATAACTCCTACAAGGAGTCATCATACAACTTTGACCCAATGGAGTGTTTTGTAGAGCTTTAGATGCTGAAGAAGGAAGGTCTCTTCGGTTTTCCTATATCTGTTATACTTTTTGAACTATAAGCAAAAAACTGTATTTTGACCCCTCTGTTCTATTTTTAGCCATGGCGGCCATGTTGGTTGGTCTGAGGCCATGATTTGGGCAAACTTGGTAGAGGGCATTTTACTGATGATGTATGCAAAGTTTCAAAGCAATCCCTTCGGTGGTTTTTGAGGAGAAGATTTTTTAAGAAAAGTTAACGACGACGACGACCGACGACGGACGCCAAGTGATGGCAATAGCTCACATGACCCTTCGGGTCAGGTGAGCTAAAAATGACATGATATTTTACTAAAAAGCCCCCTGATGGGCATTGCTTAATTGTTGACTTGTTAATTAATATGTTTGTGATCAAACGAGTATCGCTTACTTGAGCAAAAAATTCTCTATATCTTTTAGAAAATTGAAACGGGTATGGCTTTTACTAATAAGTTAAAATTTTGTAAAATAATGGTATAATTTAGTTCAATAGCTTGAATTGTTTGTTCGGTAAATAATAATGAAAGGGATCTAATTGGTTCGACATTATTTCATTGGGATAGCTCCTATTACACATATCATACATTTTTCTCTCATGCCAAAGCCCGATAACAGACAGACGTTAAATGTGTTAATATTTGTATTGGCAGTGACTACGAGGGCGGTTTAACTAAAGCTATTGACAAGGTTTTCCTAAACGAAACAAGACTATTATGCACCAAACATATCAAAGACAATGTGACTGATTATGTAAACTAGAGGCTCCCAGGAGCCTGTATCACTCACCTGAACCTGAAACCAAACAACCCTTTTCTATCCAGCTTTTCTTTGCTATAAGGAATTGCCCAACACTTCTGCAAAAGTCATTATAATTCCTATAAGGAGGAGCTTTTGATGCTTAGAGGGAGAAGGGAGGTTCACTTCAAATTTGCTGTACCTGTTATACTTTTTTAACTATCAGTCGAAAACTCTCTTGACTCCCCCCCCCCCATTTTCTATTATAAGCTAACGTAGCTATATAGGTAGTCAGGTGTCATGATTTGCACAATTTTGGTAGAGGACGTCCTAAAGATGATGTGTGCAATGTTTCAAAGCAGTCCTTTAATGGGTTAAAGAGGAGAAGATTTTTTAAAATCAATTAAAATTGATTAAAAAAATGTTCAAGGAGAATAATTCCTAAACGGTTCATCAGACAATCTTGACCCTAAGTCATTTTTGTAGCCCTCATAGAGCAGAACAATTAAGCAATACTAACTTTTTCTCTAGTTCAAATAATTTTCAAGATTTTAAGGCAAAAATGTCAAAAATAATCAATTTTGACAATTAAAGGGCAATAACTCCTATAAGGAGTCCTCATACAACTTCAACCCAATGGAGTGTTTCGTAGAGCTTTTGATGCCGATAAAGGCATGTCTCTTCGGTTTTCTTGTATCTGTTATACTTTTTGAACTATAAGCCAAAAACTGTATTTCCCCCCCCCCTCCATTCTATTTTTAGCCATGGCGGCCATGTTGGTTAATCTTCAGCCATGGTTGGTGCAAACTTGGTTAAGGACATTTGACGGATGATGTGTACAAAGTTTCAAAGCAGTACTTTCAGTGGTTTCAGAGGAGAAGATTTTAAAAAATCAATTAAAACCGATTAAAATAAACAGTTCAAGGGGAATAACTCTTAAACGGTTAATCAGACAATCTTGACCCTAAGGCAATTTTGTAGCCCTCATAGAGCAGAACAATTAAGCAATGCTAACTTTTTCTCTAGTTCTAATTATTTTCAAGATTTTGAGGCAAAAATGGCTAAAATCAACAATTTCGACAATTAAAGGGCAATAACTCCTATAAGGAGTCATCATACAACTTCAACCCAATGGAGTGTTTCGTAGAGCTTTTGATGCAGATGAAGGCTTGTCTCTTCGGTTTTCCTATATCTGTTACACTTTTTTAAATATAAGCCAAAAACTGTATTTTACCGCCCCCCCCCCCCCCAATCCAATATTTAGCCATGGTGGCCAGGTTGGTTAATCTGCAGCCATGGTTGGTGCAAACTTGGTTGAGGACATTTAACAGATGATGTGTACAAAGTTTCAAAGCAGTACTTTCAGTTGTTTCAGAGGAGAAGATTTTAAAAAATCAATTAAAACAGATAAAAAAAAACAGTTCAAGGGGAATAACTCTTAAACGGTTAATCAGACAATCTTGACCCTAAGTCATTTTTGTAGCCCTCATAGAGCAGAACAATTAAGCAATGCTAACTTTTTCTCTAGTTCTAATAATTTTCAAGATTTTGAGGCAAAAATGGCAAAAATCATCAATTTTGACAATTAAAGGGCAATAACTCCTACAAGGAGTCATCATACAACTTTGACCCAATGGAGTGTTTTGTAGAGCTTTAGATGCTGAAGAAGGAAGGTCTCTTCGGTTTTCCTGTATCTGTTATACTTTTTGAACTATAAGCAAAAAACTATATTCTGACCCCTCTGTTCTATTTTTAGCCATGGCGGCCATGTTGGTTGGTCTGAGGCCATGATTTGGGCAAACTTGGTAGAGGGCATTTTACTGATGATGTATGCAAAGTTTCAAAGCAATCCCTTCAGTGGTTTTTGAGGAGAAGATTTTTGAAGAAAAGTTAACGACGACGACGAGGACGACGACGGACGACGACGGACGCCAAGTGATGGCAATAGCTCACATGACCCTTCGGGTCAGGTGAGCTAAAAAGTGTTATCAAACATTACAGAGTTTTTGGTTCAAATCACAAATCTATGTTTATTGCATACATTATCTAAATACTTTGGGATTAGCTGTTCCAACAGTTGTGCTGTACTCCAAGATACTTCTGATGGCTTCAGCACAACACAGTTACCTAAATAACACAAATACAAAATAGCTTATGTATCAACTATGTCGGATATAGATATTTAACAATGTTTAATAAGATTTTAAATAAGAGGAACACTTTTAATATAATGAAACAGAAAGAAATTTGTTTAATTTTTAAGAAGGTAATTTTCTTGGCTTATTTATTTGTTTGGATAGGAATACCCTTTAAAAAGTGATTTTTCTATGGAACCATTGTGCAGTCTCCAGCAAATGTAGAATTAAGTTAAGCATAGTTCACTCACTCAGATAGTGGTTAAAGTCAGTAACATAACTGGTCATTAAAATTACAAGTTAGCTAAGTAGACTACAGTTACCTTAGTCCCTATGTAAATTTGTGGGAAATGTGTGACACAACATATTCTCATGTCACTTATTGGTCTGTCCTCTCGTTCTGACCTCACAATATTTTTGACAAATAGAAACATGAGGGGTGTTAATAATGAAGCAGGATATGCTATCAGTTCTTGAACACCTGATACCACTTTTTGTTCATAAGAATACAAGTTA